>CM069172.1:13160259-13337759 GCA_035221665.1 Okamejei kenojei
CATCAATGAAGCGAAGGAAAAAGGCGACTATTTCGGGTTCTCTTGGTCCATAGAATGCTGCCTCACCCGCTGAGTTATTCTCCAGCATTTTTGTCTACCTTTATCATTTTTGTTGGTTTGTCAAAGACAACCTAGAATTATTTGTTTTCTAAATTATTTTGTTCTCATGTTATGCACTCACTCACTGCCCATTCTCAAAGTCTCTTGTGATGGTTTTACAACTGGCTGAGCTGCTGTCGGCCCATTTTGGAGTCATTGTCTCAACCACAAGTGAAGGGGACCAGAGTTGCTCAGGCAAGAGCAATGTGGGGAAAGCTTAATGACGTTCAGGTCATAATCCTGAATAATCACATTGAATTTCACATTGGGCATGATTTGAAATCTTGATTTAATGGACATCAGATTCAATAACTAGAATCAATGAATATAATTCAGGATTTTGCAGTACACGGTCTGGCGCAACGGTAGAGGTTGCTGCCTTACAAGCAAATACAGCGCCAGAAACCCGGGTTCGATCCCGACTACGGTTGCTGTCTGTACAGAGTTTGTACATTCTCACCGTGGACCTGCGTGGGTTTTCTCCGAGATCTTCAATTTCCTCCCACACTCCAAAGACGTACGGTTTGTAGGTTAATTGGCACAATCAGGCCACCCCGTTCCTGCCTTCTCCCCATATCCCATGACTCCGCTATCTTTAACTCTATCCAACCTCTCTCTTGACACCATCCGAGAATTGGCCTCCACTGCCTTTGAGGCAGGCAAAGAAGGAGTATCCCACAGATTATCCTCCCTCTGTGTGAAAAAGATTTTTCTTGATGATTATCCGTTCTAATGGCTTTACCCCTTTTTCTTAAACTGTGTCAGAGCTCCTGGTTCTGACTCCCCAACTTCGGAACATGTTTCCTGCCTCTAGCGTGTCCAAACCCTTAATAATCTTATATGTTTCAATAAGATCCCTTCTCTTCTTCTAAATTATCCAGAGTATACAAGCCCAGCCGCAAACATTCTATCAACATCCCAGGGTATTATCCTCAGTCAACCTACGCTGCACTCCGTCAATAGCATGAATGTCCCTCCTCAAATTTGGAGACCAAAACTGCATACAATACTCCAGGTGTGGTCTCATTAGGATTTCCTGTACAAAACTGTAGAAAGGAGCCTCTTTGTTCCATACTCCATCTCCTCTTGTTATGAAGGCCAACATGCCATTTGCTTTCTTCACTGCCTGCTGTACCTGCATGCTTAATCAGTGACTGATGAACAAGGACCCCTAGATCTCATTTGTACTTTCCCCTGGTCCCAACTTGACACAATCCTGACAAACCACAACTCAGGCATCTATCAGTTGGTATCGCTAAGATTACCGAATATTTAAAATATTCACTCCTTTGTATCCATAGTATCCTTATTGTAAAATGGTGTCCATCTGAAAAAATTAATATGAAGGGATATGAGGTTTTCCAGTATATGAATTAGCGATGTTACAATAATGTTACAAATAACAGCTGCAGTTCTGCCACTGGGCATTTTGCGCGACTTTTGCCGCTTTTGGTGGGGGGGGCGGGGAGTGGAGGGGCGGGATTAAAATGCAGATTTTGTACCGCTTATCGGAGATGTATTTCCTCGGGCTGCGAGGTCTTTTCTCTTATGAAGAAAAAATCTGACTGGACTTCATTTTCCCTTTTTTTTTAAAGTCGCTGTACAATTTAATAGTTTGATTAAAATAAAAAGCGCCCTCAACACCTACAACATGACGGATCGCAAGAACGGGACAAAACAAAGGGTAAGTCGTGTATTTTCTATATAATCTTGCTTCTTGGGGTGGCTTTAATCTAATTTTACGTTGCGAAAATTTGATTTGGGCCCCATACGATTCGGCAGTGTCTTTCCTGCCGATATGGGCTTCAAATTCACCGCAAATGCAATGTTCCAATCCAGAAACACCCACTCGCAAGATGATTTAAATCCTCTTTTTTTTCCGACTATTATGTCATAAGATCATCTAACATCTAAATACACAATTATATTTTGTGTAATTGTATAGTCAATATTTTTATACTAAATATACACAACAGCTTTAGCCACATTTATTGTGCAAACATAGAAACATAGAAACATAGAAAATAGGTGCAGGAGTAGGCCGTTCGGCCCTTCGAGCCTGCACCGCCATTCAATATGATCATGGCTGATCATCCAACTCAGTATCCCGTTCCTGCCTTCTCTCCATACCCCCTGATCCCTCTAGCCACAAGGGCCACATCTAACTCCCTCTTAAATATAGCCAATGAACTGGCCTCAACTACCTTCTGTGGCAGGAAAATTCCAGAGACTCACCACTCTCTGTGTTGGGGAAAAATGTTTTTTCTCATATCTCGGTCCTAAAAGATTTCCCCCTTTTCCTTAACTGTGACCCTTGTTTCTGGACTTCCCCCAACATCGGTGAACAATCTTCCTGCATCTAGCCTGTCCAACCCCTTAAGTAATGTTGTAAGTTTCTATAAGATCCCCCCTCAATCTTCTAAATTCTAGCGGAGTACCAAGCCGAGTCTATCCAGTCTTTCTTCATATGAGTCCTGACATCCCAGGAATCAGTCTGGTGAAATTCTCTGTACCCCCTCTATGGCAAGAATGTCTTTCCTCAGATTTGTAGACCAAAACTGTACGCAATACTCCAGGTGTGGTCTCACCAAAACCCTGTACAACTGCAGTAGAACCTCTCTGCTCCTATACTCAAATCCTTTTGCTATGAATGCTAACATACCATTTGCTTTCTTCACTGCCTGTTGCACCTCCATGCCTACTTTCAATGACTGGTGTACCATGACACCCAGGTCTCATTGCATCTCCCTTTTCCTAAATGGCCACCATTCAGATAATAGTCTACTTTCCTGTTTTTGCCACCAAAGTGGATAACGTCATATTTATCCACATTATACTGCATCTGCCATGCATTTGTCCACTCACCCAGCCTATCCAAGTCACCTTGCAGCCTCCTAGCATCCTCCTCACAGCTAACACTGCTCCCAGCTTCATGCCATCCGCATACTTGGAGATGTTGGATTCAATTCCCTCGTCCAAATCATTAATATATATTGTAAATAGCTGGGGTCCCAGCACTGAGCCTTGCGGTACCCCACTAGTCACTGCCTGCCATTCTGAAAAGGACCCGTTTACTCCTACTCTTTGCTTCCTGATGTAACCCCACTTTTTAAAAAGGGAGGGAGAGAGAAAACGGGGAATTACAGGCCAGTTAGTCTAACATCGGTAGTGGGGAATCTTCCAGCCAGTTCTCTATCCACATCAATACTGAACCCCCAATACCGTGTGCTTTAAGTTTGTATACTAATCTCTTATGTGGGACCTTGCCGAAAGCCTTCTGAAAGTCCAGATATAACACATCCACTGGTTCTCCCTTATCCACTCTACATCCTCGAAAAATTCTATAAGATTCGTCAGACATGATTTACCTTTCATAAATCCATGCTGACTTTGTCCAATGATTTCACCACTTTCCAAATGTGCTGCTATCCCATCTTTAATAACTGACTCTAGCAGTTTTTCCACTACCGGTTAGACTAACTGGCCTGTAATTCCCCGTTTTTTCTCTCCCTCCCTTTTTAAAAAGTGGGGTTACATTAGCTACCTTCCAATCCTCAGGAACTACTCCAGAATCTAAAGAGTTTTGAAAAATTATCACTAATGCATCCACTATTTCTGGGGCTACTTCCTTAAGTACTCTGGGATGCAGCCTATCTGGCCCTGGGGATTTATCGGCCTTTAATCCATTCAATTTACCTAACACCACTTCCCGGATAACCTGGATTTCACTCAGTTCCTCTATCTCATTTGACCCCCGGTCCCCTGCTATTTCCGGCAGATTATTTATGTCTTCCTTAGTGAAGACAGAACCAAAGTAGTTATTCAATTGGTCTGCCATGTCCTTGATCCCTATGATTAATTCACCTGTTTCTGACTGCAAGGGACCTACATTTGTTTTAACTTTTTTGTTTAGCAAAAAATGATAATTTTGATTATATTGAAAGTAGATGTTTCTAGATTAATTTATGGGAATTAAACATTAAATTCCTTCCATCTGCCATATGTTCATGACAGTGAGATTTTAAAAGCATGTTATATTGTGAATTCTTGTGTGAATGGGATTAGTTTGTTATTTGGATACTTAGGCTATTTAAAACAATTATCCTTTTCTTAAGAAATTTAATCTACTGGACATTCTTAATGGGAAAGTAGTGGGCAGAAAGGCATGTTATGCGTTGTTTGAAGAGCAAAAACTTGTAGTTTACAATGCCAAAATTGAAAAGTTAAGGAAAAACAAAGTGTACAGAGTTGCTTATTAGTTACAATCTGAGGAGTATGATGATCCTACTGATATGCCAATGTACCAGCTAGCAACTGATCTTCTCCATAAAGACTTGGTCTATTGCTAGAAATTGTAATTTATTTACCTGTCGGTTACAGACTAACAGCATATAATACAATAGTATTAAAGTTATGATCTTGAGAATGTCACATTTTTGAATTTTCAAGGCAGTCTGGGTGTTTATTACTATATCCGTCACAACGGTCAATCTTGTAATTAGCTACAATTAGGTAACTAACTAATTATATGCTTTCATTTCAGGTCATCCAAGTAAGATGTTTTATATTTGTTTCAGAATGCGTCAATCTATAATAACTGAAAATTTCATTCAGTTCTCTTTAATTTTTAAAAAAGCTATGGGCATTTTACTCTCCTCGATCACAGATTTTGTATTAAGTCAATGGAAAAGCAATTGTGAAAAAGATGCTAATTTCCGAGTATGAAAAGGGCCATAACTTTTTTAATACTGAAGATATAAAAGTGAATTAGGTGTCAAATTAAACTACTTTTTATACTTTATCTGATGGGATAAATTGCAGACTTGATTTTTTTAAATCTCAAAATATTGTAACATTGCTATATGAATGTTAATTTTATTTTATTAATGGAAGAAAGTCAAGATATACTTTGCCATGTCTTTTATTTTTCTTTAAACAATTCCAAATTCCATCCACTGTTCTTTAACAAATGAAGCCACCCATACTGGAGTACATGGTGTCTTGGGTTGGTGAGTAGAATTTATGCCACCTAATGCCACCATCCATTCTCCACAAAGTTGGTAGATTAGAAAACCTTGCCTGCATTGAATTGTATATCTCAAGATCTCATGGATCCTGAATTCCAGCAAATGTGTTCTACTTTGTCGAAGTAAGCTCCATTTTTGTCAAAGTGAAACTACCTGACCCACCACCAATAAAATGCTGTAGCTAGTCACTTCAGAACAAGTTACTTCACAGCAAGGAGTTTCACAAGGAATGAATAGATAGTTAATGTTTGAATTCTGTTTAAAGTTGGGTTAAGATTGGGATACAAATTGTATTTGAGCAGTTGCAAACCGCACCTTGAGTTTGACCTGGTTCTCTTGACTTCTGTTGATTTATTTCTCAAAAAATTATATATACATTATGTGTACATTTGAAGTTGGCTATAGCAAATATGACATTGGCATTACAAGGTAGACAAAAATGCTGGAGAAAGTCAGCAGGAGAGGCAGCATCTATGGAGTGAAGGAAATAGGGGACGTTTCGCGTCAAGACCCTTCTTCAGACTGATGTGGGGGTGGGGGGGGGAAGAAGAAAGGCAGAGGCAGTGGGCTGTGGGAGAGCTGGGAAGGGAAGGGGAAAGAAGGAGATAGCAGGGACTACGTAAAATTGCAGAAGTCAATGTTCATACCGCTAAATATGAGGTGCTGCTCCTCCAATTCACGGTGGGACTCACTGGCCATGGAGGAGGCCTAGGACAGAAAGGTCGGATTCGGAATGGGAGGGGGAATTTGGCCATAAAAGGAATACTTTTGGAGTATACTGATAGAAAATTAGATGGAAATTGGAAAAGAGATTGAGGGGAATTTCGGGGAGCCTTAAATAGATCAACTTTTGGAAAATGGGTATTAATTACCCTCTGCAGCAGGTGGTGATGTAATATATCTGCTATAAAAACAATTTGTGATATCATGATATCTAGGCAGTATTTGATCAAGGAGCCCTGGTTATGCTAGAGTCAACCAGAATCAACCAGAGCAAAAATCTTCCACTAGCTGGAATCATAGTTTGCACAAAGAGGATTATTGTGGTGGTAAGGGCAAGGGGCAATTTTATTCATCACATACACCCGGAGGTGCAGTGAAATGAATTTGCCAGCAGCGATACAATTAAAAAGAACACACAATACAAAATAAGATTTAACACAAACATCCACTACAGCATTCTTCACTGTGGTGGAAGGCACAAAGTTCAGTCAGGCCTCCTCCTTGTTCACCCGTGGTCGGGGCCATGAACCCTCCGTAGTCACCACAACGGACAGCCCGATGTACATGCCCTCTCGTCGGGATGATTGAAACTCCGACGTTGGGACGGTCAAACACGTTCCGCAGCTTGGAAGGTGGTAAAGACATTAGACATCTCTGTAGGAGTGCCTTAGGCCCAAACACCTATAGCTGCATCATCAATGACCTTCCTTAAATCATCAGGTCAGAAGTGGGAATTTTCGCTGATGTTTGCACAATGTTTAGCACCATTTGCGATTCTTCAATTACTGAAGCAGCCCATGTATAAATGCAACAAGACCCGGACAGGATCCACGCTTGGGCAAATGGGTCGCAAATAGCATCCATGCCACACAAGTGGCAAGCAATGACAACATCCAACAAGAAAAAACCCAGTGTTTTTATTTTAGCTTTCTTGTTGATTGTATGTTTTGTGCATTTGTTTGAGTCCATGTGCCTTTGATACTACCACAAGGACAATTTTTACTTCACCTGTACCTGACTGTACTTGTGCATTTGACAATAAACTCAACTTGACATGACTTAACTAATGCTAGAGATACTATGTGACAATTGGGAGCACAGTATCTAGTTCTGGGCACTGACCTGTTCCTTAAACTCCTGCGAAAAATGTTGGTATTCAGGTGATTGGTCATCCGTTAGTTCTTCTGAAAATACTTTGTTCATTATCTTGATTGTAACTTCAACAATGGCCTCAACTTCTTCTGCAAATCATCAGATACAATTCATCAATCACAAGTTGGTCAAGATCTTATGGAAAATACAAGCTCTAGAAGATACAGAAGATTTGGAGGGATATGGGGCAATCGCAGACAGGTGGTACTAGCATAGCTGGGACATGTTGGCCGGAGTGGGCAAGTTGGGCCAAATGGCCTGTTTCCACGCTGTATCACTCTATGACTTTAAGCTGGACTCTCATTTCCTGAAAGATGTACAAGCTGGGATTTAGGACAGAGGGGTACGTAGGTTTGAAGAAGGGTTCCAACCCGAAACAAACCGTTCCTTTTTCCCCAGAGATGCTGCCTGACCCGCTGAGTTACTCCAGCACTTTGTGTCTATCTTCAGTATAAACCAGCATCCGCAGTTCCTTTCTACACAGTTGGTTCAGTCTGTCTAGCTGGGGGAAGGCAAAAGCAGTAGCATCAAAATAACATAAAATGCGATTCATTTGAAAATAGACTCACCTATTTCAATCGTATCTTCTACAAATTCGCAAAATTCTCCTTCGTAGTTGTCTAGGCAGTCACAGTCGTCACCATCCCAGATCCCTCCATTCTGACAAGGGTTTTTATCTACAATAACAGATAATAAGATTTCCATTCAAGCAGTCTTTGATAAACATCACTTTACAAGCATCTGTTCTGCACTATGAAACCAGCATCAATCTAATGCTTATTTATGGTTGCGCTGCATTCTTCCTTGGCATGGATGTTCAAGGACAATGTACAAGGTGCTAGGCTCTTGGTGCAATAATAACAATAATAACTTTACTTACATAGCACTTTTCATATAATTGAATGCAACCCAAAGTGCTTTTCACAAAATACACAGGTCTAAACAAAAATACAATTTAAAACAGTGTCTATTAATAGCACAAGATTTATATAACAATATCTCTGTACTTATAAAACTCTGATCTTAGATGTGTGTGTGTGTGTGTGTGTGTGTGATGACATCTTCTCGAAAAAACAATGCGGTAAAGGTAAAATATTTACATATTCTGGTAGAGATTTATTCCGTGGTCAAAAATTGCCTTATCTGAAAATTTCAGGCTTTATTTCTTTATTCAGGAGTTATTACTGAAAATGTTCAAAAATCTGAAAAAACTTTGAATTTAAAAACCACTGTCTTTCGCTGATGACGTCATAATGGGTCTGCTCCATGCACCCTTCTTCCACGCACTGCAATTGACGTCACCCCCCCCCCCCCCGACGCTTCCCCCCCCCCCCCCCCATTATTCAAAAGACGCAGAAAGAACGAGCAAGTACTCGGCCCATGGACCTGGGCAGAAGCAGAGCCTGGAGCCTGGGAGTATTGCAATCAGGAACCAGCCCTCCCCTGTGACACCGCGACTGCCCCCACCCCTCAAACTCTAACCCCCTCCTTCTCTGCCCCCCTCGCTCCGCGCCCCCCCCCCCCCCCCCCCGCTCCCTCTCTGCCTCCCCCCCGCCCCTTCTGTCCTCTGCCTCTGCCTTCTGTCCTCTGTCTCTCCCCTAGGTCCCCTGCCCCCGCCCTCTGCCTCCGCCCTCTGCCCCTGCCCTCCCTCTGCCCCTGCCCTCCCTCTGCCCCTGCCCTTCCCCTTACGCCCTCTGCCATCTGTTTCTGTCCCTGCTCTCTGCCTCTGCCCTCTGCCTGCCTCTGCCCTCGCTCTGTCTACCACCCTCCCTCTCCAGCCGCACCTGGGAATTATGCGTGAGTGTATAGGGCGGGGAATGGGGTAAAAGGAGCGAATGAATAATATTAATATAATATAATATCAAGGGGGGTGGTTAGTGTGCGTGTGTGTGGGGGGGTGGTTAGTATGTGTGTGACACCGCAGCCCCCTCCCCCCCCCGCAACTACGCATATGGGGGACGGGACCCTACGGGTCCCACTTGGTCCAGTAAAATATAAAACTGAGAGTGTAAAAGGACAAAGGAAGTAATGTCAGTTAAAAGCTTGATTAAAAAGATAAGTTTTTAGTTGCCATTTAAAAATGTCAACTGAGTGGGCATCTCTCGTAGCCCTCGGTAGGGTATTCCACAGCTTGGGGGCGTGTAGGGATTGTTTCAACTGGAGTGTCAGTTGTCACCATCTCTTGCTAGCTCTTCCCAGTATTGGCCCAACCTGCCTCACCACATGAAACGTTGCCATATAATAAATTGTGATGGAATTCTAAGTTCCCTCTCTGTAAATCTGGGAATACATTCCCTCTCCTCCATGGAAGTATTGAAAATTGTTGCTATGCAAAGTTCTGCCTTTCCGATCTAATGTCCTATGGAAACATCCTGAATTATGAACCATAAAATCAACCACACATTACTTAATGGAAAAGTGCATAATGCAGGTAAAAGAATTTCATGAAGATGGTTCAATCCCAAAAAGCAGATAATAGAAATACTGCTGGAACAGTGGATTCTAATATTAGATGAAAATAAAAAAATGATAAATAAAAAAGAAATCTAATAAAAATGTTTCCCCTGATCTGACGTACTTCAATCTTAACTGTAACTCTGTATGTCTTTCCACAGATATCGCATGACCTATTGGCTATTTCCAGAATTTTCTGTTACATAATAGCTGTATTGATACCTGTATTCTGCTATATAGAACAGCACAGGTATATCTAAAAGCCTCTTTAGCACAAATATTGTATATGTCTCCACCGCCACCCTTGGCAATGCGTTCCAGGCCCCCACTACTCTCCGTGTAAAAAACTTGCCCCGCACACCTCCATTAAACACTGAAGAAGGGTTTTGGCTCAAAACGTTGCCCATTGCCTTCGCTCCATAGATGCTGCCACACACGTCCAGCATTTTTATCTACCATCCATTAAACACATTCAGGTTTTATTCATTAAAAAACACAGAAGCATAGACTATAACTTCAATAAACTAGAAAATACTATAAAGAGTAAGCATCTGTAGAAATAGAAACTGAGTTCTGTAATAAATGAATGAATGAATGAATAAGTTTATTGGCCAAGTATGTACACATACAAGGAATTTGCCTTGGTGCTCCACTCGCAAGTAACAACACGACATACAGTCTTCTACTTGCGTATAGCATGCACAGCCTAAGCTGGAGGACAACTTGTTCTATTTGATCTTATTTAATTGTGCACGCCAGGTTGTTTGCATTCGTCGAAACAGGGCGGACCAGGTTGCAATCTCCCACCCCAACGACATACAGTAACAATCAAGAATACAACATTAAACATTAATAATAAACATTATAGTTTAAACATGTGAATGAAATAAAAAACCAGAGCAAGAGGAGGCTACAGACTTTCAGATACGTTACGACCAAACAGAAAATTACAGCTATGCAAAAACTCTAACCAACAAAATGAGCAATTACCTGGTGACTTTGTTGTGGTAGATCTTGTGGTGGTGGTCAGATGAGTGGTGACAGCTGTTGTCAAGACCTGCTTCGTGGTTGTATTTAATTGAATCATTGCAGTGGTGGTTGAACTAGACGCACTGGTGATCCCGATGGTTGGTGGGCTGGTAACTGTGGTTGAAGTTGTGGTCGTAAGTAACAATATGACATACAGTCTTCTTCTTGCGTATGGCGTGCACAGCCTAAAGTTGTAGGACAACTTGTTCTATTTGATCTTATTTGATTGTGCACGCCAGGTTGATTACATTCATCGAAACTGGGTGGACCACGTGAAGGTTGCAATCTCCCACCCCAATGACATACAGTAACAATTAAGAATACAACACAAAACATTAAACATTAATAAACATTATAGTTTAAACATGTGAATGAAATAAAAAACCAGAGCAAAAGGAGGCTACAGACTTTCAGGTGCGTTACGACCAAACAGAAATTTACAGCTATGCAAAAACTCTAACTAACAAAATGAGCAATTACCTGGTGACTGTGTTGTGGTAGATCTTGTGGTGGTGGGTACAGTGGTCAGATGAGTGGTGACAGCTGTTGTCAAGACCTGCTTCGTGGTTGTATTTAATTGAATCATCGCAGTGGTAGTTGAACTAGACGCACTGGTGATCCTGTTGGTTGGTGGGCTGGTAACTGTGGTTGAAGAGCTGCTTGATGTGTCAGTCACTGGAATTGACTTGCTGGTCGATGCGTTAGACATTGTGGGTGATGTGCTGGCGGCTGGACTGGACCCAGCGGCCAATGTCGTGCACAGAGTGCTGAATGGAGTGGTGGACAGGGTGGTTGGTGAGATGGGCTCAGTGTATGGAACGCAGATGAGCACACAGGTCACTGGACTCGATGAGCTGAGCATTGTGCTGGGCACTGTGGTCACAGTGCTGGCCGGTTCAGGGGGCACTGTTGTGCACAATGTGCTGTAATCTGATGTTGCTGTGGTGGTAAGTGTGGTGGACTCTCCCGGCAATTCCGAGGCCAGTGTGGTAGTCAACGTGGTGGTGTCTTTGTTGGATGTGGTTGTCGGTGTGGTAGACTCTGTTGTGGTCTGGGTATTGGTCACTGTGGTCAGTGTGGTGATCAGTGTGGTCTGCGTTGATGCCGATGTGGTGATCAGTGTAGGTGATGTGATTGGTGTAGTGATCATTGTGTTCAGTGTGGTGGTTGGTATGGTTGAACTACTGGTCGGTGTGGTGTTTGGTGCGGTGATGTCTGTGAACGATGTGATTGATGGAGTGGTCCGTGTGGTTGACGGTGTGGTTGTTGGTGTGGATGTTGGTGTGGTCTGTGTGGTTGTTGGTGTCTTTGTCGGTGTGGTCTGTATGGTTGTCGGTGTGGTTGTCGGTGTGGTTGTCGGTGTGGTTGTCAGTGTGGTTGTTGGTGTAGCTTTCGATGTGTTTGTTGGCGTGGATGTTGGTGTCGATGTTGGTGTGGTTGTTGTCTGTGTGGTTTTTGGTGTGGTTGATGATGTCATTGCTGTGGTCTGTGTGGTTATCGGTGTGGTTGTTGGTGTGGTTTGTGTGGTTAGTGGTGTGGTTGTCGGTGTGGTTGTCGGTGTGGTTGTCGGTGTGGTTGTCGGTGTGGTTGTTGGTGTGGTTGTCGGTGTGGCTATCGGTGTGGTTGTTGGTGTCGTTTTTGATGTGGTTGTTGGCGTTGATGTTGGTGTGGATGTCTGTGTGGTTGTTGGTGTAATTTTCGATGTGGTTGTTGGTGTGGATGTTGGTGTGGTGGGTGTGGTTGTCGATGAGGTTGTCGGTGTGGTTGTCGGTGTGGTTGTCGGTGTGGTTGTCGGTGTGGTTGTTGTCTGTTTGGTTTTTGGTGTGGTTGATGATGTCATTGGTGTGGTCTGTGTGGTTATTGGTGTGATTGTTGGTGTGGTTGTTGGTGTGGTTGTTGGTGTGGTTGTAGGTGTGGTCTCTGTGGTTGGCGGTGTGTGTGGTTGTCGGTGTGGTTGTTGGTGTGGTTGTTGATGTGGTCCGTGTGGTTATTGGTGTGGGTGTTGGTGTGGTCTGTGTAGTTATTGGTGTGGTTGTCGGTTTGGTTGTCAGTGTGGATGTTGGTATGGTCTGTGTGGTTGTCGATGAGGTTGTCAGTGTGGATGTTGGTGTGGATGTTGGTGTGGTCGGTGTGGTTGTCGATGAGGTTGTCAGTGTGGATGTTGGTGTGGATGTTGGTGTGTTCGGTGTGGTTGTCGATGAGGTTGTCGGTGTGGTTGTCGGGCTGGTTGTCGGTGTGGCTATTGGTGTGATTGTTGGTGTGGTTGTTGGTGTGGTTGTTGGTGTGGTCTGTATGGTTGTTGGTGTGGTTGTCGGTGTGGTTTTCGGTGTGGTTGTTTGTGTGGTCTGTATGGTTATTGGTGTGGTTATCGGTGTGGTTGTCGGTGTGGTTGTCGGTGTGGTTGTCAGCGTGGTGGTTGGTGTGGTTGCTGGTGTGGCTGTCAGTGTGGTTGCTGTTGTCCATGTGGTTGTTCGTGTGGTTGTCAGTGTGGATGTTGGTATGGTCTGTGTGGTTGTCGATGAGGTTGTTGGTGTGGATGTTGGTGTGGATGTTGGTGTGTTCGGTGTGGTTGTCGATGAGGTTGTCGGTGTGGTTGTCGGGCTGGTTGTCGGTGTGGCTATTGGTGTGATTGTTGGTGTGGTTGTTGGTGTGGTTGTTGGTGTGGTCTCTGTGTTGTTGCGGTGTGGTTGTCGGTTTCTGAGTGTTGTTGGTGTGGTGGGTGTGTGGTTGTCGATGAGGTTGTCGGTGTGTGGTTGTTGGTGTGGTTGTTGGTGTGGTTGTTAGTGTGGTTGTTGGTGTGGTTGTTGGTGTGGTTGTTGGTGTGGTTGTTGTCTGTTTGGTTTTTGGTGTGGTTGATGATGTCATTGGTGTGGTCTGTGTGGTTATTGGTGTGATTGTTGGTGTGGTTGTTGGTGTGGTTGTTGGTGTGGTCTCTGTGGTTGGCGGTGTGGTTGTCGGTGTGGTTGTTGGTGTGGTCTGTATGGTTGTTGGTGTGGTTATTGGTGTGGTTTTCGGTGAGGTTGTTTGTGTGGTCTGTATGGTTATTGGTGTGCTTATCGGTGTGGTTGTCGGTGTGGTTGTCGGTGTGGTTGGTGTTGTCCATGTGGTTGTTCGTGTGGTTGTTAGTGTGGTTGTTGTCTGTGTGGTTTTTGGTGTGGTCTGTGTAGTTGTCGGTGTGGTTGTTGGTGTGGTTGTTGATGTGGTCCGTGTGGTTATTGGTGTGGTCTGTGTGGTTATTGGTGTGGTTGTCGGTTTGGTTGTCAGTGTGGATGTTGGTATGGTCTGTGTGGTTGTCGATGAGGTTGTCAGTGTGGATGTTGGTGTGGTCTGTGTGGTTGTCGATGAGGTTGTCGGTGTGGTTGTCGGGCTGGTTGTCGGTGAGGTTGTTGGTGTGGTTGTTGGTGTGGTCTGTGTGGTTGTTGGTGTGGTCTGTATGGTTATTGGTGTGGTTATCGGTGTGGTTGTCGGTGTGGTTATCAGTGTGGTTGTCGGTGTGGTTGGTGTTGTCCATGAGGTTGTTCGTGTGGTTGTTAGTGTGGTTGTTGTCTGTGTGGTTTTTGGTGTGGTCTGAGTAGTTGTCGGTGTGGTTGTTGGTGTGGTTGTTGATGTGGTCCGTGTGGCTATTGGTGTGGTCTGTGTGGTTATTGGTGTGGTTGTCGGTTTGGTTGTCAGTGTGGATGTTGGTATGGTTACTGGTGTGGTTGTCGATGAGGCTGTCAGTGAGGATGTTGGTGTGGATGTTGGTGTGGTCGGTGTGGTTGTCGATGAGGTTGTCGGTGTGGTTGTCGGGCTGGTTGTCGGTGAGGTTGTTGGTGTGGTTGTTGGTGTGGTCTGTGTGGTTGTTGGTGTGGTCTCTGTGGTTGTCGGTGTGGTTGTCGGCGTGGTTGTTGGTGTGGTTGTTTGTGTTGTCTGTGCGGTTGTTGGTGTGGTTGTCGGTGTGGCTGTTGGTGTGGTTGTCGTTGTAGTAGTCGATGTGGTTGTTGCCGTGGATGTTGGTGTGGTCTGTGTGGTTGTTGGTGTGGTTGTTGATATGGTTGGCGGTGTGGTTGGTGGTGTGGTTGTCTGCGTGGTTGTTGATGTGGTCTGTGTGGTTGTTGGTGTGGTTGTTGGTGTGGTTGTTGGTGTGGTTGTTGGTGTGGTCTCTGTGGTTGGCGGTGTGGTCTGTATGGTTGTTGGTGTAGTTGTCGGTGTGGTTGTCGGTGTTGTTGTCAGTGTGGTTGGTGTTGTCCATGTAGTTGTTGGTGTGGTTGTTGGTGTGGTTGTTGTCTGTGTGGTTTTTGGTGTGGTTGATGATGTCATTGGTGTGGTCTGTGTGGTTATTGGTGTGGTCTCTGTGGTTGGCGGTGTGGTTGTCTGCGTGGTTGTCGGTGTGGTTGTAGGTGTGGTCTGTGTGGTTGTTGGTGTGGTTGTTGGTGTGGTTGTCGATGTGGTTGTTGGTGTGGTTGTTGATGTGGTCTTTGTGGTTGGCGGTGTGGTTGTCCGTCTGGTTGTCTGCGTGGTTGTTGGTGTGGTCTGTGTAGTTGTCGGTGTGGTTGTTGATGTGGTCCATGTGGTTATTGGTGTGGTTGTTGGTGTGGTCTGTGTGGTTATTGGTGTGGTTTTCGATGTGGTTGTTGGTGTGGTTGTCGGTGTGGTTGTCGGTGTGGTTGTCGATGTGGCTGTCGGTGTGGTTGTCGGTGTGGTTTTCGATGTGGTTGTTGGTGTGGTTGTTGATGTGGTCTCTGTGGTTGGTGGTGTGGTTGTCGGTGTGGTTGTCTGCGTGGTTGTTGGTGTGGTCTGTGTAGTTGTCGGTGTGGTTGTTGGTGTGGTTGTTGATGTGGTCCATGTGGTTATTGGTGTGGTTGTTGGTGTGGTCTGTGTGGTTATTGGTGTGGTTATTGGTGTGGTTGTCGGTGTGGTTGTCGGTGTGGTTGTCGGTGTCTTTGTCGGTGTGGTCTGTGTGGTTGTTGGTGTAGGTTTCAATGTGGTTGTTGGCGTGGATGTTGGTGTGGATGTTGGTGTGGTCGGTGTGGTTGTCGATGAGGTTGTCGGTGTGGTTGTTGGGCTGGTTGTCGGTGTGGTTGTCTGTGTGGCTGTCAGTGTGGTCTGTGTGGTTGTTGGTGTGGTTGTCAGCGTGGTTGGTGTTGTCCATGTGGTTGTTCGTGTGGTTGTTAGTGTAGTTGTTGTCTGTGTGGTTTTTGGTGTGGTCTGTGTAGTTGTCGGTGTGGTTGTTGGTGTGGTTGTTGATGTGGTCCGTGTGGTTATTGGTGTGGTCTGTGTGGTTATTGGTGTGGTTGTCGGTTTGGTTGTCAGTGTGGATGTTGGTATGGTCTGTGTGGTTGTCGATGAGGTTGTCAGTGTGGATGTTGGTGTGGTCGGTGTGGTTGTCGATGAGGTTGTCGGTGTGGTTGTCGGGCTGGTTGTCGGTGAGGTTGTTGGTGTGGTTGTTGGTGTGGTCTGTGTGGTTGTTGGTGTAGTCTCTGTGGTTGGTGGTGTGGTTGTCGGCGTGGTTGTCAGTGTGGTTGGTGTTGTCCATGTAGTTGTTGGTGTGGTTGTTGGTGTGGTTGTTGTCTGTGTGGTTTTTGGTGTGGTTGATGATGTCATTGGTGTGGTCTGTGTGGTTATTGGTGTGGTCTTTGTGGTTGGCGGTGTGGTTGTCTGCGTGGTTGTCGGTGTGGTTATTGGTGTGGTTGTGTGGTTGGTGTGGTTATTGGTGTGGTTGTTGGTGTGGTTGTTTGTGTGGTCTGTGTGGTTGTCGGTGTGGTTGTCGGTGTGGTTGTCGATGTGGCTGTCGGTGTGGTTGTTGGTGTGGTTTTCGATGTGGTTGTTGGTGTGGTTGTTGGTGTGGGCTGTGTGGTTGGCGGTGTGGTTGTCGGCGTGGTTGTTGGTGTGGTTGTTTGTGTTGTCTGTGCGGTTGTTCGTGTGGTTGTCGGTGTGGCTGTTGGTGTGGTTGTCGGTGTGGTAGTCGATGTGGTTGTTGCCGTGGATGTTGGTGTGGTCTGTGTGGTTGTTGGTGTGGTTGTTGATGTGGTTGGCGGTGTGGTTGGTGGTGTGGTTGTCTGCGTGGTTGTTGATGTGGTCTGTGTGCTTGTTGGTGTGGTTGTTGGTGTGGTCTCTGTGGTTGGCGGTGTGGTCTGTATGGTTGTTGGTGTAGTTGTCGGTGTGGTTGTCGGTGTTGTTGTCAGTGTGGTTGGTGTTGTCCATGTAGTTGTTCGTGTGGTTGTTGGTGTGGTTGTTGTCTGTGTGGTTTTTGGTGTGGTTGATGATGTCATTGGTGTGGTCTGTGTGGTTATTGGTGTGGTCTCTGTGGTTGGCGGTGTGGTTGTCTGCGTGGTTGTCGGTGTGGTTGTAGGTGTGGTCTGTGTGGTTGTTGGTGTGGTCTGTGTGGTTGTTGGTGTGGTTGTCGATGTGGCTGTCAGTGTGGTTGTTGGTGTGGTTTTCGATGTGGTTGTTGGTGTGGTTTTCGATGTGGTCTCTGTGGTTGGCGATGTGGTTGTCGGTGTGGTTGTCTGCGTGGTTGTTGGTGTGGTCTGTGTAGTTGTCGGTGTGGTTGTTGGTGTGGTTGATGTGGTCCATGTGGTTATTGGTGTGGTTGTTGGTGTGGTCTGTGTAGTTATTGGTGTGGTTAATGTTGTGGTTGTCGGTGTGGTTGTTGGTGTGGTCTCTGTGGTTAGTGGTGTGGTTGTCGGTGTGGTTGTTGGTGTGGTCTGTATGGTTGTTGGTGTGGTTATCGGTGTGGTTGTTGGTGTGGTTATCGGTGTGGTTGTCAGTGTGGTTGTCGGTGTGGTTGCTGGTGTGGTTGTCAGTGTGGTTGGTGTTGTCCATGTGGTTGTTCGTGTGGTTGTTGGTGTGGTTATCGGTGTGGTTTTCGGTGAGGTTGTTTGTGTGGTCTGTATGGTTATTGGTGTGGTTGTCGGTGTGGTTGTCGGTGTGGTTGTCGGTGTGGTTGTCGGTGTGGTTATCGGTGTGGTTGTCGGTGTGGTTGTCGGTGTGGTTGTCGGTGTGGTTGCTGGTGTGGTTGTCAGTGTGGTTGGTGTTGTCCATGTGGTTGTTCGTGTGGTTGTTAGTGTGGTTGTTGTCTGTGTGGTTTTTGGTGTGGTCTGTGTAGTTGTCGGTGTGGTTGTTGGTGTGGTTGTTGATGTGGTCCGTGTGGTTATTGGTGTGGTCTGTGTGGTTATTGGTGTGGTTGTCGGTTTGGTTGTCAGTGTGGATGTTGGTATGGTCTGTGTGGTTGTCGATGAGGTTGTCAGTGTGGATGTTGGTGTGGATGTTGGTGTGGTCGGTGTGGTTGTCGGTGAGGTTGTCGGTGTGGTTGTCGGGCTGGTTGTCGGTGAGGTTGTTGGTGTGGTTGTTGGTGTGGTCTGTGTGGTTGGCGGTGTGGTTATCGGCGTGGTTGTTGGTGTGGTTGTTTGTGTTATCTGTGTGGTTGTTGGTGTGGTTGTCGGTGTGGCTGTTGGTGTGGTTGTCGGTGTGGTAGTCGATGTGGTTGTTGCCGTGGATGTTGGTGTGGTCTGTGTGGTTGTTGGTGTGGTTGTTGATGTGGTTGTTGATGTGGTTGGTGGTGTGGTTGTCTGCGTGGTTTTTGATGTGTGTGTGGTTGTTGGTGTGGTTGTTGGTGTGGTCTCTGTGGTTGGCGGTGTGGTCTGTATGGTTGTTGGTGTAGTTGTCGGTGTGGTTGGTGTTGTCCATGTAGTTGTTCGTGTGGTTTTTGGTGTGGTTGTTGTCTGTGTGGTTTTTTGGTGTGGTTGATGATGTCATTGGTGTGGTCTGTGTGGTTATTGGTGTGGTCTCTGTGGTTGTGGTGGTTGTCTGCGTGGTTGTCGGTTGTGTGGTTGTAGGTGTGGTCTGTTGTGGTTGTTGGTGTGGTCTGTGTAGTTGTCGGTGTGGTTGTTGATGTGGTCCATGTGGTTATTGGTGTGGTTGTTGGTGTGGTTGTCAGTGTGGTTGTCGGTGTGTCGGTGTGGTTGTCGGTGTGGTTGTTGGTGTGGTTTTCGATGTGGTTGTTGGTGTGGTTGTTGATGTGGTCTCTGTGGTTGGCGGTGTGGTTGTCGGTGTGGTTGTCTGCGTGGTTGTTGGTGTGGTCTGTGTAGTTGTCGGTGTGGTTGTTGGTGTGGTTGTTGATGTGGTCCATGTGGTTATTGGTGTGGTTGTTGGTGTGGTCTGTGTAGTTGTCGGTGTGGTTGTCGGTGTGGTTGTCGGTGTGGTTATCGGTGTGGTTGTCGGTGTGGTTGTCGGTGTGGTTGTCGGTGTGGTTGCTGGTGTGGTTGTCAGTGTGGTTGGTGTTGTCCATGTGGTTGTTCGTGTGGTTGTTAGTGTGGTTGTTGTCTGTGTGGTTTTTGGTGTGTTCTGTGTAGTTGTCGGTGTGGTTGTTGGTGTGGTTGTTGATGTGGTCCGTGTGGTTATTGGTGTGGTCTGTGTGGTTATTGGTGTGGTTGTCGGTTTGGTTGTCAGTGTGGATGTTGGTATGGTCTGTGTGGTTGTCGATGAGGTTGTCAGTGTGGATGTTGGTGTGGATGTTGGTGTGGTCGGTGTGGTTGTCGGTGAGGTTGTCGGTGTGGTTGTCGGGCTGGTTGTCGGTGAGGTTGTTGGTGTGGTTGTTGGTGTGGTCTGTGTGGTTGTTGGTGTGGTCTCTGTGGTTGGCGGTGTGGTTGTCGGCGTGGTTGTTGGTGTGGTTGTTTGTGTTGTCTGTGCGGTTGTTGGTGTGGTTGTCGGTGTGGTTGTCGGTGTGGTAGTCGATGTGGTTGTTGCCGTGGATGTTGGTGTGGTCTGTGTGGTTGTTGATGTGGTTGTTGATGTGGTTGTCTGTGTGGTTGTTGGTGTGGTTGTCGGGCTGGTTGTCGGTGAGGTTGTTGGTGTGGTTGTTGGTGTGGTCTGTGTGGTTGTTGGTGTGGTCTGTATGGTTGTTGATGTGGTTATCGGAGTGGTTTTCGGTGTGGTTGTTTGTGTGGTCTGTATGGTTATTGGTGTGGTTATCGGTGTGGTTGTCGGTGTGGTTGTCGGTGTGGTAGTCGATGTGGTTGTTGCCGTGGATGTTGGTGTGGTCTGTGTGGTTGTTGGTGTGGTTGTTGATATGGTTGGCGGTGTGGTTGTCTGCGTGGTTGTTGATGTGGTCTGTGTGGTTCTTGGTGTGGTTGTTGGTGTGGTCTCTGTGGTTGGCGGTGTGGTTGTTGTCTGCGTGGTTGTTGATGTGGTCTGTGTGGTTGTCGGTGTGGTTGTCGGTGTGGTTGTCGGTGTGGTTGTCGGTGTGGTTGTCGGTGTGGTTGTTGTCTGTGTGGTTTTTGGTGTGGTTGTTGATGTGGACCATGTGGTTATTGGTGTGGTTGTTGGTGTGGTCTCTGTGGTTATTGGTGTGGTTGTCGGCTTGGTTGTCAGTGTGGATGTTGGTATGGTCTGTGTGGTTGTCGATGAGGTTGTCGGTGTGGATGTTGGTGTGGATGTTGGTGTGGTCGGTGTGGTTGTCGATGAGGTTGTCGGTGTGGTTGTCGGGCTGGTTGTCGGTGAGGTTGTTGGTGTGGTTGTTGGTGTGGTCTGTGTGGTTGTTGGTGTGGTTTTCGGTGTGGTTTTCGGTGTGGTTTTCGGTGTGGTTTTCGGTGTGGTTGTCGGTGTGGTTGTCGGTGTGGTTGTCAGCGTGGTGGTTGGTGTGGTTGCTGGTGTGGTTGTCAGTGTGGTTGGTGTTGTCCATGTGGTTGTTTGTGTGGTTGTTAGTGTGGTTGTTGTCTGTGTGGTTTTTGGTGTAGTTGTCGGTGTGGTTGTTGGTGTGGTTGTTGGTGTGGTCTGTGTGGTTATTGGTGTGGTTGTCAGTTTGGTTGTCAGTGTAGATGTTGGTATGGTCTGTGTGGTTGTCGATGAGGTTGTCAGTGTGGATGTTGGTGTGGATGTTGGTGTGGTCGGTGTGGTTGTCGATGAAGTTGTTGGTGTGGTTGTTGGGCTGGTTGTCGGTGTGGATGTCTGTGTGGCTGTCAGTTTGGTCTGTGTGGTTGTTGGTGTGGTTGTCAGCGTGTTGGTGTTGTCCATGTGGTTGTTCGTGTGGCTGTTGGTGTGGTTGTTGTCTGTGTGGTTTTTGGTGTGGTTGTCGGTGTGGTTGACGTTGTGGTTGTCGGTGTGGTTTTCGATGTGGTTGTTGGTGTGGTTGTCTGTGTGGTTGTTGGTGTGGTTGTCGATGTGGTTGTTTGTGTGGTTGTTTGTGTGGTTGTCGGTGTGGTTGTTGGTATGGTTGTTGGTGTGGTCTGTGTGGTTGTCGGTGTGGTTGTTTGTGTGGTTGTTGGTGTGGATGTTGGTGTGGTCTGTGTGGTTGTTGGTGATGTTGAGCTGGTGGTCGGCATGGTGATGTCACTGGTCAGCATGGTGGTTGGTGTCATTGATGTGGCGGTTAGTGTGGTCGATGTCATGTTCGGCGTTGGGCGTGGTGTGGTTGATGTGCTCAGTGTGGTCATTGTAGTGGTTGGTGACATCAATGTGGTTGTTGGTGTGATCGATGTAGTGCTCTGTATGGTGGTAGATTTACCGGATGTTGTCATCAGTGTGGTCAATGCAGATGTGGCGGTTGGTGTGGTGGACGTTGTGGTTGATGTGGTCAGTGTGGTGGTTGGTGTAGTTGTCGGTGTGGTGGATGTTGTCCATTGAGTCGTTGATGTGGATGTGGTGATCGGTGTGGTGGTTGCTATGGTGGACTCGGTGGTCGATGTGGTGGTCGGTGTACTGGTCACTGTAGTTGCTGTGGTAGGTGCAGTGGTCTCAGTGGTCGATGTGCTGGTAGTTGTGCTGGGTGTATGGTATGGTACGCAGACCAGTTGACAGGTTGTTGAGCTGAACATGCCAGTTGTCACGCTGGTATCTGTGGTACGCGTACTGATCAATGTGTTGGACTCTCTTGCAGGAGTGCTGGTTTGTACATTGCGCTTTACGGGTGAAATGCGATCAATATTTTGTATAATGTTGAGCAACATTCCGTTTTTACTTATATGAGTGTCCGAGAATCCTCCGAGGCCTTGATTGAAGCAGATAAAAAGAGCAGTAGTTCGTTACTGATTTCATTTTTAACTTTTTAAAATGTCACATCTCATGTTGGAAATGATTCATCTCGGGATTGGTTAGTGCCGATTCTATGGTCACTGTTAAATGAAACAGTTGGGGGAGCGTTTTGGGGATAGTTGTCATAACTCCATCATATTTAACACTGTTCTGAATAGAGAGAAGATTGGACATTGTGGGAAGGTCCTGAATTGGATTAAGGCAAATTACGTTATTAGGCAGAAGTGTTTAAGAAGGATGCTGGAAAAATCGAAGGTAGACAAAAATGCTGGAGAAACTCAGCGGGTGAGGCAGCATCTATGGAGTGAAGGAATAGGTGACGTTTCGAGTCACCAGTCTGAAGAAGGGTCTCGACCCGAAACGTCGCCCATTTCCTTCGCTCCATAGATGCAGCTTCACCCGCTGAGTTTCTCCAGCATTTTTGTCTACCTGAGAGTTGAGATTATTGTCACGGAATAAGTGAAGGAATAGGTGACGTTTCGGGTCGAGACCCTTGTTCAGACCCTTCTTCAGATTAGGCAGAAGGGTGCACTGGAAGCTGTTGATAGTGGGCTCCACTGACAACTGACATATGGGTGTGTTTTTAAGGCCAGTTGGTAGATGTTTAGGACTGATATGTTCCATTAAGGTCATTAGGTCAGAAGTGATAGGAGCAGAATTGGGCCAATCGGCCCATCAAGATTACTCCGCCATTCAATTATGGCTGATCTATCTCTCCCTCCTAACCCCATTCTCCTCCCTTCTTCCTAAGGAAGAGAGACAAGATGGCAAAGTAAATGAACCTTGCATTACCAAAGAGGTTATAAATGTGGGCAAAAAGATAAAGGAAGCGTGTACAATATTTCAGAGGGTAGAATATGACAAGGCATTTGAGGAATATAAAGAAAGGAAGAAAGAACTCAACTGGCCGATTAGAAGCGAGAATAGAAAAATCCCAAGGTTTTTATACCTACATTTAAAACAAAAGGTTAACCAGGGGGAAGGAGGGACCCAAGGAGAAATGAGGGGATTTGTGCTTGGAGTCAGGGGATGTGGGCAAGGTACTAAATGAGTATTTTGCATCTGTTTCCACCAAGTCATAACACTTCAAATGTTTTCACCAAATCAAATGAAAATGCTCAGGTTGGTGACACTTATAGACTGCTACCTTATATGTTTTTAATCCATAATGTGTGTTCTAAGTTCTGTGGAAATTTTCAACCTAACTTACCCACCCCAGCAGTATGAACATTGACTTCTCCAATTTCAGGTAGACCCTCCTTTCTCCCTCATTCCCCTCCCCTTCCCAACTCTCCCACAGCCCACTGTCTACGCCTTTTCCTTTCTTCTTCCCGCCCCCCCCCAATATTCTCCCACCTCCACATCAGTCTGAAGAAGGGTCTCGAACCGAAACGTCACCTATTCCTTCGCTCCATAGATGCTGCCTCACCCGCTGAGTTTCCCCAGCATTTTTGTCTACCTAAGGTTTTTTAGCGCTGAATGAGCCAATCATTTTCAAGGTGAAATTGTGAAACAGTGAAACCGTTTGATGCATCAGTTTCATTTCAAATGTATCACTAATAGCCAATGGAGCTCGTTCTCCTATTGTGCTTGGCTGGCGAGAAGCAAACTTTGCTCCAGCCTCCTGCATATCCAGAATGAACCTATTCATCCAACCACTCTCCCTATAGATAGACACAAAATGCTGGAGTAACTCAGCGGGACAGGCAGCATCTCTGGATAGAAATGGGTGATATTTCAGGTGAATACCCTTATTCAGGGGAGTGAGAGACAAGGAGATATAGAAGGGTAAAGTGTGAATGAATGAATGAATTAATAAGTTTATTGGCCAAGTAATCACATACAAGGAATTTGCCTTGGTGCACCGCCGGCAAGTGACAACGACATACAGTGAGAGTTAGGAATGACACATAAAACATTAAACATTAATAATAAAACATTATTGATTAAACATGCGAATTAAGTAAAATACCAGAGCAAAAGGAGGCTACAGATTGTTGGTTATTGAGTAGAGCTACTATTCGTGGAAAAAGGTTTTCCATGGAAAAAGTTTGAAAACGAGTCATCAAAAGAGATGCAGTTCAAGGAAAATGTAGAATAGATCAATGTTAGCTCGGAAAATGTGACAACTAAACAAACAGAGGTAAAATGTAAACGGGGACAGTCAGACTGTTCCCCCTCCCCTGTGTCTGGAACTGTGTGAATCCCCATATAAAATGAAACGGCATGAATATCACCGTTTTCAGAAAATAAAAATGCTAACTTCACAAAAATATTTTTGGAAAATAAATTAGATTGAGACTTACCTTGAAATGTCGCAAAATGCAGGCAGTAGAATATTACTGTCCATGTTTTTCTTTTCATTTTATAATCCCCAAAACAAGGGACAAGAATTGGCTAAAATTGGAACTCCAGTGTCTGTGTCACAGTGCAAACTAAACCCAAATCAAACTCTGAGGCTGTTGCAGCAAGATAGTGAAAACGGAAAATGGGCTAGAAGCTGTAATGGCTTACACCAGTCACCTTTGTAGACTTTGCCCCCTTTTCCAGAAATAATTTATTATTCCATGATAAAACATAGATAATAAATAGAAGGGACTTTTTTATTTCCTTGACTGCTGCTTTGTATCCAGAGAAAGAGTTGCATAAGATGTTCACTGGGCATTGCTTTCGTTTTCACTAGCTGAGCACAATTCAGTATTTTTGAGTGGTATTTAATGATCCAGTTCAGCTCCTCCAATTCTCTAAACATGACCATTGATAATTTTCTATTCATGAAAGAATGAATGAATGAATACATTTATTGGCCAAATATTCACATACAAGGAATTTGCCTTGGTGCTCCGCCCGCAAGTGACAACATGACATGCAGTGTCACTTAGTAATAGAAACATAGAAAATAGGTGCAGGAGTAGGCCATTCGGCCCTTCGCGCCTGCACCGCCATTCAATATGATCATGGCTGATCATCCAACTCAGTATCCTATACCTGCCTTCTCTCCAAACCCCCTGATCCCTTTAGCCACAAGGGCCACATCTAACTCCCTCTTAAATATAGCCAATGAACTGGCCTCAACTACCTTCTGTGGTAACTACCTTCTGTGGCAAAATTAATGATACATAAAACATTAAACAGTAATAATAAAACATTATTGATTAAACATGTATATTAAATAAAATACCAGAGCAAAAAGATTTTTGTTTTTTGAGTAGGGCTATTACTCATGGGAAAAAGCTGTTTTTATGTCAGGGTCTTTTATGTCTGAAAGACTGGGTCACGTAGTTAAGGGAAATATTTAACAATTTGCAGAGCTGTTCTGGACTGGCCTCATCTCCTTTTTCCCACATATTCCATCTGCCCATCATCCCTCCTTTATCTGGTTTCACTTATCATCCGTAGGTAGTTTTAGTTAATTGCCTTTGCTGACCGGACATTTTCATTGGCTTATTGGGGGGAAAAAATGTAAGCACGGGTTTTCAGAACCAAGGATAACCGACCGGTAATGTTGAATGCCCGCGTATCTCTAGCTTATTAAAAGTTGTCTGGCTTCTTAAAAGTGTCTCCACTCCTTCTCCCCCCCTTCTCCCCCCTTCTCTCCTCCCCCCCCCCCCCTTTTAAAGGACTTACTGTACACTGTGATAGCTGTCTTAACCTTCTTGTTCATTGCGGTATGTGTTTGTATCACCTTGGCTTTGCACCGTGTGAATTTCAGACAGTGCTCCCCCCGCTTTCCCTGGCCCCCGCCTTTGCAATGTGTTTGCGTGTGTGTGTTCCACTCTGACAGTCGCCGTTCCAGTTTCCGGTTTTTTAGGCGAGTCCCGCGAACTTGGCAGTTGCCGGCAGTCCGCTGAAAAATCGCCTATGTGGGCCAGGCCGTTTAGTTGCCAGTTCTGAGTACTTGGTCTAGATCTCCATTGACCCCCAGTTCTGAGATACATTGGTAGAATCATAGAAAATATTGATACAAAGAAAGACAATAGTAAGATTAAACGAGAACTTACCAGTTCGAAGTTTGATCGTTATTTTATGAGGAGTAACGATGAGGGATTACGTGAAGAAGCCCCGCCTGGCGCTGGATCGGCATACTTCAAAGCAGCGGCATGTAAAACACAGAACATAATAGCCGGAGTAAGATAGTAAGGCTCAACATAGATTTAGAACTACCAGATGATCATTTATTTTATGAGGGTCGGGAGTGGAGGGCACGTAATCCCTCATCGTTACTCCTCATAAAATAACGATCAAACTTCGAACTGGTAAGTTCTCGTTTAATCTTACTATTTTACTTCGGAGTCACGTGAGTGACTACGTGAAGAGTTTGAAGCTTTCTGTGTTTTTTATGTCGTAGACTCATTCCATACGACACTGTGGCTCATTCAACACAGTAATGAGCAAATAACACATTTTTTCCTCCAAACATTGCCTCAAGTTATGTGATAAATTATTTCACATTATAAAAGAATAAAAGTAATGCCCTTTCCATTGAAAGGCAAATTCATCACCAAAATATCAATTGATATATATAATTTGATGGTATGAACAAAGCAACAATTATAGAGAACCCAACACTCCGTGTCCAATCCTGACACCATGACTGGTTCCTTTTAATTTAATATTTATTTTACACCCTCCTGCGGCCTTGAATCTTTGCTCGATCGGCTCATCCTGTGCCATTCCTGTGAATGTATGTACCTCCTTAATAGAGTGATTTTCCACATTTCAATGTCTAGTTCCACTGAGTGTTATCCAAGTTTTAACCATCTAGAATATTTCTCTAGAACCATCAGTTTTTACTGATACCTAATGTGGTTTTTTGTGTGCAATAAGTAGTGCTGTCTCACCACCACAGAGACTCCCACACACTTCAACACATTTCATCAATGTTGACACACACAATTTATGGCCGACAGGATATGCTTATAGGTTTACCTTGGTTTCAGCTCTTCTTGGTCTGCTTTGTTTGGTAAATTCATAAACATATATGATAATGTAATCTGTATCCACATGCAATTATATAACGTAATATTTGCAATGTTTGCACTCTTATGTTGATACTAAAGTCATGAGCATTATTACTTTCAATGTTAACTTTTTTGAATCATTGATAGAATTGGAGTCCATTGCCTAAGGCAATTCAGGACTATATTGATATCCCGACGTCTTGCAACTTTGGACAGATTATATATATATTTATATCTACATATATATCCCTTTTTCCATATCGGGATATTACGAATGAACCCGATAACTTCTTGGTTAGTAAATTGTCCGTAAATAGGACGATAAACACTCTGAGCCCTATTATTAGCTCTATCAATTAGATACTCAGAAAAAATGCAATCCACAAGGAACTCACATTTATCTAATATGACAAATAACTTCTACAAATAACTGTCTACACAGACTTCCAATTTCTTATAACAAAATATTGTTTTTTAAAATTTATTTCTCCAAATTGCAGGTATAACATTTCTTTTGTACATAATTATTTTATTGTTATGTTTTTATATTAGTTAAAACATTCATAGACTTCTTTGACCATTAAACTGTTGTAATGGTCTGGTCAACCTGCAGATAGTCAAATTCATATTTTCATGTCATGGATGCCTTTGTACAACAATAAATTACTGCAACTGTGAATCATCATAAGTGGTTCAACATCACTCAATATTTAATGAAACCCATGAAGGTCCGTTTTGGGCCACCAAAGCGCCTCTGGCAGTGTCCTGCTACATTTTCATCAGACACTGCCCTATCAGACAAAAAATGAGGAACATAAAAGAACATCTTTCCTCATGTAATTGAGAAATGCATCCACCTTTCCTGTTCTTGGTTTACCCACGAGAACATTTGAAAGATCGGTGATTTAATCTGTATACAACCAGATTAATCGTAAGTAATCCATATTAATGACAATGTTTTTTCCCCCCTGATTTGTTGTCTGCGATAACATTGTCTCTTTCTTAGAGATAAACAGCTGGACTAAAAACATTTTTAGAATATGCCACATCTGTTTACTCAGATAATCACTTGATTATTATTCTACTTATCTTATGTGATTGATATATGCCACAGCCATGGTATTGTTTATCTTGATATGACATGGACACTTCCATAATAGAACAATCAATATTTAATCCATAACTCCTTATAATTCAATAATTAATACAAATGTTTGGAGAAATTTCTTAGGACAATCCATTTGCAATTACCTGGTATTATTGTCCGTAGTCCCAACAAGGGACGTATCAATTAACTTTATAAGAATAGATATTATTCTTATCTTAACCCAAATATTCACAGAAGCTGTCCATCATCTCTTAATACTTGCTTCAGCTTGCAACAGCTGCTAAGCTTATAGTTGAAGCAGCTTGTGGACCTTTTCTATCCATTACTTTAATAATGATAACGTATCATTTGGTATTTGCATAGGCCTCTCACAAAGGCATACATACTCTTATAAAGCTTCTGTATTCCTTCTTTTGGAGCTTTATTTACTCTTTACCTAAGCTCCTTTTCTGATGGAGGGACAAAGTATGTCAACAAAGCAATGAGACATATTTGTATCATGGAAACAATTTTCCCCCTCTTATGGTGCTGAATTACTGCTAAATCCAGAATAGTAATTTATGAATATTAATGAATGCCTAACATAGGCTTTATGGGATTGGTCAGGTCCTTGCCTTTCAACAGGCTTGCAATTGCAGCACTAATTTGCAGCCGACTCTTTATTAACCTTCCAATTTAAATGTGATCAAGATAAACCATGACCATGTCCTCATTAGTGCAAGTGCTGATCTTTTTATCAGTACAATTGTTGTTCCAGTATTCTGACAACAGCCTAGAACTGGTTTTAATCCTTTATACAATGCTTTAACTTGCACAGCTGACCCATTTTAATTAATTTCAAGCACCTGTAATATTTGATTAACAATTTGTTAATAACAACTGTATTTCAATTTTGAAGATGTTTCCATTTTAATAAAATGTTTTTACACTGTGAAAGTGTATATAAAATGATGTCTTGTATGGTTTATACCATCACATCTTTTCACTGAGGTAATTTTATAATATATATGTACGTACCCCTTCTTTATTGGGTGCAAACTTAACTTTGGGTGCAAACCTAAAATCATTTTTTTACGTTTTCCTATACAGGTGAACCAATTATTTCTACAATTTTTTGTAGTCCTTAGTTATATTAAATCAATGATCATAATACACCTGTAATCCCCCACAATTGGAGATTTCATCA
Source organism: Okamejei kenojei (assembly GCA_035221665.1). NCBI lineage: Eukaryota > Metazoa > Chordata > Chondrichthyes > Rajiformes > Rajidae > Okamejei > Okamejei kenojei. The sequence goes on from CM069172.1 coordinate 13,189,009, forward strand.
ACTTATTTTGTAACAAGTTGTTTGCACCTCTTCAACGTACTTCAAGCCTTCTTTTCCCAATTATATGGGTTCAGATAAGGCTGTGTTGGATAATATTTATTTACCATACTTCTGCCTGTGTTTTGATCCATTATCAAATCTTTATATTGGATCATAATTTTTCCCCCCTAAGTTTAAAGACCAATAGTCTGTTCTTTTGTAATCAATGTTTTGATTTATCATAAGGCAGGTTTTATTCCATAATAATCAGGAGTTTAACATAACCTGATTTGTATTGATCTGCAAATCTAGAGTGCAAATTTGGTCCCTATACAATTACATATATAACTAAAATTAATATATATTTCTTCCCATTGAGCTCCACAAACTGATGGCAATTTAATTTTTATTTTAAATGTATTGGTTATTTGCACAATGTTTTATTTGTTTTTCATGAATAGTGATGCCATGCACCAGTTTGAAATATTTTGAAATTGAATTTCCTTGTATCTCATATAATCGAGACATGGATATCATAACGGATTCACCGTTGATATTTTAATAAAACATAAAAGTTTTATCAATATTCTGCTGTTTCAACCATAACAGCTTTGGTGAGAGACCAACTAATTTTGGTTTCCATGGTTATTTTCCATGGCCTCTCTCCTTATTCAGGTATTGTACCTAGTACACCTGTATGTATATATATATATATATATTTGTGCTGTGGTGGGTACTTTATGACCAGCCACCACTATCAGTGCACTTTTAGGGTTAGTTTTCCATTTTGTTTTACTGCCCTTGTTACTCCAGAGTTATTCCCTCCAGGAGACTACCTCCAAACAATCTGAGGTAGATATTCCCACAATATTTCTTCATATATATTAATATATGAAACCCCCTTAGGGTAGGTTAGGGAATGTTTTTGGGCCTTTTAACCCTTTTTTGGTTGAATTTTTTATTTATTTTATTTTTATTTTTTGGAATCTTTTTCCATTATTTTTTAAGCCATAAAGCTTTTTTAGTCTGAAGGCCTTTTATTAAACTTTTAAATTATGGCCTTTCTGACTTCTTTAAAATTTCCCCCCCTGCCAAAAGTTTGTGGAGCGACTAAAAGTCTCCCTAACGTAATTTTAACGGCCACCATTATCGAAACCGGCTCCGTAATTAATCTCCCGTCCCGATCGCTGGGTATTCCCCTGGGACGTTCTTTTTTAAATTCCGTTGTTTTTATACAGAGTATTTTGTTTCTATTTTAACTTTTATTTATTTTTTGCTTTTAAATTCGTTTTAAATCCTGGTGGTTCAATACACCATCCACGGAGTTTTTAGACCCTGAAAGTTTTTCAACTGCACTTACCTGCGGGCCCGTACCTACCGCTGTCGAGGAGCTGCCTCTGCAGCTCATGCTCTGCCGTCGGCGTCGACGTAACGCCGTTCCAGCACCAGGCGGGGCTTCTTCACGTAGTCACTCACGTGACTCCGAAGTAAAATTGGCCTAACTTATCAGTGCAGGTCAAAAAATGAAGCATCCTGCCTAGTCCTGCCCTGCAGCACAAATCTCTTAATCTACACATCCAAATACTGCTTAAACACAATGAGGAATTTATCTCCATCAACTCTCACTTTCAATTCTCCCTGATAAGGTTCACTACTTAATAAACAGACAACTCACAAAACGGTAAGGTAGACCAACTCAAACTTTAATGATCATCGGCCGATGGAAGTGACGAGGATACTCTAGTCAAGTAAGCAACACAGACACTTGGCCAAAGACCTTAGAGCGGAGCAAGATGGACCACTCCTGCAAAATCCAATGGACTAACGTGTAGTATACAACGGAGCATAAATTACGCCATTTCAGTAAACCCGACCCGACTTCAGTTATGCCTTTCGCAGTGTAATCAGCATTGCAAGGGAACAGTTTGCCTGTTTTTAAATGTTTTAAATGTTATTTTAATTTTAATTTTTAAATGGCTCATGTCCTGTGTTTGAATTGATTTTTGTATTAAACCTGCAGTAATCAGCGTTGCGGGGGAACAGTTTGTGTGTTTTTAAATGTTTTAAATGTTTTTTAAATTTTGGCTCATGTCCTATGTGAATTAATTTTTGATTGTGATATAAATGCAAATAATTATATAACACACACATATATATTTTTCTCGTTTCTTATATATATAAACACTTATCTATATAATTTTATATCGAAGTCTCGTGATGAGACTATATGAAGAACTCACCAGCCCACATGCGCGTCAATACGTCGACGCATGGCGCGGGATGCGGAGCAGTTCGAAACTGCTCCGGCAGGTAAGGGATTTTTGTTTCAGGGATTTTTGTTTCAGGGATTTCCGTACAGGCACCTCCGTTGAGGCTCAAAAAGGGAGCCAGCCAGTTGCCTGAAGGAAGCAACACCTGGCTCACGGTTACATTATATTCCTCCCCTCTAGACTCCATTGAGGCTCCAGAAGGGAGCAAGCCTGTACTCGAAGTCATTAGCAGGCGCAACCTGTCCAGTGAGTATATAATAGAATTGTGCTCCTGGCTCAGGAGACACTTACAAGCTGCTCCAGTCAGGTGCTTGTGGAAGCAACACCTGGCTCAGGGTTGCGTTATATATCTCCCACTCAGTAGAAGGGAGTATTGGAGATTATTACATAAGTAACTCCAACTACGGGGATATTGACAAGGAATTTGAATCCCCTGAACTTATTTTGCTGCAGTTTATTCCTATGAAGGAGTTCCGGCTCTTGTCACATAATTTGCCATCCCTTCGGGGATTGGAGATCCACTGTAGGAGATATGGCTAAGAGCATCAGTGATTTAACTTCTCATCAACTAAGGAGGGGTATATGCTGGATACGGCTGGGAAATATGCCAGTCCAGATGAACTGCCTGACTTTGGATGTTTCAAAAATCAATCTCACTATTTGATACGTGGTGATCAGTGGTGATACGTGGGCAAAGAATTAAAATGTCAGCGTATCCAAAGACTGTTCACTGATGCAATTACGGCCTTTGCAAAGGCAGTAGATGGGTTCAGCTTTCGGTAGTGCAGAAGATGCATTAGCACTTCTATGTAATACGCAGTTGGAGCTAAATTGTCTTCCCAAAATGCTATAAGGCCTGAGGTAATTCCTAAAAATTTGCTTATCTTTGCAGGGCCGGTAACATGCAGCCTGCAAAGTATCTCTTCGGAGAGGTCTTATGTTAGCAAGTTTAAGACTTGCAGGAAGAATTTTAGACGGCTGCGGGGGCGGCAGAACCATCATATGTGGGTAGGGCTTCAGTATTCCTGCGGGCATACCACCTCTATATATAACTAACGACATGAATCGTTACTCTGAGGCTGGTTGGAACACCAGGCCTACTCAATTCAGACCTAGCCACAGGCCTTTTTTAGGCCAGGGCCATCGCGCTCACCTTGGTGAAGAGAATGTGTTGCACACACTGACGACTGAGATGGGTCATTCCAGGCAGAGGACTGCGGCAGCAACACCTGGTTCAGGGTTGCATTATGATATTTTCCACTCTGAGGGTGATTCTGACTGTGAGGAGTTGACAGGGAACTCGTATTCCCATACCAAGTGGATGCTACGCTTCAATTCTAGTCGCATAAGGATCTGATGTATGTTCTGATTCTGTCAGACACTGGAGGTTTGTAGGTTAATGCCATCAGTTGAGGCAAAATCAAAGTCGAAAGGCTTTAACCCCAGAAAGTTTGAGATTTCTCAGGGAAGGATTCGGCTTGTACAAGGTCAGTAGAGGGTACTTCTGTGTTATACGCAGTCTAAACTCAATTGTGTTAGGATGGTATAGGCCTGAGGCCTATCCAATTTATGGAAAATGTTCTCAAGAGAAAGAGGCTGTGGTGGGTGTGGTAATACTTCCGTTTACCTGCATACATTTCACCTCTACCTAGTGAGTGGTAGATATAGCTCCACGGAGGCTGGTTGGAGCACCAGTCCTACACTACTATCAAAGCCAGAGGGCTTTTATTCACAGGTTCAGCGCTCAACATGATTGCTGTCCTCTCATACTCAGTACTGTCCCCAGCGGTTCAGGATGTCTATGCAAGGAGATAGAGCAAAATCTAGGATCAGTTGACTATTAGTCTTCTGCCTGAGGCCAAATTGTTTGGTGATGTCTGTCTCAGGGATTGCTGGCGGGGGGTGATATCACCTTTTGTCTATTATTCTATTAGCAGTCTTGGTGGTTTTTATAGCAAGGGCTTTCTCAGAAACTGCCTTGATCACATCTGCAGTCACCATCTGTCTCGTCATGGACTGCAAAGCCACAATGAGGTGAAGGTTGTTGAGTATGCAAATGCTATTACATCAGTCGCATGAGATGTGCTGTCGATATTCAAGTCGGAGATAGGTAAGACGGTTCGACAAACAAGTGGCGACAGATAATCTCCGAATTTTCCATTTTACAAATCATAAACGGTTATAAGATTCAGTTTTCTGGTTAAATAATTCCTCCGCGGCAAGAGAAGTCAAGATTTCAAAGAGGAAACTATGGCTATCCAAGCGAAAACAGAGACATTTCACAAAGGAAGAGCAGTCTGCCCAAGAACTAGAGGGGTATATGCTAATATTTGCTCAAGGTTGAAGAAAAATGGAGGATGCCAAATCCGGCTTGGATTTGGCTAGTCTGATCATGTGGCTGGTACAACCAGTTTAAGACGGATAATGGCCATTCAGCAATTTAGCTGATTACAGAGGATTTAGGGCCTCAATCGATCTTGAAGATGTATACCTTTCCATATCAATGTACGAAAGGCACATAAATCTGGTGTTTTATGGCAAGGCCAGTGTCGGAAATTTTACGTTCTATCTAAGGGGTTGACTTCAGTCCTAGGCTATTTACAAAAATTAATGCTGTCCTACTCAGATCTAAAGGGCATTTTGTCACGGAGTTTATAGACGACATGAATTATAGTAGTGCCATTTTGTCCTACTCACCCAGGGTTTCCATTGTAGATAAGTCTGCCGAAAGAAGCTCCTATATTTGCTCGAAGACACGACTGGTGGCTAATTCAGCCTATTTCTCGTTCATCTATAATTGCGTGGTTGTATGGAAAGTTTGTGAAGAGATACATGTGAGCTACTTTAAACAGAAAGTAGCAGAGGTTTGTGGTTCTTTCAGTTTGGGTTTAAGAGAAGCAATTATGTTATAATGCAATTGACACTGCTCTTGCTGATTTGTCATTGTATCTCGTTCTATAAGTGGGACAACAAATGATTGGTTATTCACCCACTGGTAACTAAGGTTATGAAAGGTGTCTTTTATATGAACACTCTAAAGCCTAGATTCAAAGTAGTGTGGAATGTGTAATCAGTATAATAATAATAATAATTATATTTTATTGTCATTACACATAAGTGTAACGAGAGTTGGTTTGCAACTGCATCCGATGGCATAACTTAAACGACTAATAAAATTTAGTTTTAGATACGCCGAGAACAAGGTTTGTGAAAAGAACATTAAAATAGTAAAACAGTCAAAACCAAAACAGACTAAAGTACAGATGTGTCTGTGCGACTTGACCATCCGAGAGAGACAGTCCATGGGGGTGGGGGGCACTCAGCAGGGCCGGTTCAGAGCTGCTATAGCTCTGGGAATGAAGCTGTTCCTGAGTCTGGAGGTGCGGGCGTAGAAGACCTTCTAGCGTCTGCCGGAAGGGAGTAGTTCGAACAGTCCATTACAAGGGTGAGAGGAGTCTTTATGGATGCTGACGGCCTTCCTAAGGCATGGTGTGTGGTAGATGCCCTCCAATGCTGGTAGCGGTGTCCCAATAATCTTTTGTGCTCTGTGGACGACGCGCTGAAGAGCTCTCCTCTCCGCCTCCGTGCAGCTGAGATCACACAGAGATGCCATACGTTAGTATGCTCTCTGACATGCAGCAGTAGAAGGTCGTCAGCAGTTGTTGGGGCAGACCAGTCCGTTTCAATGTTCTTAGGAAGAACAGTCGTTGCTGTGCCTTCTTGACCAGCGCAGTGGTGTTGGTGGACCATGTGAGGTCCTCTGAGATGTGAGTGCCCAGAAATTTTAAGCTGGACACTCTCTCCACACTCTCCAATAAATTATTATGCAGATATTAATTCGCTGTATTCCTAATTTTGCTCCTACACAAACTTCAAACGGTAAGTTTTCGTTTAATCTTTGTTTTAAAAGTGTCCCTTGACCACTTCCTGTCTGTGCTGTATATTGATTTTAGAAAGAACGCTACCATATATCGCTATGATACCCCGAGAACAAGGTTTGTGAAAAGAACATTAAAGCAGTTTTGGCCATCTTACTCACAGGCCTCCTCCATTGAGCAGGCCCCGAGGTTTTTCCCATTGATGAAAAATAAAAACGTTTTGAGTGTTTAAAAAACCTTGAGATCCTCTCGCCTGTCAATCATCGCGATGAAGGTAACGCCCCTTCCGGGGGAGGGGCTGGAGCAGGACTATAAAACCCCGGATGCCTGGACGTGACTCAGTCACTCTGCAAGATCGCAAGGAAGAGGCCACGACTCTCATTCTAAGCTGTGAATCAACTGAACTGTGTGTCTGCAATGTACTTACAATAAATGATTTGTTTGCCTTTAATGGCAATGCCATGAGTTGTTTGGCCTGCTGCCCTGCCTGTGTTTGAAACTGCAATGCTTTATTAGGTCCGACTGTGTTTGGAAGGAATAAATGCTTTATTAGGTCCGACTGTGTTTGGTTCAAAAGTCCCACTCATTTCGTGACTTCCAGGTCGCGCTGATTGTGTAATTTCTGGTGAGTGCAGAGGTCGCGCTGAATGCGTAATTTATGGTAATTGCAGAGGATACGCTGATTACAGAAGTTCCGTTGACTGCGGAAGCCCCAAAGTGGAGAGGCCGCGCTCAGCCATGTGAGTATTCAAGAAGGTTTACTGCCATATATATATGGTGTGTGAGTCAGTGAGTGTGTTTATGTCTTTGTGAGTGTGTGTGTGTGTGAGTGTCTGTGTGTATGTGTGTGTGTGAGTGTATGTGAGGAAGGGAATGTGTGGGAGGAAGGGAATGGCAAGGAGCAGGGGGGGAGGTTAAGGGAGGAACAGTGACTGAGTGAACTGCCACCACACCAGCTGAGAGTAACTTGACTCCCAGCCCACCAGCCATAAGGAAGTGAACTGCCAGCCCACCAGCCGTAAGTCACTGAACTGCCAGCCACCAGCCATGACTAAGTGAACTGCCAGCCCACCAGCTGTAAATGACTGAAGTACCAGCCCACCAGCCATGACAGTCAGGGCTGGCCTTAAGCCGATTGTACCGATTACTCCCAATTGGGCCCCGTGCCTAACGGGGGCCCCTCGCAAGAGTAATCCAAAGCTCCGCTCTGGGATCTTTGGAGTAATCTACTCTCGGCTCGGGTAGATCTACCCTGGGTGGAGGGGGGAGAGAGGGGTGGAGAGAGAGTAGAGGGGTGGAGGGGCAAGAAAGGGGTAGACGGGGAGGGGGGTGTGAGTGGGAATGGAGAAGGGGGAGAGGGGGGGGTCCCTCACGGTCCCAGGGCAGCACTCCCGCCCCTCCAGTCGCCGTGCTTCACACACACAGCCCCGGCTCCCCCCCTCTCTCTCCCCGGGGAGACGCGGTGAACAATACAGGGAGGCCCGGCCCAAGTTTGGAGCAACGTTTACAAACCTTGGCCTCAGCTCACACCCGTTTGCCCAGACCCCGGCATCTGCTCCTGCCGTCGGCCCTCTCCATCCCTTCTCCTCTTCCCTTCCCTTCCCCCCTCCCTCCCTTCTCTCCTCCCTCCCTCCCTTACTCTCTCTTCCTTCTTCTCTTTTCCTTCCTCCCCTTCCCTTCTTTCTCTCTCCTTCCTCCCTTCTTTCTCTACTTCCCTCACTCCCTTCTCTTCTTCCCTCCCACGCACACACACACACATAACGCACAGACAACTAACACACACACATCACGCACAGAAAACTAACATACATACACACATTCACATTTCACAGTCACTAAAACAAGTGATATTGTAACTATGTACTTTTCAGAGGTGATCTACACATTTTGTTTGTTACTTGTAGGCTTACATGTATGCAATTTTCTATTAAAACTAGACCAGGTGCAGACCTGTTGGGCCAGCGTGCGTTTGCGGGGGGGTGGGGGCGGGGCAGCATGTCCCTGAGTGTGGGAGAGGGGTGGGGGAAGGGGGAGGGGAGAGGAGAGGGGAAGGTGAGGAGGAGAAGGTTAGGGATAGGGAGGAGAGTAGAGGGGGAGGGAAGAGGGGTGGGGAGTAGGGGAAGAGGTGGAGAGAGAGTGGGGGAGGGGGGAAGGAGTGAGAGGGGGAGAGGAGGAGCGAGGATGGGGAGAGGGGGAGAGGTGGTGTGAGGGGGAAGGGGGAGAATGGAGGGAGAGGGAGGGAAAGGGGAAGGGCGAGATGGGGAGGGAGGGCGAGGGGAAGAGTGGTGAGGGGAAGTGGGGAGGGAGGGGGAGGATTAGCAGGGAGTGGTGCAAGAGCGAGGGGAAGGGGGTGTGGGGGGGAGATGGGGGTGAAGAGGGGTGGGGGAGAGAGGGGGTGGGAGGGGTGAGGAGAGAGGGAGGATGGAGAGGGAGGGAGGGGAGGTGGTGGGGGAGGGGATGAGAGGGTTCAGGGAGGGGGGTGAGAGGGGTGGGGGAGGGGAGGAGGGAGGGAGGTAGGGGGGTAGGGAAAAAAAAGGGGTGCGGGGAAGGGAGGGGGAGGGTAAGTGGAGAGTGGATGGGGAGAGGGGGAGGAGAGGGGTAGGGGGAGTGGTGGAAGAGGGACAGAGGGGTAGGGGAAGGGGGTGGGAGGGAGTGGTGGAAGAGGGATGGGTAGTATGGGTAAGGGGGAAGGGGATGGGGGGAGAGAGAGAGAAGGGGCAGGGGGAGAGAAGAAGGGGGGTGGGGGAAGGGAGAGGGAAGGGGGCGGTGGAGGTGGAGGGGGTTGAGGGGGGTAGAGAGTGGTGGGGGAAGGGGAGGGAGGCTGATGAGGCGTGGTGGAGAGAGGGGAGGAAAGGGAGAGGTGGCGGGGAGAGGAGGGAGAGGAAGGGGGAGGGGAGAGGTGGAGAGAGAATGGAGGGGAGAGAGAGGAGAGGGAGAGAGTGGAAGGGGTAGAGAGAGGAGGGGGGAGAGAGAGATAGGGAGGGTGAGAGGTTGGTGAGGGGGGTGGGAGAGGGGAGAGAGAAGAGTGGGTAGTGAGCGGGCGAGGGGTTTAGCAGGGAGTGGTGCAGAGAGAGGGGAAGGGGTGGGGGGGGAGATGGGGGGGATGAGGGGGTGGGGGAGGGGGGAGATGTGGGGGGGGAGGGAGGGGGTGCGGAGGGGGTGAAGTGGGGTGAGGGGGGAAGGGGAGAGGGATGGGGAGGAGGGATGGGGAGGGGGTGGATGTGGGTTTGGGAGGGGTGAAGAGAGAACGGGTGGGGGTGGGAGAGGGGGAGGGGGAGAGGAGGGAGAGGGGGAGTGTGGGGTGCCATTTAGGGAGGTTTTTCTCAGGTGGGATGTGGAGGGAGGAGAGTGGTAGGGGGGGAGGGGGGGTGAGGGAGGGGTGAGAGGGGTGGGTGTCTCAAGGTTTTTTATGGGGGGAGAGGGGAAGAGTGGAGAGGGGTTAGGGGGAGTGGTGGAAGTGGAGAGAGGGAGGGGAGGGAATAATGGGCGGGGGGGGGGGAGGGTAGGGGGGAAGTGTTGAGGGGAGAGACGGGTGGAAAAAAGGGGTGGGGAGGGAGGGAAGGGGGGTGGGGGAGAGAAGAGGGGTGGGTGTGGAGGAGAGAAAGGTGGAAGAGGGAGAGGGGTGGAGAGAGGGGGGAAAGGAAGAGAAAGGGGAGGAGAGAGGTTGTGAGAGAGTGGAGGAGACATAGAGAGAGGTCTTTTCTTTTTCCTGGGAGAGGGTTGGGGGGAGATGGGGTAGGGGAGAGGAGGGGGGTTGTGAGGGAGGGTTGGGGGGGGGTGGGGGGAGAGAGGGAATGGGGGGGAGAGTGGGTGGGGTGGTGGGTGGGGGTGGAGAGAGTAGGTTTTTGGTGGGGAGTGGGTGAGGAGGGGGAGGAGAGGGAGAGGGGTGAGGTGAGAGGGGTGGGAGGAGGGTTGTGGGGGAGGGTGAGAGAGGTATGGGGGGGGGAGGGAGGGATGAAGGGTGATGGGGTAGTGGCGGGAGGGGGAATAGTGTGTGGTGGGTGGGGAATTGAGTGTGGTGGGGGGGGTGGGGGAGAGAGAGGAAAGAGTGGGGTGGTAGGAGGATGTTCTCAGTCTGGGTGTCCATCTATTCCCCACTCCCTATCACCCCCAATCCTCTTTCTCTATTCCCACACACGTGATCAAGCGCTTCGACACAGGCTGCGGGGGGGGGGGGGTGGTGCAAGGGCAGATGTAAATGAGATCCATTTCGATTGGACATCTGTGAGCATTGGGCATTGTGACATCACACGATGGAACGTTCACCAACATTCTATGGGTGAGAGCACTTTGATTTTTTAAGATTTTGAAATATTGGGGGGGGAAGGATTTTATTAAAAATGTGTACGTAACTGTGTCTAAATGTAATGAGGAGTGCATTAGTGAATGTAAAAGCGTAATCTCTAGTCACACACTAAGCGGGGAAGGGGGAGAGAAGTGAAAGTGTAGGGAGGGAGAGGGAGAGCGGTACGGGGAGTTATGGAAGAGGGACAGCGGGGGAGGGGGGAAGAAAGGGAAGAGGGGTGGGGAAGAGAGGGAAGGATGAATGGGGTGGGAGGGAGGAGGGGGGAGGGAGGGGGGGTGAGGAGAGGGAGATGGAGAGGGAGAGAGGGAGAGGTGTGTGGTGGGGAGGGAGGGAGGGAGGGAGGGAGGTGGGGTAGGGTGGAGGGAGGGGAAAGAGTGTGGTGGGAGGTTTCCCTCGCTAGAGGGGTGGGGCCGGGAGAGAGGGGAAAAAAACAGTGGGGAGGTAGTTAGGGGAGGGGATCCTACCAAACCCCACACCTCCTCCCCCGAGGGGTAGGGACAGTCCATCTATTCCGCACTCCCTATTCACCCCAATCTTCTTTCTCTATTCCCACACAAATTGATCATGCACTTTGACAACAGGATGCGGTGGGGGTTTGGGGGGGGGAGGGGAGGGCGGGGCTGGTGCAAGGGCAGATGTAAATGAGATCTGTTCCGATTGGACATCTGTGAGCATTGGGCATTGTGACATCACACGATGGAACGTTCACCAACATTTTATGGGTGAGAGCAGTTTGATTGTTTTAAGATTTTGAAAATTGGGGGGGGGGGGGGGGGGCTGGAAGGATTTTATTAAAAAGTGTGTACGTAAAAACGTCTAAATGTAATGAGGAGTGCCTTTGTGAATGTACAAGCGTAACGTCTGGCGAAATGGAAAAAACGGCGGCGTCTGAAGGTCCCGTTTTGGTGGAGCAGTGAATCAAAAGGCGAAAATCTTATCTGAAAAAAAAACGGAATGTGACAGCCAGCCGGCTGGACAGCGGTCGGCAGACACACACACAGTTTGATAGATAGATAGATAGATAGATAGATAGATAGATAGATAGATAGATAGATAGATAGATAGATAGATAGATAGATAGATAGATAGATAGATAGACAGACAGACAGATAGACAGACAGACAGATAGATAGATAGATAGATAGATAGATAGATAGATCGATCGATCTGTTTGGTCCATTAACTCGCAGGCACTTTTTAACCACACGTTTTGATTACTTTCCATTCTACCATAGAGATATAATGTCTATAATAAACTTTATTTGTATTTCTATGATCCTACAGACCTTGGCTGGGAACCTGGGGCTCATCAAAATTGTTCGTAATTGGGCCCCGCACCTCATAAGGTCGGCCCTAATGACAGTGAACTGCCAGCCCACCAGTCATGACTCACTGAACTGCCAGCCCAACAATCCATTCAGTCCACCCTCTCCCCCTTCTCTCTCACACAGAGTCGGTCACCTGTTTTGGGCAGAATTTCTGGCAGTTTCTCTTGAGGTGCTCCCATGCTGATTGTTATCGAGGATGACACATATCCACCAAAACGGACAGACTGTGGTCTGTGGATGAGGAAGTCAAGGATCCAATTGCAGAGGGATGCGCAGAGACCCAGATCTGAGAGCTTGGTAACCAGCTTGGAGGAGATGATTGTATTAAATGCCAAGCTTTAGTCAATGAATATGAGTAGCCTGACATATGAGTTTTTGTTGTCCAAGTGGTCCAAAGCGGAGTGGAGAGCCAGTGAGATCGCATCCACCGTTGATCTGTTACGGCGGTAAGCGAACAGCAGTGGGTCGAGGTTCTTGTCGAGGTAGGAGTTGATATGCGCCATAATCAACCTCTCAAAGCACTTCATCACCACAGACGTTAATGCCAGTGGTCGATAGCCATTGAGGCATGTCACCTTGCTCTTCTTGGGCACTGGACACCTGCCCTTTTAAAGCAGGTGGGAAAGGATTTTAAATTATCATTGGCCACTTATAAAATGCTTTTAGTTTTAGTTTTAGAAATACAGCGCGGAAACAGGCCCTTTGGCCCACCGGGTCCGCTCTGACCAGCGATCCCCGCTACACCCACGAGGGCCAATATTTACATTTACCAAGCCAATTAACCTACAAACCTGTACGTCTTTGGAGTGTGGGAGGAAACTGAAGATCTCGGAGAAAACCCAGGCAGGTCATGGGATGAATGTACAAACTCCGTACAGACAGAACCCGTAGTTGGGATCGACCCTGGGTCTCCGGCGCTGCATTCCCTGTAAGGCAGAAACTCTATCTCTGCGCCACCGTGACTGGTGCTAGAAGATTGCAGGACAGTAAGAATGATAGCAGGGGTAATTTTCATTGCAACTGATAAGATGCTTTTAGTTTTAGTTTTAGAGATACAGCGCAGAGTAGGACATTCGGCCCTTCGAGCCAGCACCGCCATTCACTGTGATCATGGCTGATCATTCACAATCAGTACCCCGTTCCTGCCTTCTCCCCATATCCCTTGATTCCACTATCTTTAAGAGATCTATCAAACTCTGTCTTCTGAGGCAGAGGATTCCACAGATTCACAACTCTCTGGGTGTAAATTATTATCTTGTCATGACAAAGTCATAGAGTGATACAGTGTGGAAACAGGCCCTTCAGCCCAACTTGCCCATGCTGACCAACATCCCCCAATTACACTACTCCAACCTGCCTGCGTTTGGCCCATATCCCTCTAAACTGATCCTATCCATGTACCTTTCCAAATGTTGTTTAGCATTGTGATGGTACCTGTCTCAACTACCTCCTCCGGCAGCTCGTTCCAGACACCTACCTCCCTTTGTGTAAAGATGTTGCCCCTCAGAATCATATCAAATTTTTCCCCCTCACCTCAAACGTAAGTCCTCTGATTATTGATTCCCCTAACCTGGGGTAAAAGTAATTTAAAGCTGACATTTATGAGATATTTTGTGCCTAAGAAACATAGAAATATAGAAAATATAGTAGGTGCAGGAGTAAACCATTCGGCCCTTTGAGCCAGCACCACCATTCAATATGATCATGGCTGATGTTCCAGAATCAGTAGCCTGTTCCTGCTTTCTCCCCATATCCCTTGAATCCATTAGCCCTGAGAGCCACATCAAAATCTCTCTTGAAAACATCCAGTCAATTGGCTTCCGCTACCTTCTGTGGCAGAGAATTCCACAGATTCACAACTCTCTGGCTGAAACAGTTTTTCCTCATCTCAGTCCCAAATGGCCTGCCTCTTTTTCTTAAACTGTGACCCCTGATTCTGGACTCCCACAACATCGGGAACATTTTTCCTGCATCAATATGTTTCCTCCAATCCCTTAAGAATTTGATATGTTTCTATAAGATCTCCTCTCATCCATCTAAATTCCAATGAATGAATATAAGCCCAGTCGACCGATTCTTTCATCATATGTCAGTCCTGCCATTCCGGGAATTAGCCTGGTGAACCTACGCTGCACTCCCTCAAAAGCAAGAATGACCGTCTTTAAATTAGGAGACCATAACTGCACACAATACTCCAGGTGTGGTCTCACCAGGGCCCTGTACAACTGCAGTTGGACCACCTTGCTCCTATACTCAAATCCTGTCGCTATGAAGGCCAACATGCCATTCGCTTTCTTCACTGCCTGCTGTACCTGTAAGGTAGCCTTCATTAATATTCTATGTCATTGATCCCGTTATTCATGCATTTTTGGATTTCTACGCTTGAAGTGTAGATATGAACGATAAATGTCCGAGAGAATGGTGCCATTAGCTGTAACCAATGGATCATCATGGATTTGCCTGCCCGGAAACCCAAAGAATTGTTCTTATCAAAGTGACACGCACAATTAATTTGGAGATCTCCTCTAAATCGAACAATCTTGCTTTCTTGGCCAACTTCCATAATTACAGCATCCAAATATAATAGGAAATATTTGCTGATGGTATAGTATTGGACTGTGTAATGTTGTGTACGACCACCAACAGAAAGGCTGGTGCTAGCTGAATGCAGAATGACTAGAATGAGCAAAGAGCATGAAGATACATTAAATCCTGCAATGCAGCCAACGGGTGGGGAATCACACTCCATCAACCAATCACTCCAGGTGTGTTATGTTTAGTTTAGTTTATCCTCAAGTGAATCAAGGTACAGTGAAAAACATTTGTTACGTGCTAATCAGCCAGCGAAAAGATAATACATGATTTCAATCAAGCCATTCACATTATACAGATACATGATGAAGAGAATAAGTTGACTCCCATGGTTTTCTATACCAAACTCATGGAGATGTTGTTGTTTTATAACTTTGTAATTTCAGTCACAACTAATAGCATTACCATCAAAGCTATCAATGTTCCTGTTTTTGATAATAATAGTCCCAGGATTGTGCCATTCCCAATCATTTTCTTCCCAGTTCTCCACTATGTCTTTCATTTGCTAATTTCTATAAAGACACAAGAGGCAGAGATTTAGGGAAGTATAAATTATTTGCAAAGAACATATGATTTACAATTCAGCATCACATAACATAACATAACATAACATAACAAATACTTTATTAATCCCCTTATTCAGGGGAAATTCAGATGTCACTGTATATTGTATGAAACAGCTCTAGTACTCTTGAAACTTATGGGCCTGTCCCACTTACGCGGCGACCAGAAAGATGCTATGACTCTTTGGGCGACTGACGAGACTACTCACGACCATACAGGCGACACCCTGGCGACATGTTGCGGGATGAAGCCTGGATGGTCGTGAGTAGTCGCCCAAAGAGTTGTACCTTGTTCTGGTCGCCGCTGGATTTTCAACATGTTGAAAATTTTCAACGACCTGTAACGATCTATGACGCGTGCCGGCAGTCGCCGAAAAAAGCTTGCGTAAGTGGGACAGGCCTATTAGTCACCAAATCCAATGTAGGACATATATCGGGGAATTTGCATTTTACAAGATTCCTTAGCAATTATAGTGATTATTATTTTAATAATGTTGATGGAGGAATATTTTTATATGAGAGAATCTCTGTGCATCATGATGTGGAAAATGGATTGTGGTGCGTTCAACAACATACCATCTAATTATATTATTCAACAATATATATCAATGAGATGCGCAAGAGCAGCCAGCCATGAAAACCTCATTCACCTCCGGAAATTCCATAGAGGACCTAAATTATGGTCACATTAACGTTAATATTGACCCAAAGTCCTGAAATTTCAGCTCATCTAACCCCACCCTGTAATAGAAAACTTTGTTCATCTCGAAGCAGGATTAGTTTATCTGACATCTTGTGTGTTCTGCATTCAATATGACTGATCTTTTAAAGCAGCTGCACATCCCTGCAATAATGTGATTGCACCCTATTTCTTTAATATCCAAAGATCTTCATTCTCTGTAAACACTTGAACCAGTCTCATGTTTCCTCCAAGTATCCACTCTTTGTTCCGTCCCCACTCATCATTCTTCCCATTCTACCTCACCTTCCCAAGGAACCGGAAGAGATGCAATACCCAGTCAGTATTGTGAGGAATAAGATATACATGCATTTAGATGGACAAGGGCTGATTAGAGGTAGGCAGTACAGGTTTGTGCGTGGCAGATTGTGGCTCGTGAATCTGATTGAGTTGTTTGAAGATGTGACCAAAACGTTTGATGAGGGCAGACTTGTAGATGTATATATGGATTTCAGCAAGAACTGGACAAGGTTCCGCATGGTAGGCTGTTCTGGAAGGTTGGTTCGCATGGGATCCAAGGAGAGATAGCTATCTCTGAACTAAACTAAACTAAAATGGTCACACAGTGACATTTTAAGCTTTGAAGGTTTTTGTCTTTTCCACTCTTTTGGGAGCTGAGTTTGCTTTCCTCACAACCTCTTGGATGAAAACTTTATTTTTTATTTAATTATATATAGATGATACATAAAAATATAATAAATATGGATATATTTCAACACACCTTTTGGTTCGTGTTAGGTTTAGGCTCTTGCAAAACGTGTTGATCATAAGAGCCAAAAGGCCAAGAAGAAGGACAATAAGTGTTACTGATAAACCAGCAATGAAGCCTTTTTTATGAATCATATGGTTGCAGTAATCACCATAGTACCAGTAGTCTTGAGACATGTCACAACTGGAAGAAAGTGAAATAAAAAAATTACAATCACATTTATATTGTCTCTATAAATGATATGAATGAGAATGACTTTATTAGGCATCATTAATAAGTTTGCAGATGACACCAAAATAAATGGTATCTGGACAGTGAAGATAGTTATCAAGAATTACAGTAGGATCTTGATCAGCTGGGCAAGTGAGCCAAGGATTGGATAATGGTGTTTAATAGTAAGATTAAACGAGAACTTACTAGTTTGAAGTTTGATCTTTATTTTATGAGGAGTTACGATGAGCGATTACGTGAAGACCCCGCCATTCCGCATGCGTGTCAATCTTCAAAGCAGCGGTGTGAAATCACAGATAACAGTAACTGAAGTAATATAGTAAGATTATAAAACATACCTTCCAGTTGACCTTCATGATATTTGAGGGCCGGGAGCGGTGGGCACGTAGTCGCTCATCGTAGCTCCTCATAAAATAAAGATCAAACTTCAAACTGGTAAGTTCTTGTTTAATCTTACTATTTTACTTCGGAGTCACGTGAGTGATTCCGTGAAGATTTTAAAGCTCTGTGATTTCATGCTGTAGATATGAATCCAGGCGTCTCACACTGCATCAGTTGACTCAGGAGGAGTAAATAATGAGCAATACATTGAATCATGGTACTGATTAACATGTTGATGCTTTAATTCACAAAATAAACAAAAGAAAACACAATAGCGACTCCTCTCTCCCAGGGAGAAGCTATGAAACAGAACTTAAAACGGAATGGGCGAACACCCCGAGTTCAATGTGGTTTATTATAAAACCTCTGAAAAGTCAATTCATTTGACCATCCTGTGGCCGCGAGGATGTGGTCTAGAGGGACGTCCATTGCCCTCGCTGCTGACGTTGATGCTGCCCTGGTGGAGTGAGATTTAAAATTGTCGGTATTAACTCCTGCACAACCCAGCACTTGTTTCAGCCATCTTGAAATGGTCTGAATGGACACTTTCATATGTGGCTTTTTGTGGCTAATAAACAATGCTACTTCGGAGCCTCTGAGGCTCTTGGTGACCTCGATATAACACTGCAAGTGCGCCACTACACACAGCCGTAAATCCGTGGGATATGCTGACTGTACAAGCTTGAATCCTGACACCCCTGGTCTGCTTTGTTTAATTAGATCATAGATGTAAAACATAACGTCATTCCCTGATGACACCATCCTGTCCAGGTGCAGTTTGTGCAAATCTTTGCCAATGACAAGGCTGTGGCTGGACCCCACTGACGAAGCAGCGTGAGTACCACACTCACATCGCAGATTTCAGAGTACCTAGACCTGGGGGGATTGGAATTAAGAACACCCTTCATAAAGCTGGATATTAACGGATGAGATCCTACAGACTGAAGTTCCGACCCCAGGCATAGGTACGACGACAGGGCACTCCTGGCACTATTGATGGCACTATAGCTCAACCCTTCATCAAAATATAACTTGGACAGAAATTCGAGCACATCTAGGATGGAAGCTGTGTGGTATGTAATGTTCCCATGTAAACAAAACTCCTCCCATTTCCTGACATGAGAGATGTACTGCTTTTTTGTACTATCCCTCCAGGATAATGTGATGACATCCACGGTATGATTGGATAGTCCCAGATCCAGGTATGGTCTTCTTAGAATATGCAAATTAACAAATTAATACAATCATATTACGGGTGTTGATCTCCAGTCACAGGGTGCACCAATAGATCATGACGTTTTGGGACCACCATAATAGGCTGTGTAATAATGTCCAAAATGAGAGGGAACAATGGCTGTGTAGGCCAGTCGGGTATCCATTCTGTGTTGTCATGGAATTTGCGTGACCTGGTGTCTGCCACCATATTGAATGTACCTGGCAAGTAGACAGCTGAAACCCAAATGTTCTTTTTAATGCACCAGTGCCAAATAAGGTTAGCCAATCTGTCACAAGATTTCGGCTTGATTCCACCCATGTGATTAACATACGCCACTGCCGTGGTGTTGTCAATCTGAAGCTGAACATGTAAGTGATGCTTGGTGATACAATAAGCCTTGAGCCCATAAAATGCTCCTAAAAGCTCGAAATAATTAATTCCATGTAATTAGGCGTATAAGTGCCTCATGCATATTCCATCTGCCTCCACAGACAGAAATGGTAACAGTAGCACCCTAACCTAGGGCACTAACATCAGTCTGCAAAACAACTGAAGGCACTTCCATCAGAATTTTGCTAGAACAATTTGAAATATTTCTTATCCACCACTGTACTTCAGCAATGGCTTCAAATGGTATTTGAATGGGCCGGTCGAAATGACTTGCATGTATCCTGAGTGCCTGTACCTTTGCCCTCTGTAAATGTTGGTAATACAAAGGTCCATACTGAACAGCTGGAAAGGCAGCTACCAATTTGCCAATCAAGCTGGCCACATGTTTAATTAAAGGTGATTGCTCTCCCAAGAGCTTGATACAGCCTTCAATTAGATCTAATCTCTTGCCCTTGGGCAGAGTCACAGACATGTGAGTTGAGTTAACTGCGAATCCCAAATAGTCAATTACCATGAGTTTAACAGCTGAAACCGATAACCCAGCTGCCTCCCGGGTTTTTCCAATTATTAAGATGTCATCCAAATAAGCCATTACAATATGCCCCTGAGCCCGGAGTAACCCCAGCACTGGTTTTAGCTGCTTTGTAAATAATCTAGGGGCTGAGGTTAACCCTTTAGGCAGTGCTTTAAATTGCCATACTTGCCCCATCCAGCTATATTTCAAATATCTCCAACACTCTTTATGAACAGGCACTGAGTAATATGCATCCTTAAGGTCTATACATGCCATATAACACCCTCTGGAAACCAATTGCTTGGCAGTAGCAAATGTTTCCATTTTAAAATGATTATATTGCACAAACAGATTAAGTCCTGTCAGGTCCAAAATAATCCGACTCCCAACATCTTTATTTGGTCTAGGAAAAATATTAGATACGAATTGGTGAGTTTGATAAACTGTCTTCTCAATTACACCTTTTAAATATAATTTTTCAATTTCAGCTTCAACCTCCAAATTCTCCTTTTGTGAGAAAATGAGTGCCCGCTCTGGTATGTGCTGTGTGGGTGGACACAAATTGGGAATAAATTCAATTCGAAACCCTTGTATACTCTGCAGTATAAACAAGTTTGATGTTATTTCATACCATTCTTTCAGAAATAAGTGTAACCTCCCCTCAACTGGTAAGTAATTCTCACTGAATATGTTTCGACAAGAACCAGACCCACCTACCTCCATGGTTACCGGTGGAGTTCTTTGTTCCCTGGTTCTGGAGGGAAAAGGCACGTTTTCCGTACTCCTGCTGGAGTGCGCCAGCTGCGCACATTGAATGGCCGGCTTGGTCCTTGACTTGACCCGGTTTCAGCAAACCGCTTGTAGGGGTACTGCCTCCAAAGGGTTCTGCTGATCACTGGCACCTAGATGAACCCGACGGTTTTTGCCCTGTCGTCCACACTCGCTTTGCGAGGTCTTCCCCGAACAGCAGATTCGGTGGCTGGATGTTACTAGGCTTACACAGGGCAGCGAATCTCGGGTTAATGGTAGGGCGGATGGCGCTCTTCTTAAGGCAGTTTATCTCAAAGCGCACATTGCATATGAGAGCCAAGACATCCTGCTGAACGTCAGTCAGGTGCCCACCATTCACCGACCTACCGAAAGCCGTAATGCCCGATGCGAGCAGTTTCAGCACCCTTTGCAGCTTTATCTCCTACGCCCTGATGCCTACGCCCACATGGCCCCAGATGGCATGGTTTACGGCTGGTACTTTAAGCAGGATACAATTCGCCGGAGTTTCATACTTCTTGGCCATTGTATCCATGGCCAGCTCCTGAAACTGGTGGAGGCCAAGTAATTCATACTCGCAGCCAGCTCTTCACCCAGTGGCTCTCCGGAATCTGTTGGGACGGCAAACCTTGCCGCCAGGAATGGGACCTCTGGCTCGTGCCCTTCATCCCTTGGGGCAGCCTCCATTGCTAATCCCACAGATTCGGCGTCAGAATCGTACTGACCCGTTATGCTCTCCTCCTCCAAGAGGCAGACATTAGGCAGTCCTGTAGGTGCTGCTGGCGCGGGCTCTTGGAGATGGTGCGGGCTCCTCTCCAATAGGAGCTCCATCCTGGATAACCGTAACATGTTATCCATTCTCGAGGGAGAACCCTCCCGACCGGAGTCTATCGGTCGTACAGACTTTCTGGTGGCCTTACGCTCCTCCTGCGCAGCCACGGTGCCCTCAGACACCAAGTCTGTAGTCGCTGGTCTTACTATTAGCGACTCGGTAGGTGAACTAGGCGGCCGCCCGCTACACGCACTCCCGCGGTCTTTAGTTACTTTCACAACGGCTCCCGTTGCTCTCAACGATTTCTCCATGCTTGGACTTGTCCTCCTGTAACAAGATTTAACAAGCGCAGAAATGACCTCCAACAAGTTTGACACTTACCTGTGGCTTTTTAAACTTACCGCTGGAAAAGCGCTGCTCCTCCCAGCCGGTCGCTGTGCCATGCGTCAGACGTAATGACACACATGCGGACTGGTGGCGTCTTCACGGAATCACTCACGTGACTCCAAAGTAAAATTCAGATTAGTGTGAGGTCTTCTTCTTGCGCATGGCGTACACAGCCTAAAGTTGTAAGACAACTTGTTCTGTTTGATCTTCTGTTTGTGCATGCCAGGTTGATTGCATTTGTTGCATTCGTGGACCACGTGAAGGTTGCAATCTCCCACCCCAGTGTGAGGTGTTGCCTTTGAGAAATCAACGAGGGCACGATCTTCAGTCTGAAGAAGGGTCTGGACACGAAACTTCACCCATTCCTTCTCTCCAGAGATGCTGCCTGACCCACTGAGTTACTCCAGCATTTTATGCCTACCTTTGATTTAAACCAGCATCTACAGTTCCTTCCTACAGATTTACAAGGGTGTTGTCAGGACTTAAGGGTCTGAGGTAAAGGGAGAGATTAGGCAGGGTAGGACTTTATGTAGAGAGATATGGGCCAAATACAGGAAAACAGGACTAGCTCAGGTCGGACATGATTGTCGGTATGGACATGTTGGGCCGAAGAAACGAGTTGTGTGACTCTATGATTATGTGACTCCATCAGGAAGTTGAGGCCACAGTCTCTCTACCAAAGGCACCACATTTCCCCTGTATGTCGTCATGATCAATGAACATTGCCCTGTTAATAGGGTTGTCAACATTCTCACTTCCAAATAAGGGACAAAAGGTCAAAATACGGGACAAATTCCCGACGGCAATTCGTTGACCGACTCGGCCGTAACTGGGTGAATGATGAAGTTGGCCCGGGTGCTGGACTGCACACAAAGCCCAGCCCGGTGGGCCAGCTGAGGAGTTTTGGCCTGGGCGCCGGACTTTGTACGTGCAAAGTCCGGCACCCCATCCAACAAATGAACCGATGATCGGCCATAAGCAGGAGGGGTGCTGGTGGTGTCAGCCGTGGGGTGACATCTCTTTAGGTGGGAGTAGTTGCCCAAAGAGTTGTACCTTTTTCTGGTCACAGCCTGATTTTCAACATGCTGAACATTTTTGACAACGTGCTGCGACTATGACGTGTGCCGGCAACCCGCTGAAAAAATCTCGTAAGTGGGACAAGCCCTTGAGGAGAACTCTGATGCTCTGTTTTAAAGCAGTGCAACGGATTAATATGTAATTCTAAAGGTTGTTGTCTCCACCATGCAGCACGCTCATCATAACAATAATATGGCCACGAAGGTATAAACATATTCAGAGAACAACATTTAGTTAATTGTGAAATCTTACTAGCAAGCGGGTCCATTACTTTTCATTCCACACATTCCATTTCCACATTTCATTGCGTCCTTCCTTGCCGAATTACAGACTGAAGCACAAATTGTCTTCTTACCAATCACAACCAATGTATAATACTGCTTTAGTTTCTCTGGAACCTTTGAACAGTCAGCTGTCAAGAGTATAAAAAGTTCAAGTTATTATCAAACTTCAATTATAATTTTCTTAAAACTTTCATGTCGTGTGGCAGAGGAACAATTGCTCACATCGTTCAACGCAATTCGTTACTTTGAACTTGCCAATTTTGAAAAATAATCTGTACTTCCATGTGGGTAGACAGAAATGCTGGAGAAAGTCAGCGGGTGAGGCAGCATCTATGGAGCGAAGGAAATTGGCGACGGTTTGGGTCGAGACCCTTCTTCAGACTGAACTGAGGAAGGGTCTCGACCCGACATGTGCCGGCTGTTGCCGAAAAAGTCGCATAAGTGGCACAGGCCCTTTAAGTGACCTCCCTTTATGAACCGGCAGCCTGCAGTCAATGTCCTCGAGAAACCAGTTCAGTTCCTTAACGCATGAATTCAATAACAGTGAGTTTTTATTCTGTATCTCAATTATATTGGCAGTTACAGTATTTCTAAATGTCCATGACCTGAACTGCCATAATATGGAGATACACTGCAATCGCATTTGTGCCTCTTCCTCCCAAGGTACAAAGTTTCCTTTTTAACTATTTATCCAATTTTCTTTTGCAGTTTCTATTTCTACCAATCTTTCAGACAGTGCATTTGCAACATCTTGCAGGTTTTAAAAGTATCTTATGTCCCCTTTCATTTCTCCCCCATGAACAAGGCTTTGCCTTGCACACCCAGCCCACCATTATAAATAATTTAACATGCAAGTTCTTTGCTTACTGCCATTTCTGATGCAAAGTTTAAAATGTATTAACAGAGCTAGGTGCATATATAGATTTATATCTGTTGCCCAGAATACAACATTAATTAAGCAGTTGTAACGGAGCCCAGTGGTGAAGATGGGTATTCAGAACCCTCGTCCATTGATCGGGACCGGGGGTTCGTTCACTAGCTTTTCTGTATGTTCAGTAGTTAGTGCTCGTCGACAGGACGACAGGAGCTTACATCGTTTATTCCCGACTAAGTACGCGGGTAGTTCAAGTGTTATTTCGTTAATAAATAACATTTTGCTAGTAACAAAGTAACAAAACAATAAACTGCGTGACTTACCAGTGAGAACAGCTTCTTTAACGCCTACAGAGGAAGTGTCAATATGAAATCCAGCGTTGTTGCCTGAAATTTAAAATTCAGGGATATGTGAATAACTTGTTTTCATAAAAATTGTTTCGTATTAATTTGGGGTTTTGAGTTTAATTGCTACCTTCTGATGAAGTATCTTTAAGAGTTGTTTTAAGTTCTTTGGCTGTTTTATTGAGAAAATTATGAGAAACAGCTTCCGAAGTGTTCATGGCCAGAATAACCTCGTGATCCATGATGATACTGCCACTCCTTTTGAGCAAAAATAAAGATGATTGGCACCAATCAAGTTGAACACTGCATCTCTCATCTGTCAATGAAAGGCTCTGGTAACATTCAAGGAATTTTGTTTTATATCTTGTTATTTGTTTCTTCATCAGGCTTGTTTTAGACCTGAAACCCCAACCTAAAACTTGAGCGCTAATTTCTTCTGAGGCCAGAATGTAAATAAATGGTTCAACTTTTAGTATTCATCGTTATAACAGACATTAGAATAGATCTTTGTGAAACATGTTTATCATTTCCTTTGTTGAAGAAGGAACTACAGATGCTGGAAAATCGAAGATAGACAAAAATGCTGGAGAAACTCAGCGGGTGAGGCAGCATCAATGGAGCGAAGGAAAAAGGCGACATTTCGGGTCTCTCTTGCTCCATAGATGCTGCCTCACCCGCTGAGTTTCTCCAGCATTTTTGTCTACCTTTATCATTTTGTTGGTCTTGTCAAAGACAACCTAGAATTATTTGTTTTCTAATTATTTTTGTTCTCATGTTATGCACTCACTCACTGCCCATTCTCAAAGTCTCTTGTGACTGGTTTTACAACTGGCTGAGCTGCTGGGCCAGTTTGGAGATCATTGTCTCAACCCACAAGTGAAGGACCAGAGTTGCTCAGCCAAGAGCAATGTGGGAAAGTTAATTACGTCAGGTCATAATCCTGAATAATCACATTGAATTTCACATTGGCCATGATTTGAAATCTTGATTTAATGGGACATCAGATTCAATAACTAGAATCAATGAATATATTTCAGATTTTGCAGTCACGGTGGCGCAGCGGTAGAGTTGCTGCCTTACAACTAATACAGCGCCGGAGACCCGGGTTCGATCCCGACTACGGGTGCTGTCTGTACGGAGTTTGTACATTCTCACCGTGACCTGCGTGGGTTTTCTCCGAGATCTTCAATTTCCTCCCACACTCCAAAGACGTACAGGTTTGTAGGTTAATTGGCACAATCAGTACCCCGTTCCTGCCTTCTCCCCATATCCCCTGACTCCGCTATCTTTAACTCTATCCAACTCTCTCTTGACACCATCCCGAGAATTGGCCTCCACTGCCTTCTGAGGCAGAGAATTCCACAGATTCTCCACCCTCTGTGTGAAAAAGATTTTCTTCATCTCCGTTCTAAATGGCTTACCCCTTATTCTTAAACTGTGTCAGCTGGTTCTGACTCCCCCAACTTCGGAACATGTTTCCTGCCTCTAGCGTGTCCAAACCCGTAATAATCTTATATGTTTCAATAAGATCCCCTCTCATCCTTCTAAATTCCAGAGTATACAAGCCCAGCCGCAACATTCTATCAACATCCCAGGAATTATCCTCGTCAACCTACGCTGCACTCCGTCAATAGCAAGAATGTCCCTCCTCAAATTTGGAGACCAAAACTGCATACAATACTCCAGGTGTGGTCTCATTAGGATCCTGTACAACTGCAGAAGGACCTCTTTGTTCCATACTCATCTCCTCTTGTTATGAAGGCCAACATGCCATTTGCTTTCTTCACTGCCTGCTGTACCTGCATGCTTAATCAGTGACTGATGAACAAGGACCCCTAGATCTCATTGTACTTCCCCTGGTCCCAACTTGACACAATCCTGACAAACCACAAGTCAGGCATCTATCAGTGGGCTATCGCTAAGATTACCGAATATTTAAAATATTGACTCCTTTGTATCCGAGTATCTTATTGTAAATGGTGTCCATCTGAAAAAATAATAAGAAGGGATATGAGTTTTCCAGTATATGAATTAGCGATGTTACAATAATGTTACAATAACAGCTGCAGTTCTGCTACTGGGCGTTTGCGCGACTTTTGCGCTTTTGGTGGGGGGGCGGGGGGGGGACGGGATTAAAATGCAGATTTGTACCGCTTAACAGAGAGGTATTTCCTCGGGCTGCGAGCCGATGAAGAAAAATCGATCGGACTTCTGTTCCCTTTTTTTTGTTTTAAGTCGCTGTACAATTTAATAGTTTGATTAAAATAAAAAGCGACTTCTAATGCCCTCAAAACCTACAACGTGACGGATTGCAAGAACGGGACAAAACGAAGGGTAAGTCATGTATTTTCAATATAATCTTGCTTCTTGGGGTGGCTTTAATCTAATTTAACATTGCAAAAATTTGATTTGGGCCCCATACGATTCGGCAGTGTCTTTCCTGCCGATTTGGGCTTCAAATTCACCGCAAGTGCAACGTTCCAATCCAGAAACACCCACTCGCAAGATGATTTAAATCCTCTTTTTGTTTTGAACAATCATGTCATAAGACCATCTAACATCTAAATACACAATTATATTTTGTGTAATTGTATAATTAATATTTTTATACTAATATACACAACAGCTTTAGCCACATTTATTGTGCAAAAAAATAATAATTTTGATTATATTGAAAGTAGATGTTTCTAGATTAATTTATGGGAATTAAACATTAAATTCCTTCCATCTGCCATATGTTCATGACAGTGAGATTTAAAAAGCATGTTATATTGTGAATTCTTGTGTGAATGGGATTAGTTTGTTATTTGGATACTTAGGTTATTTAAAACAATTATCCTTTTCTTAAGAAATGGAAACTACAGAACATTCTTAATGGGAAAGTAGTGGGCAGAAAGCCATGTCATGCATGGTTTGAAGAGCAGAAACTTGTAGTTTACAATGCCAAAACTGAAAAGTTGAGGACAAACAAGGTATACAGAGAGTTGCTTATTAGTTACAATCTGAGGAGTATGATGATGCTACTGATTATGATATGCCAATGTACCAGCTAGCAACTCATCTTCTCCATAAAGACTTGGTCTATTGCTAGAAATTGTAATTTATTTACCTATCTGTTGCAGACTTACAGCATATAATACAATAGTATTAAAGTTCTGATCTTGAGAATGTCACATTTTTGAATTTAAGGCAGTCTGGGTGTTTATTACTATTTCCGTCACAACGGTCAATTTTGTAATTAGCTACAATTAGCTAACTAACTAATGATAGGCTTTAATTTCAGGTCATCCATGTAAGATGTTTTATATTTGTTTCAGAATGCGTCAATCTATAATAACTGAAAATTTCATTCAGTTCTCTTAATTTTTAAGAAAGTTATGGGCTTTTGACTGTCCTCGATCACAGATTTTGTGTTTAGTCAATGGAAAAGCAATAGTGAACAAGATGCTAATTTCCGAGTAGGAAAATGGTCATAACCTTTTTAATACTGAAGCTATGAAAGTGAATTAGGTGTCAAATTAAATAATTTTTTCTGCTTTATCTGATGGAATAAATTGCAGACTTGATTTTTAAAATCTCAACATTTTGTAACATTGCTATATGAATGTTAATTTTATTTTATTAATGGAAGAAAGTCAAGATATACTTTGCCATGTCTTTTATTTTTCTTTAAGCAATTGTGATGAAGTTCCACAAGCTTGATTTTTTTTTTAAACTCTGGAGAGCTCTTTGCTGAACTCGCATCGTGGGACAGGCCTTTTAACTACCCAAGCAAAATATGAGGTGTTGCTCCTCCAATTTATGGTGGGACTCACTGGCCATGGAGATGGCTTAGGACAGAAAGGTCGGATTTGGAATGGGAGGGGGAATTTGGCCATAAAATGAGTAATTTTGGAGTATACTGATAGAAAATTAGATGGAAATTGGGAAAGAGATTGAAGGGGTTTTCTGGGAGTCTTAAATAGATCAACTATTGGCAAATGAGTACTAATTACACACTGTAGCGGTTGGTGATGTAATATATCTGCTATAAAAACAATATGTGATATCATGATATCTAGGCAGTATTTGATCTAGGAGCCCTGGTTATGCTAGAGTCACCCAGAATCAACAAAAATTTCCACTGGCTGGAATCATAACTTGCACAAAGAGGATTGTTGTGGTGGTAAGGTCAAGGGTCAATTTTATTCATAACATACACCCGAAGGTGCAGTGAAATGAGTTTGTCAGCAGCGAGACAATTAAAAAGAACACACAATACAAAATAAGATTTAACACAAAAATCCTCCACAGCATTCTTCATTGTGGAAAGTGGTAAAGACATAAGACATCGCTGTAGACCCAAACATCTATAGCTGCATCATCTCTGCATCAACTCTGACCTTCCTTAAATCATCAGGTCAGAAGCGGGGATGTTCGCTGATGTTTGCACAATGTTTAGCAACATTTGCGATTCTTCAGTTACTGAAGCAGCCCATGTATAAATGCTGCAAGACCTGGACAGGATCCACGCTTGGGCAAATGGGTCGCAAATAGCATCCATGCCACACAAGTGGCAAGCAATGACAACATCCAACAAGAAAAACCCCAGTCTTTTTATTTTAGCATTCTTGTTGATTGTATGCTTTGTGCTTTTGTTTGAGTCCGTGTGCCTTTGATACTACCACAAGGACAATTTTTACTTCACCTGCACCTGACTGTACTTGTGCATTTAACAATATACTCAACTTGACATGACTTAACTAATGCTATAGATACTATGTGACAATTGGGAGCACAGTATCTAGTTCTGGGCACTGACCTGTTCCTTAAACTCTTGCGAAAAATTATGGTATTCAGGTGATTGGTCATCCGTTAGTTCTTCTGAAAATACTTTGTTCATTATCTTGATTGTAACTTCAACAATGGCCTCAACGTCTTCTGCAAATCATCAGATACAATTCATCAATCACAAGTTGGTCAAGATCTTATCTCATATGGAAAATATGAGCTCTAGAAGATACAGAAGATTTGGAGGGATATGGGGCAATCGCAGACAGGTGGTACTAGCATAGCTGGGACATGTTGGCCGGAATGGGCAAGTTGGGCCAAATGGCCTGTTTCCACTCTGTATCACTCTATGACTTTAAGCTGGACTCTCATTTCCTGAAACATGTACAAGCTGGAATTCAGGACAGAGGGGTACGTAGGTTTGAAGAAGGGTTACGACCCGAAACAAACCCTTTTTTCTCCAGAGATGCTGCCTGACCCGCTGAGTTACTCCAGCACTTTGTGTCTATTTTCGGTATAAACCAGCATCTGCAGTTCCTTTCTACACAGTTGGTTCAGTCTGTCTAGCTGGGGGAAGGCAAAAGCAGTAGCATCAAAATTACATAAAATGGATTCATTTGAAAATAGACTCACCTATTTCAATCGTATCTTCTACAAATTCGCAAAATTCTCCTTCGTAGTGTTCTAGGCAGTCACAGTCGTCACCATCCCAGATCCCTCCATTCTGACAAGGGTTTTTATCTACAACAACAGATAATAAGATTTCCATTCAAACAGTCTTTGATCACTTTACAAGCATCTGTTCTGCACTATGAAACCAGCATCAATCTAATGCTTATTTATGGTTGCGCTGCATTCTTCCTTGGCATGGATGTTCAAGGTCCACATACAAGGTGCAAGGCTCTTGGTGCAATAATAATAATAATAACTTTATTTATATAGCACTTTTCATACAATTGAATGCAACCCAAAGTGCTTTTCACAAAATACACAGGTCTAAACAAAAATACAATTTAAAACTGTGTCCTTACTATTAATAGTACACGATTTATATAAAAATATCTCTATACATAAAACTCTGATCTTGAACGTGTGAGTGTGTGCGTGCGTACATGCGTACGTACATGTGTGTGATCACATCTTCTCGATAAAACTACACGGCAACGATAAAATGTTTACATATTCCGGTAGAGATTTTTTCTTTGTCTGAACACCTCTCTTCTGCCGCTCACCGGCCTCGTTCATGTCAGCCACTTCCCACAAATCCTTAAATTCCGACTGCCGCCGGGAGCAGGACATGGCCTCACTTGCTGCACTGGAAGACACTGCATGGCATTCACTGCCCGGTCCGTGTCTTTCAATGTAGACTGGACAGTGAGGAGAACAGCTCACGAGGGACATGGGGCAATCGCAGACAGGTGGTACTAGCGTAGCTGGGACATGTTGGCCGGATTGGGCAAGTTGGGCCAAATGGCCCGTTTCCACTCTGTATCATTCTGTAACTCTAAGCTGGACTCTCATTTCCTGAAAAATGTACAAGCTGGGATTCGGGACAGAGCGGTATGTAGGTTTGAAGAAGAGTTCCGACCCGAAACAAACCCTTCCTTTTTTCTCCAGAGATGCTGCCTGATCCGCTGAGTTACTCCAGCACTTTGTGTCTATCTTCGGTATAAACTGTTCCTTTCTACATAGTTGGTTCAATCTGTCTAGCAAGGGGAAGGCAAAAGCAGTAGCATCAAAATAACCTAAAATAGTAAGATTTAAAACTTACCAGTTTGAAGTTTGATCATTATTTTATGAGGAGTTACGATGAGGGATTACGTGAAGAAGGCCGTCCCCACACATGCACGTCAATCTTCAAAGCAGCGGTGTGAAATCACAGAAAGGTTGTTGAACTAAAATAGTAAGACTATAGTTGACTAGAACTTACAGAAAGATCGTTATGTTACGAGGGTAGGGAGCGGAGTGCACGTAATCCCTCATCGTAACTCCTCACAATATAAAAATCAAACTTCAAACTGGTAAGTTCTCGTTTAATCTTACTATTTTACTTCAGAGTCACATGAGTGACTACGTGAAGATTTTGAAGCTCTGAGATTTCATGCCGAGGAACGAGTCCACGTGTCACAACTGCATCAATTGACCAGGACGAGTGAGAAAATTAATGCATTCAAAACATGACATGGTTAACAATACTAATGCTTTAATAACAAGAAAGAAAATAAACAGTGACCCCTCTCACCCAGGGGGAAACTGTGAAACAGAACTTAAAACAGAATCAGTAAAAAGCCCCGGTCTGGCGATAGGCTTATTATAAAACCTCTGGTACGTCCTCTCATTCGACCATCCCGCCACCGCTAGAATGTGGTCAAGATGGACGTCCATATCCCTTGTTGCTGATGTCGATGCAGCCCTGGTGGAAAGAGGTTTAAAAATGTCAGTCCACTCCTGCACATGCCAGAAACTGTTTAATCCATCTAGAGATGGTCTGCACCGTAACCTTTTTGTGAGGTTTGGTATAGCTGACAAAGAAGGAGAGTTCCGAGCCTCTCAGGCTCTTTGTGACCTTAATGTATTGGATCATGTATGACACTACACACACTCGTGGATCTGAGGGATCTGCCATAAAACTCAATTTAAGCCCCTGTACCCCTGGCCTGCTCTACTTGATGAGGTCATTAATGAAAAAGGTGATGTTGTTACAGGAAGTACCCATACTGTCCAGTCTGAGTTTTTGTAACGTCTGGACCTGTTGTGCTGAGGCCAGCGCCATGAGCATGACTACTTTGAGCGTATGATGGTGCAGCGACAGAGATGAAACTGGTGCCCACTGACGGAGAAGTGTGAGGACCACGCTCACATCCCATATGTGTGTGTACCTGGGCCTAGGTGGAGTAGAGTTAAAAATGCCCTTCATAAACTTGGTAATTAAACAGATGTATCTTGCAATACACCAGTGCCAGATGAGATTAAACAATCTATCATAGGATACGGACTTACTACCATCCATGTGATTAATGTACGCTATTGCGGTAGTGTTGTCAATCTGAAATTAGACATGCACATGATGCATGTTGGCACAAAAAGCCTTTAACCCAAAGAGTGCTCCCAACAACTCTAAGTAGTTAATACCGTGTGACTGAAGCATCAATTATTTCTGCAGATCCCATCTCTCACCACAGCTTGAGACAGTATCGGTAGCACCCCATCCTAGTGCACTGGCATCCGTCTGCAGGATAACTGATGGTGCATCGACTAAAATAGTACTAGACCATTGTAACTCAGCCAGGGCTTCGGCTGGAAATTGCATGGGTCTATCGAAACGACCTCTCTGAAGCTTGCGTGCCTGTTCCTTTGCACGCTGTAAGTTTTGGTAGTGCAAAGGCCCGAACTGAGCAGCTGGGAACGCTGTCAATAATCGTAGATGGCACCAATTTAGACTTAACTGGATGGATTAAGAACCCTAGCTTTTCAAAAACGAGTTTTGTAGCTGACACAGATAACTCAGTTAATTCCAAAGTCCTCCCAATGACTAAGATGTTGTCCAAATATGCCATGACAATATGATTCTGTGCCCTGAGTAACCCCAGGACTGGTTTTAGCAATTTTGTGAATAGTCTGGGGGCTGAGGTTAATCCATTAGGCAATGCTTTAAACCGCCACAACTGATCCATCCAGTTAAACTTCAAAAATCTCCTGTGATTTTCATGAATGTCCACTGAATAGTGAGCATCTTTGAGGTCAATGCTCGCCATATAACATCCCTTAGAAAGCAGTTGTTTGGCAGTGACAAAAGTTTCAATTTTAAAGTGTTTATACTGCACAAAGGTATAAAGCTCTGTCAAATCAAGGATAATTTGACATCCTCCATCCTTCTTTTGCCTAGTAAATATGTTGGACACAAACTGATGAGACTCACAACTCGCCCTCTCAATTACCCCTTTCTTGAACAAACATACACTCCTGTTGTGAAAACACAAAGGTGCGGCCAGGTGTATGCTGAGTGGGTGGAGGCAAGTCAGAAATGAACTCAATTTGGAAACCTTGAATACTGTGCAGTATAAACGGGGTAGATGTTATCCACTGCTATTCATGTAAGGAAAATTACAATCTCTCCCCAACTTGTAATGGATCCATCGCAGGCTCTCTTACCTTAGAGGTTACCGGCGGTAAGGTCTCTGCTTCTGCCCCCTAGGTCTGGGGGGTAGGGCTGTTGGAGGGCGCCGCATCTTGAACATGGCCCGGCTTGTGCCCTGCCCTAAAATAGGCCTCTGTGCTTGTTGCTCGGCACCACGTCCACCATATCCGGCGAACCGTCTGGTATGAAGAGGAAGGTAGGGGTACATTCTCCGGAAAGATGATACCTTTGGAGGTGCCTTCATGAGGCCAACAGTTATTGCCTCCTCATCAAGCTCTTTTACCTGTTTAGACAGGTCTTCTCCGAACAGGAGGTTTGGGGGTTGCACATTCCCCGGCTTACACAGCCCAGCAAATTTAGGGTTTAGTGCAGGACGGATGGCATTCTTTCTGAGGCAATTGATTTTAAAATGTGCATTGCACATTAATGCCATTGCATCCTGCTGTGTATCAGAGAGGGGCGCCCCATCCACTGACCTGGCAAAGATCGTGATGCCCGAGGCGAGTAGCCTGAGGATTCTTTGAATTTTAACCTCTTGGGCTCTGACGCCCCCTCCAATGTGTCCCCAAATGGATTGATTAACAACCGGGACACTTAGTGAGGCACAGTTTAGTGAAGTATGATACCTGGCAGTTGTCTCCACCATCATTTGTTCTTGTAGTTGATGGGAAGCCAGATAATTTATAGTCATTGCGATCTCTTCATTGTATTGTATTGTATTCAATTTATTGTCATTATCTAATTTTAGAGACAACAAAATGGATTTTCCTTACAGTCAGTAACATAAAAGTAAATAATAAATAAAGAAACATATTTTTTTTAAAAGCACAAACACAAAAGTCCACACACAACATAACCCCACAGCGGCACCAGAGTTAAGGAAGGTACCATAGTCCAGCCAGCCTCCCTGCCGATCTTCCCAGATGTTCACCCATGGTCGGGGCCTCCCGAGCACCCGCAGGCCCTCTCGCCGGGAACGATGCTCAGGCCCTCTCGCTGGGACCGATGGAACCCCGACGGAGAACATCCTCAGTGGCCCGAACCTCCAGATCAACCACCTCCCACCGGAGTCCGCGGCTCCCAAAGTCCACAGGCCAAGCCGGGCGGAGTCGCAGGACTCCGCGATGTTGGTCAGCGCCGCCCGCGTTGGGAGCTCCGCGAACCACAGCTCTGGGATGTCGGTGCAGCAGGCCCAGCGCTCCGGAGCTCCAAACGGCAATCCCCGGTGAGGCGTTGCCTGCCTCTCGATGTTTCCAAGCTGCTGGAGCTCTGGTCGGTCCCGGCAGGAAAGGCCGCGCCAATCCAGTAGGTAGGCCACGGGGGGAGGGGGGCGAGGGCGCGACTCGAATAATAGTCGCATTCTCTGCAGGAAGCGACTGGAGGACGGTATCCCCCTTACCATAACCTCTTTCCTTCACATAAAGACATTAAAAAAAACACAAAAAACGTCTTCAAACATAACAAAAAAACAAAAAGATACTGAACTGAAGGCGGAGGCAGCTAGCAACAGCGCCACCGGATGTCATCCAATGGCTCACCTGTAAGGGCAGGGATCGCAAATCTGGATGCCATAGATGGTACACCCAATGTTCCCTCATGCCCAACTGTGCATCCGTACTCTGGGTCGGTATAGCACTGACCTCATACGCTTCCCTCATCTGAGAAGGAGATATTCTGCAGCCCTGACACAGGTGCTGCTGCCTCGGGTTCTCTACAATCCCCGGGCTCCGATAGCTCCGTCCTTTGGAGCATATTGCGCTGGAGTAACCTCTCCACTAGGTTCTCCATGTGGGCCAGCCTGCCAATAACGCTGCCCATAGAAGGAGGGGAATTCTCCACCTCCTGGCCCGACTCATCTGAGTCCAGAGCCCTCACAGACTTTTTGGTGGCTTTCCTCCCCCATGCAGTAGCCAAGGCGCTTTCTGGCAGCACCAAGTCTATAGCCGCTAGCTGCTCTGCCAGTGGCCCTGAAGGTGAATTTGGCGGCCGCACGCTGCCCGTAGACCCGCGGTCCTCCGCAGCCGGTTTCGTCGAGGCTCGCCTCTTCACTTTCGACATGTCTCCCTCAATCCGAAGCTGAAAAAAAAACAGTAAGCAAAACACACTCCGGACTGGGAGCAATGACCTCAGCTAAGTTTTAAACACTTCCCTGAGTCTTTAAACTTACCCGCTGGAAGGAGCGACGCGCCCGCCAGCCAGTCGTTGCGCAATGCGTCAAAGGTAATGACGCACATGCGTGGGGATGGCCTTCTTCATGTCACTCACGTGACTCGGAAGTAAAATGCGATTCATTTGAAAATAGACTCACCTATTTCAATCGTATCTTCGCAAAATTCTCCTTTGTAGTTGTCTAGGCAGCCACAGGCATCACCATCCCAGCTCCCTCCATTCTGACAAGGGTTTTTATCTACAATAACAGATAATAATATTTCCATTCAAGCAGTCTTTGATAAACATCACTTTACAAGTATCTGTGAGACCAGTATCAAACTAATGCTTATTTATGGTTGCGCTGCATTCTTCCTTGGCATCGATGTTCAAGGTCCACGTACAATGTGCAAATCTCTAGGTGCAATAATAATAATAATAATAACTTTATTTATATAGCACTTTTCATACAATTGAATGCAACCCAAAGTGCTTTTCACAATGTCCTTCCTTACTGTTAATAGTACACGATTTATATAAAAATATCTCTATACTTATAAAACTCTGATCTTGGATGTGTGTGTGTGTATGTGTGTGTGATCACATCTTATCAATAAAACCACAAGATAACGGTAAAATGTTTACATTTTCCGGTAGAGATTTTTTCCGTGGAGTCCAAATTCACCTTATCTTAAAATTTCAGGCTTTTATTACTGGTTATTATTGAAAATGTTCAAAAATCTGAAAAAACGTTGAATTTAAAAACCACTATCTTTTGCAGATGGCGTCACAATGGGCCTGCTCCGTGCACCATTCTTCCACACGCTGCAAGTGACGCAGGCACGTGCCGTGAGTAATAACTCGGGGTAGGCAGTCTGTCGGCTTTAAAAAAATCTTAAACCGCGCATGCGCAGGTGGTCTTCTTCTCCATAAGTTGTCAGTCGACTTTTATAAAGTCTTCAAAAGCCATATCTCTTGATAAAATACCGTATTTCCCGGCAATGAAGACACATCTGCGTTGAAGAAGCACCCTCATTTTGAGTTGCTAAATTTTGAAAGAAGGCTGGCGGGACATAGAATTTCTCACGCTCAAAAAAATAATAATAAAATAAAGAAACTAACAATTCAATTTGCCCAAGGCTTCCAAATTTCCTTCATTCTGAATTCCTGAATGAGTGGGGGGTGGAGAGTGACGGCAGGTGGAGAGATGGTGAGAAAAACGGAGCACACCGGGACAAGTTGAATCAGTTGTGATCTTATTGAATGACTACTAGTTTAAGGGACCAATTGGGGGGAAAGTTCCTTTCACAGCGTGTGGGGAATCTGGCCCAGGGTAAAGTTGCGGGGAGGGCAGGAGCGTTGAGAAGGAGGGGGTCGGGGATCATGCCAGTATCTCACTCACTGCTTCCACGGCGCTCCGGGGGCGGAACCACCGCATTGTGGCCGGGAGGGATGTAGCTCGGGTGGTTGCGAGCAGCCTCCGGGACCTCAGCGCCTTCTGCCGGCCAGCTCAGCTCTGGCAGTGCTCTCCGTCTGAACACCTCTATTCTACCGCTCACCGACCTCGCTCATGTCAGCCACTTCCTGCAAATCCTTAAATTCCGACTGCCGCCGGGAGCAGGACATGGCCTCACTTGCTGCGCTGGGAGACACAGCACGGCATTCATTGCCCGGTCCGTGTCTTTCAATGTAGACCGGACAGTGAGGAGACCAGCTCAAGAGGGGGTCAGTGGTGGATGGATAACAGGACAGCGGGCGGTGGAGCTTACTCCTGTGTCAGTGCGAAAGAGGGACCAATTGAGGTTACTCGCGCTGGCACAGGCCATATCCTGCCCCCAGCGGCAGTCGGAATTTAAGGATTTGAAAAAGAAATCAAATTAAAAAAGTTTCCCCTGATCTGATGTATTTCAATCTTAACTGTAACTCTGTATCTCTTTCCACAGATATCACATGACCTATTGAATATTTCCAGAATTGTTTGTTGCATATTAACACCTGTATTCTGTTATATAGAACAGTACAGCACAGGTCTATCTAAAAGTCTCTTAAACACATCTATTGTATATGCCTCCACCACCACCCTTGGCAATGCATTCCAGGCCCTCACCACTCTCCGTGTGAAAAACTTACCCCGCACACCTCCATTAAACGCATTCATTAAAAAACACAGAAGCATAGACTATAACTTCAATAAACCAGAAAATACTGGAAAGAGTAAGCATCTGTAGAAATAGAAATTGAGTTCTGTAATGAATGAGTGAATGCATAAGTTTATTGGCCAAGTATGTACACAGACAAGGAGTTTGCCTTGATGCTCCACTCGTGAGTAACAACACGACATATAGTCTTCTTCTTGCGTATGGCATGCACTGCCTAAAGTTGTAGGACAACTTGTTCTATTTGATCTTATTTGATTGTGCACGCCAGGTTGATTGCATTTGTCGAAACAGGGCGGACCACGTGAAGGTTGCAATTTCCCACCCCAACGACATACAGTAACAATTAAGAATACAACATAAAACATTAAACATTAATAATAAACATTATAGTTTAAACATGTGAATGAAATAAAATACCAGAGCAAAAGGAGGCTACAGACTTTCAGGTGCGTTATCGGCCAAACAGAAATTTACAGCTATGCAAAAACTCTAACTAACAAAATGAGCAATTACCTGGTGACTTTGTTGTGGTAGATCTTGTGGTGGTGGGTTCAGTGGTCAGATGAGTGGTGACAGCTGTCAAGACCTGCTTCGTGGTTGTATTTAATCGATTCATTGCAGTGGAAGTTGAACTAGACGCACTGGTGATCCTGTTGGCTGGTGGGCTGGTAACTGTGGTTGAAGAGCTGCTTGATGTGTCAGACACTGGAATTGACCGTAGACAAAAGTACTGGAGAAACTCAGCGGGTGCAGCAGCATAGAAACATAGAAACATAGAAAATAGGTGCAGGAGTAGGCCATTCGGCCCTTCGAGCCTGCATCGCCATTCAATATGATCATGGCTGATCATCCAACTCAGTATCCTGTACCTGCCTTCTCTCCATACCCCCTGATCCCTTTAGCCACAAGGGCCACATCTAACTCCATCTTAAATATAGTCAATGAACTGGCCTCAACTACTTTCTGTGGCAGAGAATTCCACAGACTCACCACTCTTTGTGTGAATTTTTTGTTTCACATCTTGGTCCTTATCCTTAAACTGTGACCCCTTGTTCTGGACTTCCCCAACATCAGTAACAATCTTCCTGCATCTTGCCTGTCCAACCCCTTCGCTCTATGGAGCAAAGAAAATAGGCAACGTTTCGGGCCAAAACCCTTCTTCAGACTGATGTAGGGTGGGGGGGGGGGGAGGCAGGGAGAAGAAAGGAAAAAGGTAGAGGAGGAGCCCGAGGGCTCAGGGAGAGCTGAGAAGGGGACAAGAGGAGGAGACAGCAAGGGCTACCAGAAATTGGAGAATTCAATGTTTATGCCACTAGGGTGCAGACTGCCCAAGCGGAATATGAGGTGCTGCTCCTCCAATTTCCGGTGGTGCTCACTCTGGCCATGGAGAAGGCCATGGACAGTGAGGTCGGATTCGGAATGGGAGGGGGAGCTGAGCCACTGGGAGATCAGGTTGGCTATTGCGGACCGAGCGGAGGTGTTCGGCGAAACGATCACCAAGCCTACGCTTGGTCTCATCGATGTAGATCAGCTGACATCTAGAGCAGCGGATGCAATAGATGAAGTTGGAGGAGATGCAGGTGAACCTCTGTTGAACCTGGAATGACTGCTTGGCTCCTTGAATGGAGTCGAGGGGGGAGGTAAAGCGACAAGTGTAGCATCTCTTGTAGTTGCAAGGGAAAGTGCCCAGGGAAGGGGTGATGTGGGAGGGAAGAGAAGAATTGACCAGGGAGTTATGGAGGGAGAGGTCTTTGCGGAAAGCAGACGGGGGGGGAGATGGGAAGATGTGGCGAGTGGTGGGGTCACGTTGGAGGTGGCGAAAATGACGGAGGACTATTTGTTGTATGTGATGGCTAGTGGGGTGAAAGGTGAGGACCAGGGGGACTCTGCCCTTGTTGCGAGTGGGGGGATGAGGATAGAGAGCAGTGTTACGGGGTATGGAAGAACCCCTGGTGAGAGCCTCATCTATAGTAGGGTAGGGGAACCCCCGTTCCTTGAAGAATGAGGACATTTCCGATGCCCTGGTGTGGAACAACTCATCCTGGGAGCAGATGCGGCATAGAGAGAGGAATTGGGAGTAGGGGATGGAGTCCTTACAGGAAGCAGGGTGGGAAGGAGTGTAGTCTAGATAGCCATGGGAGTCAGTGGGTTTATGGTGGATGTCCGTCAGAAATCTATCACCTGCGATGTAGATAGTGAGGTCAAGAAATAGTAGGGAAGTGTATTAAATGGTACAGGTGTATTTGAGTGCCAGATGGAAGTTAGTGGTGAAGCGGATTAACTCAGTCAGTTGTGTGTGGGTGCAGGAGGTAGCACCAAAGCATTCGTCGATGTAGGGTTCGGGTTAGGGTCGGTGCGTTAGACATTGTGGTGATGTGCTGGCGGCTGGACTGGACTGGTTGTCAGTGTGGTTGTTGGTGTGGTTGTCGGTGTGGTTGTCGGTGTGGTTGTTGGTGTAGTTGTCGGTGTGCTCTGTGTGGTTGTTGGTGTGGTTGTCAGTGTGTTCTGTGTGGTTGTTGGTGTGGTTGTTGGTGTGGTTGTTGGTGTGGTTGTAGGTGTGGTTGTCGGTGTGGTTGTCGGTGTGGTTGTCGGTGTGGTTGTTGGTGTGGTTGTCGGTGTGGTTGTCGGTATGGTTGTCGGTGTGGTTGTTGGTGTGGTTGTTGGTGAGGTTGTCGGTGTGGTCTGTGTGTTGTTGTTGGTGTGGTTGTCGGTGTGGTCTGTGTTGTTGTCGGTGTGGTTGTCGGTGTGGTTGTTGGTGTGGTTGTCGGTGTGGTTGTCGGTGTGGTTGTCGGTGTGGTCTGTGTGGTTGTTGGTGTGGTTGTCAGTGTGGTTGTCGGTGTGGTTGTCGGTGTGGTTGTCGGTGTGGTTGTTGGTGTGGTTG
The DNA here is from genome assembly GCA_035221665.1 of Okamejei kenojei. NCBI lineage: Eukaryota > Metazoa > Chordata > Chondrichthyes > Rajiformes > Rajidae > Okamejei > Okamejei kenojei. The sequence goes on from CM069172.1 coordinate 13,228,707, forward strand.
TCGGTGTGGTTGTCGGTGTGGTTGTCAGTGTGTTCGGTGTGATTGTCGGTGTGGTTGTTGGTGTGGTTGTCGGTGTGGTTGTCGGTGTGTTTGTCGGTGTGGTTGTCGATGTGGTTGTTGCCGTGGATGTTGGTGTGGTTGTTGGTGTGGTTGTCGGTGTAGTTGTCGGTGTGGTCTGTGTGGTTGTTGGTGTGGTTGTTGGTGTGGTTGTTGGTGTGGTTGTTGATGTAGTTGTTGGTGTGGTTGTTGCTGTGGTTGTCGGTGTGGTTGTCGGTGTGGTTGTCGGTGTAGTTGTCGGTGTGGTTGTCGGTGTAGTTGTCGGTGTGGTTGTCAGTGCGGTTGTCGGTGTGGTGTGTGTGGTTCTCAGTGTGGTTGTTGGTGTGGTGTGTGTGGTTGTCGGTGTGGTTCTCGGTGTGGTCTGTGTGGTTTTTGATGTAGGTGTTGGTGTGGTCTGTGTGGTTGTCAGTGTGGTTATCGTTGTGGTTGTCGGTGTGGTTGTCGGTGTGGTGGGTGTTGTCCTTTGAGTCGTTGATGTGGATGTGGTGGTTGGTATGGTGGACTCGGTGGTCGATGTGGTGGTCGTTATACTGGTCACTGTAGTTGCTTTTGTCGGTGCAGCAGTGTCTGTGGTCGATGTGCTGGTAGTTGTGCTGGGTGTATGGTATGGTACGCAGACCAGTTGACAGGTTGTTGAGCTGAACATGCCAGTTGTCATGCTGGTATCTGTGGTACGCGTACTGGTCAATGTGTTGGACTCTCTTGCAGGAGTGCTGGTTTGTACATTGCGCTTTACTGGTGAAATGTGATCAATAGTTTGTGTAATGTTGAGCATCATTCTGTTTTTGCTTATATGAGTGTCCGAGAATCCTCCAAGTCCTTGATTGAAGCAGATAAAAAGTGCAGTAGTTTGTTACTGATTTCATTTTTAACATTTTAAAATCACATCTCATGTTGGTTCATCTCGGGATTGGTTACTACATACTCTATGGTCAGTGTTAAACGAAACAGTTGGGGGAGCGTTTTGGGGATAGTTGTCATAACTCCATCAGTTTTAACATTGTACTGAATAGAGAGAAGATTGGACATTGTGGGAAGGTCCTAAATTGGAGTAAGGCAAATTATGTTATTAGGCAGAAGGATGCTGGAAAAATCGAAGGTAGACAAAAATGCTGGAGAAACTCAGCGGGGAAGGCAGCATCGATGCAGCGAAGGAATAGGTGACGTTTCGGGTCACCAGTCTGAAGAAGGTTCTCGACCCGAAACGTCGCCCATTTCCTTCGCTCCATAGATGCTGCCTCACCCGCTGAGTTTCTCCAGCATTTTTGTCTACCTGAGAGTTGAGATTATTGTCACGGAATAAGTGAAGGAATAGGTGACGTTTTGGGTCGAGACCCTTCTTCAGACCCTTCTTCAGATTAGGCAGAAGGGTGCACTGGAAGCAGTTGATAGTGGGCTCCACTGACAACTGACATATGGGTGTGTTTTTAAGGCCAGTTGGTAGAAGTTTAGGACTGATATGTTCCATTAAGGTCATTAGGTCAGAAGTGATAGGAGCAGAATTGGGCCAATCGGCCCATCAAGATTACTAAGCCATTCAATCATGGCTGATCTATCTCTCCCTCCTAACCCCATTCTCCTGCCTTCTTCCTAAGGAAGAGAGATAAGATGGCAAAGTAAATGAACCTTGCATTACCAAAGAGGTTATAAATGTGGGCAAAAAGATAAAGGAAGCGTGTACAATATTTCAGAGGGTAGAATATGACAAGGCAGTTGAGGAATATAAAGAAAGGAAGAAAGAACTCAACTGGCCGATTAGAAGCTGGAATTGAAAAATCCCAAGGTTTAAAACAAAAAACCTTGTTTAAAACAAAAGGTTAACTAGGGGGAAGGAGAGACTCAAGGAGAAGTGAGGGGATTTGTGCTTGGAGTCAGGTGATGTGGGCAAGGTACCAAATGAGTACTTTGCATCTGTTTCCACCAAGTCATAACACTTTAAATCTTTTTCACCAAATCAAATGAAAATACTCAGGTTGGTGACACATAGAATGCTAGCTTAGATGTTTTTAATCAACAATGTGTGTTTTAGGTACTGGGAAAAATGTCAACCTAACTTACCCAGTGCAGTGGTTAGCTTAACATTTATTCTCCGCTCGGTTCGCAATAACTAACCTGATCTCCCGGTGGCTCAGCACTTCAACTTCCCCACCCATTCCGAATCCGACCTTTCTGTCCTGGGCCTCCTCCATGGCCAGAGTGAGTCCCACCGTAAATTGGAGGAGCAGCACCTCATATTTTGCTTGGGTAGCTTACACACCAGCGGTATGAACATTGACTTTTCCAATTTCAGGTAGTCCCTGCTTTCACCCTCTTCCAAATCCAACCCATCCAAAGAGTTTATTGTCATGTGTCCCTGACAGGACAATGAAATTCTTTCTTTGCATAGCACAACAGAACATAGTAGGCATTGACTACAATTATATACGTAAATACACACATTAATTAATAAAATAATAAAGTGCAAATAACAGATGGAGGGGTATTAATGTTCAGAGTTTTGTCCGAGCCAAGTTTAAAAGCCTGATGACTGTGGGGAAGTAGCTATTCCTGAACCGGGTCGTTGCAGTTCTCAGGCTCCTGTACCTTCTACCCGAAGGTAGCAGGGAGATGAGTGTGTGGCCAGGATGGTGTGGGTCCTTGATGATGCTGCCAGCCTTTTTGAGGCAGCGACTGTGGTAGATCCCCTCGATGGAAGGAAGGTCAGAGCCGATGATGGACTGGGCAGTGTTTACTACTTTTTGTAGTCTTTTCCTCTCCAGGACACTCAAGTTGCCGAACCAAGCCACGATGCAACCGGTCAGCAAGCTCTCTACTGTGCACCTGTAGAAGTTAGAGAGAGTCCTCCTTGACAGACCGACTCTCCGTAATCTTTTCAGGAAGTAGAGGCGCTGATGAGCTTTCTTAATAATTGCATCTGTGTTCTCCGACCAGGAAAGATTTTCACAGATGTGCACGCCCAGGAATTTGAAGCTCTTGACCCTTTCAACCATCGACCCGTTGATATAAACAGGACTGTGGGTCCCCATCCTACTCCTTCCAAAGTCCACAATCAGTTACTTGGTTTTGCTGGTGTTGAGGGCCAGGTTATTGTGCTGGCACCATATGGACAGTCGCTCGATCCCTCTTCTATACTCTGACTCATCCCCATCAGTGATACGTCCCACAACAGTGGTGTCGTCAGCGAACTTGATGATGGAGTTCGCACTATGACCGGCTACGCAGTCATGAGTATAGAGTGAGTAAAGCAGGGGGCTGAGCACGCAGCCTTGAGGTGCTCCTGTGCTGATTGTTATCGAGTCTGACACATTTCCACCAATACGAACAGACTGTGGTCTGTGAATGAGGAAGTCGAGGATCCAATTGCAGAGGGATGCGCAGAGACCCAGTTCTGCGAGTTTGGTATCCAGCTTGGAGGGGATGATTGTGTTAAATGCCGAGCTGTGGTCAATGAATAACAGCCTAACATATGAGTTTTTTTTGTCCAAGTGGTCCAGAGCGGAGTGGAGGGCCAGCGAGATCGCGTCCACCGTTGATCTGTTGTGGCGGTAAGCGAACTGCAGTGGGTCCAGGTTGTTGTCGAGGTAGGAGTTGATTTGCACCATGATCAACCTCTCGAAGCACTTCATCACCACAGGCGTTAGTGCCACAGGTCGATAGTCATTGAGGCACGTCACCTTGCTCTTCTTGGGCACCGGTATTATTGATGCCCTTTTGAAGCAGGTGGGAACCTCAGACCTCAGAAGTGACAGGTTGAAAATGTCCATAAGAACTCCAGCCAGTTGGTCCGCACAGGATTTTAGAACACGACCAGGTATGCCATCGGGTCCAGACGCTTTTCGAGGGATCACCTCTCTGAAGGGTTTCCTGACGTCGGCCTCTGTGACTGAGACTGAAATACCATCACAGCGAATGTGGGCTCGGAAGGTGTTCTCCCTATCAAAGCGTGCGTAAAATGCATTGAGCTCATCAGGGAGTGATGTATCGCCGACATCAGAGCTGCCTCCTGGTTTCGCCTTGTAGGAGGTGATTGTATTCAGTCCTCGCCACAGCTGCCGAACATCTGTCTCCTCCTCCAGTTTGGAGCAGAACTCCCTTTTGGCCTTTTTGATGGCCTTACCAAGGTCGTATCTGGACTTCGTGTAGACCACTGTATCATCAAACATGAGTGCCCGGTGTCTGGTCTTCAGAAGTGTGCGGATCTCACAGTTCATCCAAGGTTTCTCATTGGGAAACACTCGGAAGGTTTTTGTAGGGATGTAGTCCTCCACACATTTCTTAATGAAGTCTGTAACGACTGTGGCGTATTCATTCAAGTCCGTTGCCGAGTCTTGAACATTGCCCAGTCTACAGACTCCAAACAGTCCTGTAGTTGTTCCTCTTCCCCTCCCCGAACGGGGGTTCCCTCAGAGTCAGCAGCTCCAGCTTCATTTTTTTCTGGGATATCCAGCCCGTCGGCTCTAGAGGTCATCCCAGGGTTTTCCCTCCCGTTGCCTGCTCTCCCACAGCCCACTGTCCACCTTTTCCTTTCTTCTTCCTGCCCCCCCCCCCACCCCCAAATCAGTTTGAAGGGTCTCGACCGAAAACGTCACCTATTCCTTCTCTCCATAGATATAGACTATAGACAATAGACAATAGGTGAAGGAATAGGCCATTTGGCCCTTCGAGCTAGCACCGCCATTCAATGTGATCATGGCTGATCATCCCCAATCAGCACCCCGTTCCTGCCTTCTCCCCATATCCCCTAACTCTGCTATTTTTAAGAGCCCTATCTAGCTCTCTGAGGCAGAGAATTCCACAGACTCACCACACTCTGTGAGAAAAAATGTTTCCTCGTCTCCGTTCTAAATGGCTTACTCCTTATTCTTAAACTGTGGCCCCTGGTTCTGGACTCTCCCAACATTGGGAACATGTTTCCTGCCGCTAGCGTGCCAAGCCCTTAACAATCTTATATGTTTCAATGAGATCCCCTCTCATCCTTCTAAACTCCAGAGTCTACAAGCCCAGCTGCTCCATTTTCTCAGCATATGACAGTCCCGCCATCCCGGGGATTAACCTTGTAAACCTATGCTGCATTCCCTCAATAGCAAGAATGTCCTTCCTCAAATTAGGGGACCAAAACTGCACACAATACTCCAGCTGTCGTCTCACTAGGCTATACAACTGCAGAAGGACGTCTTTGCTCCAATATTCAAATGCTCTTGTTATAAAGATCAACATGCCATTCCCTTTCTTCACTGTCTGCTGTACCTGCATGCTTACTTTCATAGACTGATGTACAAGGACCCCCAGATTCCGTTGTACTTCCCCTTTTCCCAACAATGCGATTTGGATAATAATCTGACACCATTTAGATAGTAATGTGACGCCAGATGCTGCCTCACCTGCTGAGTTTCTCCAGCATTTTTGTCTACCTATGGTTTTTTAGTGCTGAATGAGCTAATCATTTTCAAGGTGAAATTGTGAAACAGTGAAACCATTTGATGCATCAGTTTCATCTCAAATGTATCACTAATAGCCAGTGGAGCTCGTTCTCCTATAGTGCTTGGCTGGAGAGAAGCAAACTTTGCCGCAGCCTCCTGCATATCCAGAATGATCCTATTCATCCAACCACTCTCCCTACAGATAGACACAAAATGCTGGAGTAACTCAGCGGGACAGGCAGCATCTCTGGATAGAAATGGGTGATATTTCAGGTCAATACCCTTCTTCAGACTGAGAGTCAGGGGAGTGAGAGACACGGAGATAAGGAAGGGTAAGGTGTGAATGAATGAATGAATGAATAAGTTTATTGGCCAAGTATTCACATACAAGGAATTTGCCTTGGTGCACCGCCGGCAAGTGACAACGACATACAGTGACAGTTAGGAATGACACAAAAAACATTAAACATTAATAATAAAACAGTATTGATTAAACATGTGAATTAAATAAAATACTAGAGCAAAACGAGGCTACAGATTTTTGTTATTGAGTAGAGATACTACTCGTGGAAAAAAGTTTTCCATGAAAAAAGTTTGAAAACGAGTCATCAAACGAGATGCAGTTCAAGGAAAATGTAGAATAGATTGTTAGCTCGGAGAATGTGACAACTAAACAAACAGAGGTAAAATGTAATCGGGGACAGTCAGACTTTCCCTCTCCCCTATGCCTGGAACTGTGTGAATCCCCATATAAAATGACAAGGCATGAATATCACAGATTTCAGAAAATAAAAATGCTAAATTCACAAAAATATTTATGGAAAATAAATTATATTGAGACTTACCTCGACATGTCACAAAATACAGGCAGTAGAATATTACTGTCCATGTTTTTCTTTTCATTTTATAATCCCCAAAACAAGGGACAAGAATTGGCTAAAATTGAAACTCCAGTGTCTGTGTCACAGTGCAAACTAAACCCAAATCAAACTGAGGACAGGTGACTGCTGCAGCAAGATAGTGAAAATGGAAAATGGGCTGGAAGCTGTAATGGCTTACACCAGTCAACTTTGTAGACTTTGCCCCCTTTTCCCAAATTAATTTATCACCCCATGATAAAACGTAGATAATAAATAGAAGGAACTTTATTATTTCCTTGACTGCTGCTTTGTATCCAGAGAAAGAGTTGCACAATTCAGTATATTTGAGTGTAATTTAATGATCCAGTTCAGCTCCTCCAATTCTCTAAACACTACCATTGATAATTTTCTAGTCATGAATGAATACATTTATTGGCCAAATTTTCACATACAAGGAATTTGCCTTGGTGCTCCGCCCGCAAGTGACAACATGACATACAGTGACAGTTAGGAATGATACATAAAACATTAAACATTAATAATAAAACACTATTGATTAAACATGTATATTAAATAAAATACCAGAGCAAAAGGAGGCTGCAGATTTTTGGTTATTGAGTAGAGCTACTACTCATGGAAAAAAGCTGTTTTTATGTCAGGGTGTTTTATGTCTGAAAGACTGGGACACGTAGTTAAGGGAAATATTTAAAAAAAATTGCAGAGCTGGCCTCATCTCCTTTTCCCCACATATTCCATCTGCCCATCATCCTTCCTTCGTCTGGTTTCACTTATCATCTTTCTTAATTATCAGATTCTAGAATCTGTAGCTCCTTTGTTATCTGTCCTTACATCCTTCCAGCCTCTGAGTCTACCTCCACCCACTTCTACCCCCCTAACCTGGCTCCATCTGCCCATCGTCTGTCCCCTCACCTAGGTCACCTCTCGCCTGCCAGCTCTGTGCTTTACAATCCCGGTCCCAGTGCAGGGCCTCGATCCAAAATGTTGAGTATACCTACGACCTTTCTGTCCTGGGTCTCCTCCATGGCCAGTGTGAGTTCCACTGTAAATTGGAGGAGCAGCACCTCTTATTTCGCTTGGGTAGTTTACACCCCAGCAGTATGAACATTGACTTCTCCAATTTCAGGTACTCCTTGCTTTCTCCCTCCTTCCCCTCCCCTTCTCAGCTCTCCCACAGCCCACTGTCTGCCTTTTCCTTTCTTCTTCTAGCCCCCCCCCCCCCCCCCTCACATCAGTCTGAAGAAGGGTCTCGACCCGAAATGTCACCTGTTCCATCGCTCCATAGATGCTGCCTCACCCACTGAGTTTCTCCAGTATTTGTGGCTACCTACGTTTCCACCGATGCTGCTTGACTTGCTAAGTTCCTCCAGCACGTTTATCTTTTGCTGGAAGTACACTATTGTCTCAAGAAGCTGGATGGAAATAAAATTTGTGATAATGAAACTGCACTATGTAAAATGTGTGAGATTAGCATTCAGTATTTGATTGGTTTTAACTTTCCTCCAGACTCGGCGAATATAATTTAGTCAGAAACAAATCTTTAAGTTTGATAACAAGAAAGTAGTAATTTACTTAATGTGATTAAACCTCCTTTGGTATAATAACTATGTTTAATTATTCAATGACGATTTCATTGCAGTTATAAATTGCAACTTTAAAATCCCGACAAAACTCTGAACATGAATCAACTAAAAAATTGGTTCTGGGTGAACAGAAGACTACAGTTGCCAATCTGTTTGCATTATTGTTTGAAGTAGATTCTGGGATTGTTAGATCCTGTCAAGATGAAACTGAGGTAATGTATCTCTCATAGCAAATACATATAATTCAATTACAAAACAATGCAAGAGCTCCATTGATGCCCAGTTCTGGGATAGATTTGTAAAATCATAGTTGAGTAGAGCAAATAGGACTTGATGTTTCAATCCCTGTAGTAAGTCGGCACTCTTGATATTGGCAGTGGGATTGGCGTGGTGAAAGGTAGGGTAGGTACATTATGAAGGTCATCAGGTGGGCACCCTCCTTCTTTAACGTTTCATTGATAAGCCAACAACGTCTCCAGAGGGCTCAACGGTGATACCTGACGTCCCTGGTACACCCCCTTCAGTTCCATACCCTACTGTATTCATCTTGCAGCCCAATTGTTGTCTTTTCTTTTAATAGTAAGATTAAACAAGAACTTACCAGTTTGAAGTTTGATCTTTATTTTATGAGGCGTTACAATTAGGGATTATGTGAAGAAGCCCCGCCAGGCGCATGTGCGTCATACTTCAAAGCAGCGGCGTGAAAACACAGAAACTATAGTCGAAGTGATATAGTAAGAGTCAAAAGACTAGAACTACCAGATTATCTTTGCGATTATGAGGGCCGGGAGCGGAGGGCACGTAATCCCTCATCGTAACTCCTCATAAAATAGATCAAACTTCAAACTGGTAAGTTCTCGTTTAATCTTACTATTTTACTTCGGAGTCACGTGAGTGACTATGTGAAGATTTCAAAGCTCTGTGATTTCATGCCGTAGATCCATTCCATACGACACGCTGCTTCAGTTGACACAGTAGTGAATAAATAATGTATTGAACATTGCTTCGAATTATCCAATAATGATTTTTAATAAAAATAACAAACAAAACAGTAATAACCCCTCTGTCCCAGGGGGAAATTACAAATTAAATTTAGAAAGAAAAATAAATCAAACTGAACCCAAAACAGCATGCCCAAAACCTTGCACTGTCAGGACAGGTTTATCATAAAATTTGGAGAAGGTCGCCTCCTTAGACCATCCTGTGGCCCCGAGGATTTGGTCTAGAGGCACGTCCTGTGCCTTTGCTGCGGATGTTGATGCCGCCCTGGTGGAGTGAGATTTAAACACATGAGATTTAAACACATAGTCTTCTCCAGCACAATCCAAAACCCGTTTTAACCATCTAGAAATAGTCTGCACTGACACATTTTTATGAGGTTTTTTATGGCTGATGAGCATTGCTGTCTCAGAGTCTCTGAGACTCTTAGTTACCTTGATATATTGACCCAAGTGCTTGACTACACATGTTTGGTTCCGTACATTCCTGGCCTGCTTTGTTTGATTAAATCATGCACATAAAACGTAATGTTATCTGCAGAAGAATACATGCTATCTAGTCGTATCTTTTGCAATGTTTGAACTCGTTGCGCTGATACCAGCGCCATGAGCATAACCTCTTTAAGTGTTAATTTCTGAAAAGACAGTGACGTAATTGGAGCCCATTGCCGAAGCAGTGTGAGAACTATACTGACATCCCAGATTTCTGTATATCTAAGCTTAGGAGGGTTCTTGTTAAAGATTCCTCTCAATAATCGGGATACTAACGGATGAGACCCGATAGATTGTTGTTCTGAAAACTGCCCTAAATAGGACAAAGCACTCTGAGCACCATTAATGGCACTATAGCTCAAGTGTTCATTAAAATACAATGTAGCAAGGGACTCCAATACATCCGACATGCTTGCAGTATGATATCTGACTGCAAGCAAAACAGCTCCCATTTCTTAATATGAGACACATATTGTTTTTTAGTGCTATCTCTCCAAGCTGCAGTTATCATAGACTTCAGGAAGAACAAAACGGATATGGTACCATCAGAGGGGACTGTTTGGAGAGGGTGGCGGATTTCCGCTTCCTGGGAATCCATAGAGGAGGACCTGACATGGAGCGTGAACACTTCTGCGCTGCTGAAAAAGGTCCAGCAGAGATTGCACTTCCTGAGGGTGCTCAGGAAGAATAACATCACTCAGAGACTGCTGCTGTCCTTTTATCGGTGCTCCATTGAGAGCATCCTAACATACTGGTATGCGTGTGGTACACCAGCTGCACAGCGGCTCAGAGGAAAGCGCTCCAGAGGGCCATTGACAACATCCAGAGGATTGTCGGCAGCCCTCTCCCTACCTTGGAAGACTTACACAGTTCCCACTGCATCAAAAAATCCCAGAATATTATAAAGGACATTTCCCACCCCGGACACTCCCTGTTTGAACTGTTGCCATCAGGCAGACGGTACAGATCTACAACGACAAGGATAAACAGACTTAAAAACAGTTTTCACCCCACTGCTATAAAGGCACTAAATGTAGCCGCCAAGGAACGCAGGGACTAAGGGACTGTGGTTGGTACACTGTGAAATCGACAGAAGGATGTAGGATTGGGTGTTTATGTGTGCTATTACATATTTCATATTTATTTTAGTTGTTTATCTTTTTTAATATTTTACCTTGTATGTATCGTTAGCTTTTAGAAACGTTTGAATGAGGCATTGCCTAATGAGGCAGAATGGGGGAAAAGCGTAAAAGAACAAACGTCCCCAATGTAGCGAGAATGCATCCACCGCTACTGTTTGCTGGATCTGGTTCCCATGAAACGTATTTAGGCAACTGGTGATGTCTCACTTTAGGCCTGGATGCAAACAGATCAATATCTGGCAAACCATAGCGGCTGACAATCATTTAAAAAACATCAGGATTTAGCATCCATTCTATGTTGTCATTAAATTTCCGTGACCTGTGCCTGTCACCATATTATCTCTACCTGGCAGGTAGATAGCTGAGACCCAGATATTTCTGGAAATACACCAGTCCCAAATGAGGTTAGCCAGATTATCACATGATACTGACCTTATTCCTCCCATGTGATTGATATAGGCAACAGCCGTGATATTGTCAATCTGGAGCTGAACATGTAAATTATTCATTGCTGAACAATAAGCTTTTAATCCATAGAATGCACCCAGCAATTCTAAGTAATTTATACCATGCCTGTGTAGGATTAAATCCTCTTGCACACTCCATCTACCACCGCAGCTAGACTCGCTGTCCATGGCTCCCCATCCTAAAGCACTCACATCTGTTTGTAAAACCACTGAAGGTTGTTGAACCAAAATGTTTTTGGTAGTTTGTACAATATTGATAATCCACCATTGTAATTCAGCGAAGGCTCTGGCTGGCAACTGCATAGGTCTATCAAAATGACCTGCATTTTCTTTAAGTGCTTGTTCTCTAGCCCGTTGCAGACTTTTTTTTATTTTTTTTTTATTTATTTTTTTATTGTAGAAACAATATATACCGAGTACACTCTTATACGGCAGTGAAAATTATATAATATACAAAATTATATAATATTGATTATCAATTGATACTGTTTGTGTTAATTATAATGTTATCCATTATACATTTCCTGGTTATTTATTTTGTATAATTGGGAGTGTGTATGTAGTATATTCCTAAAATAAGCAATATACTCACACTTCTCATACCATAGATATTCTTCTAATTACCAAATACAAATCCCCCCTAATATAACTACATAATACCCAATCTTAACCAAACTTCTATGATATTCATAATATTTTCATAATATTAAGAATGTTTGTATTATTATTAACTTTATATTTCAAAATTATTAAATAGTTGAAAATGCACAATTTTATATAATTACAAATTTAGCCCGTTGCAGACTTTGATAGTGCAGGGGTCCAAACTCCACTGCAGGGAAAGCCACCACTAATTTGCCAATAACACTGGCTACTTCCCGGATGGAGGGGTGTTGTTTTTCAGCGAGACTGGTACAGACCTCCCTGATTTCCACAGCCTTGGCTGTAGGCAAAGTCACTGACATATCAACTGAATCAATAGCAAACCCCAAATAATCAATTTTTGGGATGGCTCTAACTTGGATTTTGTTGGATGGACCAGAAACCCTAACCTTTCAAACAGGTGTTTGGTTGCTGAAACCGACTCCTCAGCTGTCTCCTGAGTGTTGCTTATGATTAAGATATCATCAGCTGTCATCCAACTAAATTTCAAGTATCTTCGGTACTGATGACGAATTGGTACTGAATAATATGCATCTTTCAGATCTATGGTTGCCATATAACAACCTTCTGATAACAACTGTTCAGCAGTATTGAAGGTGTCCATTTTAAAATGCCTATACTGGACATAGGAATTTAACTGGGTTGGATCCAGAATGACTCGACATCCACCATATTTTTTCTGTCTGGGGAATATATTGGACACAAATTGTTGAGGATGGTATGTCGTCCTCTCAATTACCCCTTTTTGGAACAAAACCGCAATTTCTTCATTTACCTGCTGAGTTTCTGGTCCAGAAAAAAACCAATACCCAACTAGGCATATTTTGTGCAGGTGGATGAATTCCTGACATAAACTCTATTCGAGACCCTGAGACAGTGTCCAGTATAAACAGATCAGATGTTATGCAGCACCATTCATCATAAAATAACTGCAACCTACCCCCAACCGGAGGTTGTTCCCCAGAAGATTTATCCTGGACTGAATGAATCACCCGTACCGCTATAGTCGACCTTGGAGTTCTTGTCTTTTTCGCCATACTGGGGTTGTAGTTGGGGTATACAGGTGGGTAATACCGCCGTCCCACTGGCCCCACTCTGCTTGGCTTTGCCCCCGGATCTGACCCCCTTTGTGTCGAAAACGACCAGCGAGGTGGCATCCTGGCGGAAGGGACGTAAGTCTTCATGAGGCCTATTTCTTGGCCTCTTCCTCCAGGTCTTTGACTTGTTTGAGCAGGTCCTCCCCAAATAAATAATTTGCCGTTTGAATATTGGTCGACCTGCATAAAGCTGCAAATCGCGGGTTTAGTGTAGGTTTTGTGGCTATTTTCCGGATGCAATTCACTTTGAAATATGCATTACACAGCAGGGCCAGCATATCCTGCTGTGTGCTGGACATCGGTGCCCCTCGGACCATTTTGCCAAAAGCCGTGATGCCTGCTCCCACCAATTTGAGGACCCGCTGGAAACGGATTTCTTCTCCACGCATCGTTGCACTCATTTGTGCCCAGATAGCAGAATTCACAGTGGGCACTTTGAGCGACGCACAATTCACAGGTGTTATGTATCGGGTGGCTGTTTGTTCCATTATAGTATCTTGTAGCTGGTGAGAGGCCATGTAATTGATGTTGGCCGCCAGGTTTTCCTCCATGGCTTCACCAGTACCTTCCGGAATAGCAAAGTTCCTTGCTACATCCGGGACACCTGGAGCATGGCTCATGTGCTTTGGTGTGTGCCCAAAAGCAGTGACACCAACTTCAGGGTCAGACTCCTCCTGCCCTGGCTCTCCCGAGTCTTGCTCCAGGGAGGTCTCTTCCAGCCCTAAACAAGGTGCTGGAGTGGGTGCTTCCCACTGATATCCATAAGCGGTGTAGTCTTCTTCGCTGTATGGGCCTCTATGTGAGGCTGTCTGGGGAATCCGAGTGCATTCAACCCCGATTGAAAAATTTCATGGCTCATTAAAGTTTGGAGCATCTTCTCCATCTGGTCGAGCCGTCCCCATACCTTTTTATTAGAAGGAGGGGAGTCTTCCTCTTCATCAGACCCATCAGATAAGACAGGCCTGAGAGATTTTCTTTTGGCCTTCCTCCCTGGTGGAGTGGCCTCAGTGCCCTGAAACACTGGAACTGATGGAGGCAGTTGAGCCTCCGGTAGAACAGCAGCCAGTATCGGAGCCGGCGTTACTGCAGCCGGTATCTCCTGACCCGATCTGCGAGCGGTAACCGTGGGCCCGCACGTTACTCTCCTACTACTGACAGTTTTCTTTCCACACGCTCCATTATCACCAACTCCCGCTGGCTCCCAAGCCAGACTCACGGAGTTTAAATACTCGCAGGAAAAATTTGAAATTTTACGGGTTTACTACTTACCGCTGGTAGAGCTGCGCTCTCTAGCCCGTCGGTGTGCCATGTGTCGGATGTAATGACGCACATGCGCCTGGCAGGGCTTCTTCACGTAGTCACTCACGTGACTCCGAAGTAAAATCCAAAGCGAATTGCTGCTTTTTTCTGCTGAATTTGACAATGACTTGATTGTTAGTTGGAGGAAGCGACCCCTCACCCCCATTTTCCTCAACAGACTGGACACAATGAATCCCCTGCATCCCACTTCTACAGGGAAAATCTTGGGCTTCCAGCCATTCTGGGCAGTTTCAAGGGCCTGTCCCACTTAGGCGACTTTTTAGGCGAGTGCAGGAAACTCTGCGCTCGCCACATGTTCGCTGGTGGTCTCTGGTGAGTCTTCTTCATGCTCATGAGGAGTTCCCGCATTCTGGGAACTAGTCGCGGCCTCAGTATTGTCGCCGCAAAGTTTTCAACATGTTGAAAATTGGTCGCCATGGAGAAAACCGATAATCTTGTAGTCGTAGGTGCAGTTGTAGTGGGGTCGTCATGTAGTTATGGGTAGTTAAGGTAGTCATACGTAGTTTTAGTTAATCGCCTTTGCTGACCGGACATTTTCATTGGCTCATTGGGGGAAAAAAACGTAAGCACGAGTTTTCAGAACCAAGGATAACCGACCTGTAATGTTGAATGCCCACCAAACTTCACAGCTGTGTATCTCTGGCTTATTAAATGTTGTCTGGCTTCTTAAAAGCTTCCCCCCCCCTTCTCCCCCCCCCCCTTCTCCCCCCCCCCCCCCCCTTCTCCCCCCCTATCCATTCTCCCCTCCCCCCCTCTTTTAAAGGACTTACCGTACACTGTGCTAGCCATCTTAACCTTCCTGTTCATCGCGGTGTGTGTCTGTATCACCTTGGCTTTGCATTGTGTGAATTTCAGACAGCGCTCGGCCCGCTTTCCCTGGCCCCCGCCTTTACGATGTGTGTGTGTGTGTGTGTTTGTGTGTGTGTGTGTGTGTGTGTTCCACTCTGACCGTCGCCGTTCCAGTTCCCAGTTTTTCAGGCGAGTCCTGCGAACTTGGCAGTTGCCGGCAGTCCGCTGAAAAATCACCTAAGTGGGACAGGCCCATTAGTTGCCAGTTCAGAGTACTTGGTCGAGATCTCCATTGACCCCCAGTTCTGAGATACGTTGGTAGAATCATAGAAAAGATTGATACAAAGAAAGACAATTGGTCTAACTTATCAGTGCAGATCAAAAAATGAAGCATCCAGCCGAGTCCTGTCCTGCAGCACAAATCTCTTAATGTACACATCCAAATACTGCTTAAACTTGATGAGGAATATATCTCCATCAACTCTCATTTTCAATTCTCCCTGATAAGGTTCACTACTTAATAAACAGACAACTCACAAAACAGTTAGGTAGACCAATTCAAACTTTAATGATCATCGGCCGAGGATACTCCAGTCAAGTAAGCAACACAAACACAACACAGATCTTAGAGCGGAGCAACATGGTCCACTCCTGCAAAATCCAATGGACTGACATGTAGTACGCAACGGAGCGTAACTTCCGCCATTTCAATATACCCGACCCGACTTCAGTTATGCCTTTCACAGTGCAATCAGCATTGCGGGGGAACAGTTTGCCTGTTTTTAAATGTTTTAAATGTTTTTAAAATGTTTCTTTTTAAATGGCTCATGTCCTGTGTTTGAATTGATTTTTGTATTCAACTTGCAGTAATCAGCGTTGTGGGGGGACAGTTTGTGTGTTTTTAAATTTTTTAAATGTTTTTTAAATGTTCTTTATAAATGGCTCATATCCTGTGTTTTAATTGATTTTTGTATTAACCTTGCGCTCTGTAATTAATCTAATCCCATTGGTCAAAAGTGCTTGTATGCACCCATAAAGGCAATTATATTTATTTACACACATTTGTTTTATATATATATATATACATTTGTTTTATATATATATATGTGTAATACACACATATATAAATGTAATATGGATGCATATAATTATATAACTCACACATATATATTTTTCTAGTTTCTTATATATATAAACAAATATCTATATAATTAAAAGTGTAATTTTGACCACTTCCTGTCTGCGCTGTATATTGATTGAATTTTTGGCCATCTTATTCACAGTCCTCCTCCGCTGAGCAGGCCCCGAGGATTTTCCCGTCGATGAAAAATAAAAAAGTTTTGAGTGTGAAAACCTTGAGATCCTCTCGCCTGTCAATCACCGCGATGAAGGTAACGCCCCTTCCGGGGGGAGGGGGGCCAGGACTATAAAACCACGGATGCCTGGACGTGACTCAGTCACTCTGCAAGATCGCGAGGAAGAGGGCACGACTCTCATTTTAAGCTGTGAATCAACTGAACTCTGAGTCTGCAATGTACTTGCAATAAATGATTTGTTAGCCCTTAATGACAATGCCATGAGTTGTTTGGCATGCTGCCTGTGCTTGAAACTGCAATGCTTTTTGGGTCCGACTGTGTTTGGAAGGAATAAATGCTTTATTAGGTCCGACTGTGTTTGGTTCAAAAGTCCCGCTCATTTCGTGACTTCCACTTAGTGGACAGGTCGCACTGATTGCGTAATTTCCGTTGAGTGCAGAGGTCACGCTGATTGTGGAAGTGCGATTGACTGCGGAAGCCCCAAAGTGGAGAGGCCGTGCTCAGCTGTGTAGTATTCAAGAAAGTTTACTGCCATATATATGAGAGTTAGTGAGTGTGTGTGTGTGTGTATGAGAGAGTGTGTGTGTGTGTGTGTGTGTGTGTGTGTGTGTCTGTCTGTGTGTGTCTGTCTGTGTGTGTGTGTTTGTGATTGTATGCGTGTGTGTGTGTGTGTGTGTGTGTGTGTGTGTGTGTGTGTGTGTGTGTGTGTATGAGTGTGTGTTTGTGAGTGTGTGTGTGTGTGCATGTGTGCGTGTGTGCGTGTGTGTGAGTGTGAGTGAGTGTATGTGAGGAAGGGAATGGCAAGGAGCAGAGTGGGGAGGTTAAGGGAGGAGGGGTGACTGAGTGAACTACCACCACACCAGCTGTGAGTAACTGGACTGCCAGCCCACCAGCCATAAGTAAGTGAACTGCCAGCCCACCAGCTGTACGTCACTGAACTGCCAACCCACCAGCCATGACAGTGAACTGCCAGCCCACCAGCCATGACTCACTGAACTGCGAGCCCAATAATCTATTTAGTCCACCCTCTCCCCCTTCTCTCTCTCTCTCTCTCTCTCTCAGAGTCTGTCACCAGTTTTGGTCAGAATTTCTGGAAGTTTCTTTTGAGGTGCTCCCATGCTGATTGCTATTGAGGATGACACATTTCCACCAATATGGACAGATTGTGGTGTGTGGATGAGGAAATCGAGGATCCAATTGCAGAAGGATGCGCAGAGATCCAGATCTGAGAGCTTGATAACCAGTTTGGAGGAGATGATTGTATTAAATGCTGAGCTGTAGTCAATGAACAACAGCCTGACATATGAGTTTTTGTTGTCCAAGTGGTCCAGAGCGGAGTGGCGAGCCATTGAGATCGCATCCACCGTTGATCTGTTACAGCGGTAAGCGAACAGCAATGGGTCAAGGTTCTTGTCGAGGTAAGAGTTGATATGCACCATAATCAACCTCTGAAAGCACTTAATCACCACAAACGTTAATGCCACTGGTCGATAGTCATTGAGGCACGTCACCTTGCTCTTCTTGGGCACCGGTCACCTGCCTTTTTAAAGCAGGTGGGAGAGGTTTTTAAATTTTCATCGGCCACTGATAAGATGCTTTTAGTTTTAGATATACAGCGCGGAAACAGGCCCTTTGGCCCACCGGGTCCGCGCCGACCGGCGATCCCCGCTATACCCGCTAGGGCCAATTTTTACATTTAAATATGGGGAGAAGGCAGGAACGGGGTACTGATTGTGCCAATTAACCTACAAACCTGTACGTCTTTGGATGTGGGAGGAAATTGAAGATCTCGGAGAAAACCCAGGCAGGTCACGGGGTGAACGTACAAACTCCGTACAGACAGAACCCGTAGTCGGGATCAAACCTGGGTCTCTGGCGCTGCATTCGCGATAAGGCAACAACTCTATCTCTGCGCCACTGTGACCGCTGCTAGATTGCAGGACAGTAAGAATGATAGCAGGGGTAATTTTCATTGCCCACTGATAAGGTGCTTTTAGTTTTAGTTTTAGAGATACAGCGCGGAGTAGGCCATTCGGTCCTGCGAGCCAGCACCGCCATTCACTGTGATCATGGCTGATCATCCACAATCAGTACCCCGTTCCTGCCTTCTCCCAATATCCCTTGATTCCACTATCTTTAAGAGATCTATCTAACTTTCTCCGAAAGCATCCGGAGAATTGGCCTTCACTGTCTTCTGAGGCAGAGGATTCCACAGATTCACAACTCTCTGGGTGTAAATTATTATCTTGTCATGACAAAGTCATAGAGTGATACAGTGTGGAAACAGGCCCTTCAGCCCAACTTGCCCATGCTGACCAACATCCGCCAATTACACTACTCCAACCTGCCTGCGTTTGGCCCATATCCCTCTAAACCGATCCTATCTATGTACCTGTCCAAATGTTGTTTAGCATTGTGATGGTGCCTGTCTCAACTACCTCCTCCGGCAGCTCGTTCCAGACACCTACCTCCCTTTGTGTAAAGATGTTGCCCCTCAGAATCATATCAAATTTTTCCCCCTCACCTCAAACGTAAGTCCTCTGATTCTTGATTCCCCTGCTCTGGGGTAAAAGTTAATTTAGATCTACTGCATCCATAGCCGTTTTTTTACTTTGAAAGCTGACATTTATGAGATATTTTTTGCCTAAGAAACATAGAAAATACAGTAGGTGCAGGAGTAAGCCATTCGGCCCTTTGAGCCAGCACCACCATTCAATATGATCACGGCAGAGCTTCCAGAATCAGTAGCCTGTTCCTGCTTTCTCCCCATATGCCTTGAATCCATTAGCCCTAAGAGCCACTTTGAACTCTCTCTTGGAAACATCCAGTCAATTGGCTTCCACTGCCTTCTGTGGCAGAGAATTCCACAGATTCACAACTCTCCGGATGAAACAGTTTTTCCTCATCTCAGTCCTAAATGGCCTATCCCTTATTCTTAAACTGTGACCCCTGATTCTAGACTCTCACAACTCCAGGTGTGGGCTCACCCTCTACAACTGCAGTAGAACCACCTTGCTCCTACAATCAAATCCTGTCGCTATGAAGGCCAACATGCCATTTGCTTTCTTCACTTCCTGCTGTACCTGTAATATAGCCTTCATCAATATTCTATGTCATTGATCCCGTTATTCATGCTTTTTTGGATTTCTGCGCTTGAAATTTAGATATCAACGATAAACGTCCGAGTGAACGGTGCCATTAGCTGTAACCAATGGATCATCATGGATTTGCCTGCCCAGAAACCCAAAGAATTGTTCTTATCAAAGTGACACGCATAATTAATTTGGAGATCTCCTCCAAATCGACAATCTTGCATTCTTGGCCAACTTCCATAATTACAGGATCCAAATATAGTAGGAAATCGTTGCTGATGGGATAGTATTGGACTGTGTAATGTTGTGTACGACCCACCAACAGAAAGGCTGGTGCTAGCTGAATGCAGAATGACTAGAATGAGCAGAGAGCATGAAGATACATTGCATCCTGCAATGCAGCCAACAGGTGGGGAATCACACTCCATCAACCAATCACTCCAGGTCTGTTAGGTTTAGTTTAAGGTAGACAAAAATACTGGAGAAACTCAGCGGGTGCGGCAGCATCTATGGAGCATCAGAAGAAGGCTTTTGGCTCGAAACGCTACCTATTTCCTTCGTTCCATAGATGCTGTCGCACCCGCAGAATTTCTCCAGCATTTTTGTCTACCTTCGATTTTCCAGCATCTGCAGTTCCTTCTTGAACATTAGATTTAGTTTAGTTTAGTTTATCCTCAAGTGAATCAAGGTACAGAGAATAACATTTGTTATGTGCTAACCAGTCAGCGAAAAGATAATATATGATTTTAATCAAGCCATTCACATTGTACAGATACATGATGATGGGAATAACTTGACTCCCATGGTTTTCTGTACCAAACTCATATAAAATGGAGATGTTCTTGTTTATAACTATGTAAGTTCAGTGTCACAACTAATAGCATTACCATCAAAGGTATCGGTGTTCCTGTTTTTGATAATAATATTCCCAGGATTGTGCCATTCCCAATCATCTTCTTCCCAGCTCTCCATTATCTCTTTCATTTCCACATTTCTATAAAAGACACAAGAGGCAGAGATTTAGGGAAGTCTAAATTATTTGCAAAGAACATATGATTTACAATTCAGCATCACTGTATATTGTATAAAACAGCTCTTGTACTTTTGAAACTTATGGGCCTGTCCCACTTACGCGACTTTTTCGGCGACTTCCGGCACCCATCATAGGTCGTTGCAGGTTGGCGAAAATTTTCAACAAGTTGAAAATTCAGCGGCAACCAGAAAGATGCTACGACTCTTTGGGCGACTGACGAGACTACTCACGACCATACAGGCGAAACTCTGGCACCAGGTTGTGGGATGAAGCCTGTCTGGTCGTGAGTAGTCGCCCAAAGAGTTGTACCTTATTCTGGTTGCAGCTGGACTTTCAACATGTTGAAAATTTTCAACGACCTGTAACGATCT
The DNA here is from genome assembly GCA_035221665.1 of Okamejei kenojei. Classification (NCBI taxonomy): domain Eukaryota; kingdom Metazoa; phylum Chordata; class Chondrichthyes; order Rajiformes; family Rajidae; genus Okamejei; species Okamejei kenojei. The sequence goes on from CM069172.1 coordinate 13,249,425, forward strand.
ATGTCGCGTACCGACAAAGTTGCGTAAGTGGGACAGGTCCATGTGTCACCAAATCCAATGAAGGACATATATCAGGGAATTTGTATTTTGCAAGATTCCTTAGCAACTATAGTGATTATTATTTTAATAATGTGAATGGAGGAATATTTTTATATAAAAGAGAATAGTAAGATTAAACGAGAACTTACCAGTGTGAAGTTTGATCTTTATTTTATGAGGAGTTACGATGAGCAATTACGTGAAGAAGTCCCACCAGTCTGCATGCGCGTCAATCTTCAAAGCAGCGGTGTGAAATCACAGATAACAGTAATTGAAGTAACATATTAAGATTAGAAACCTAGAACTACCAGATGACCTTTGTGATATGAGGGTTGGGAGCGGTGGGCACGTAATCGCTCATCGTAACACCTCATAAAATAAAGATCAAACTTCAAACTGGTAAGTTCTCATTTAATCTTACTATTTTACTTCGGAGTCACGTGAGTGATTCCGTGAAGACTTCAAAGCTCTGTGATTTCATGCCGTGGATACGAGTCCATGCGACAAACTGCCTCGGTTGACACAGGATGAGAAATAACAAATAATGCATTGAAACACGTTACAGACGTGCAAAGGTTTTCATACCCCTTGAACTTTTCCACATTTTGTCACGTTACAACCACAAACGTAAATGTATTTTATTGGGATTTTATGTGATAGACCAACACAAGTGGTGCATAAAGTGGAAGGAAAATGATACATGGTTTCCAAATTTTATTACAAATAAAAAACTGAAAAGTGTGGCGTGCAAAAGTATTCTGCCCCCCTGAGTCAATACTTTGTAGAACCACCATTCGCTGCAATTACAGCTGCAAGTCTTTTGGGGTATGTCTCTACCAGCTTTGCACATCTGAAATTTTTGCCCATTCTTCTTTGCAAAATAGCTGAAGCTCAGTCAGATTGGATGGAGAGCGTCTGTGAACAGCAATTTTCAAGTCGTGCCAGAGATTCTCAATTGGATTTAGGTCTGGACATGAATATGCTTTGATCTAAACGATTCCATTGTAGCTCTGTTGTATGTTTAGGGTCGTTGTCCTGCTGGAAGGTAAACCTCCGACCCAGTCTCAAGTCTTTTGCCGACTAACAGGTTTTCTTCCAAGATTGCCCTGTATTTGGCTCCATCCATCTTCCCATCAACTCTGACCAGCTTCCCTGTCCCTGCTGACGAAAAGCATCCCCACAGCATGATGCTGCCACCACCATGTTTCACAGTGGGGATGGTGTGTTCAGGGTGATGTGTAGTGTTAGTTTTCCGCCACACATAGCGTTTTGCATTTAGGCCAAAAACTTCAATTTTGGTCTCATCAGACCAGAGCACCTTCCTCCACATGTTTGCTGTGTCCCCCACATGGCTTGTGGCAAACTGCAAACGGGACTTCTTATGGCTTTGTTTCAACAATGGCTTTCTTCTTGCCACTCTTCCATAAAGGCCCAATTTGTGGAGTGCACGACTAATAGTTGTCCTGTGGACATATTCTCCCACCTGAGCTGTGGATCTCTGCAGCTCCTCCAGAGTTACCATGGGCCTCTTGGCTGCTTCTCTGATCAATGCTCTCCTTGCCCAGCCTGTCAGTTTAGGTGGACGGCCATGTCTTGGTAGGTTTGCAGTTGTGCCATACTCTTTCCATTTTCGGATGATGGATTGAACAGTGCTCTGTGAGATGTTCAAAGCTTGGGATTTTTTTTATAACCTAACCCTGCTTTAAACTTCTCCACAACTTTATCCCTGACCTGTCTGGTGTGTTCCTTGGGCTTCATGATGCTATTTGTTCACTAATGTTCTCTAACAAACCTCTGAGGCCTTCACAGAACAGCTGTATTTATACTGAGATTAGATTACACACAAGTGGACTCTATTTACTAATTAGGTGACTTCTGAAGGCAATTGGTTGCACTGGATTTTATTTAGGGGTATTATTTAGGAGTAAAGGGAGCTGAATACCTTTGCACGCCACACTTTTCAGTTTTTTATTTGTAAAAAAATTTGAAAGCCATGTATCATTTTCCTTCCACTTCACAATTATGCACCACTTTGTGTTGGTCTATTGCATAAAATCCCAATAAAATACATTTACGTTTGTGGTTGTAACATGACAAAATGTGGAAAAGTTCAAGGGGTATGAAAAGTTTTGCAAGCCACTGTAAACACGTTGATGCTTTAATTAACAAAAAAGAAAAACAATAGCGACCCCTCTCTCCCAGGGGGAAGCTACAAAACAGAATTGAAAATGGAGTGGCCAAATACCCCCGGTGTGGTAAGAGGTTTATGATAGAACCTTTCAAACGTCAGTTCATTGGACCATCCTGCGGCAGCGAGGATTTGGTCGAGAGGGACGTCCAGTGCCCGCGTTGCACTGAGATGGTCTGTACCGACATCTTCTTATGAGGCTTTTTGTGACTGATGAGTAACATTAATTCGGGGCCTCTGAGGCTCTTGGTGACCTTGATATACCGCCGTAAGTGCGTAACTATACATAGGCCAAGGCCTATGGGGTATGCCATAAAATTAAGTTTAAGCCTTGACGTCCTTGGCCTGCTCTGCTTAAGTAAATCATAAACATAAAAGGTTATGTTGTTGACAGATGAAACCATCCTCTCCAGTTGAAGCTTCTGCACTGTCTGGACGCGTTGCGCTGAAACCAGCGCCATGAGCATAACCACTTTAAGAGTGAGTCTGGGCAATGACAGAGATGTTGCTGGAGCCCATTGGCGAAGCAGCGCGAAAACCATGCTCACATCCCAGATTTCCGTGTACCTGGGCCTGGGGGGATTACAGTTAAAAATACCCTTCATGAACCGAGATATTAAAGGGTGAGACCCAACAGAGTGTTGTCCCGATCCTTGCCACAGGTAGGATGATAAGGCACTCCTGATGGCACTATAGCAGAGTCGCTCATCAAAATATAGTGTGGAAAGAAATTCCAAAACGTCAAGTACGCTTGCCGTATGATATGAAATGTTCGACTGCAAGCAGAACACCTCCCATTTCTTGATATGAGAAATATATTGATTTTTAGCCCTATCCCTCCAGGCCGCAGTAATCACATCCACCGTACGTCCTGATAGTCCGAGCCCCAGGAACGGTCTCCTCAGAATCTGCAAATCAATAGATTAATACGGTCATGTAGTGGATGATTCTCCTCAGTTACAGGATGAACCAGCAGGTTACTGTTTTGGGGATAGCCATAAAAGGCTGTGTTATTAGTCTCAGAACTAGTGGAAAACATGGCTGTGTCGGCCAGTCGGAAACTACCAAAATGCCCGAGGCGGAATCCTGCTCGATCTTAAGCAAGCACCAGCTGATGAGGCGAAATGGGGGAAATGCACATAAAAACATTCCAGCCCAGTGTAGCAAGAATGCATCTACCGCCACTGCCCCAGGGTCTGGTTCCCATGAAACATACTTTGGTAACTGGTGATTCAATCTGGATGCAAACAAATCAATCTCTGGTACGCCATACCGAGCGACAATATCATTGAATATTTCATGATTCAACATCCATTCTGTTTGTCGCTGAATTGTCGTGACCTGTAGATAGCTGAAATCCAGGTGTTTCCTGTAATACACCAGTGCCAAATAAGGTTAGCCAACTTATCACATGATTGCGACTTGATTCCACCCATGTGATTAACGTATGCTAAGGCTGCAGTGTTGTCAATCTGAATCTGCGCATGCAAATCATGCATAGTAGTACAATACGCCTTTAAGCCATAAAGTGCTCCCAACAACTCTAAATAGTTAATACCACGGGATTGAATAATGAATGCCTCATGCATATTCCATCTGCCCCCACAGCTGGAGGTGGTATCAGTAGCTCCTCATCCTAGAGCACTAACATCAGTTTGTAAAATAACTGAAGGTGTATCAATTCGAATTTTACTGGAACAAAGCCAAATATTCGCTATCCACCATTGTAACTCAGCAACGGCTTCAGCTGGTAACCGCATAGGTCTATCAAAATGACCTGCATGCCTTATGAGTGCCTTCTCCTTTGCACATTGCAAATTCTAATAATGTAAAGGTCCAAACTGTGTGGCTGGAAAAGCAGCCACTAATTTGCTAATTATACTAGCCACCTGCTGAATAGAAGATTGTTGCTCATCAACGAGGTTGTTACAAACTTCTATTAACTCTGACCTCTTGCTTGGAGGCAGAGTGACAGACATGTGAGTTGAATTAATGGTGAACCCCAAATAATCAATGACCTTAGAAGGTATCAATTTGGATTTAACTGGATGGACGAAAAACCCCAATCTCTCAAACATACGTTTGGTAGCTGAAACAGATAATTCAGCTGATTGCTGAGTCTTGCCTATGATTAGGATATCATCCAAATAGGCCATGACAATATGATTCTGAGCCCGGTTGGTAGGCCCAACACCAGCTTTAACAATTTTGTAAATAATCTAGGAGCCGAAGTTAACCCATTAGGCAATGCTTTAAACTGCCATAATTGCTTCATCCAGCTAAATTTCAAATATCTCCGGTGATTGTAATGAATGGTTACTGAATAGTATGCATCTTTGAGATCTATGCATGCCATGTAGCATCCTTTGGAAACCAGTTGTTTGGCAGTAACAAAAGTTTCGATTTTGAAATATTTATACTGCACATAGGAATTAAGCCGAGTTAGATCAAGAATGATGCGACACCCACCATCCTTCTTTTGTCTAGGAAATATATTAGACACAAATTGGAGAGATTGATGAAAAGATTTCTCAATTACCCCTTTTGCAGCTAGCGTTTCAATTTCAGCTTGTACATCTAAAGACTCTTGTTGTAAAAAACATCAAGTCCGTCTAGGTGCATGCTGTGTAGGTGGACACAATTTGAAAATGAATTCAATTCGGAACCCTAGTATACTGTGCAGTATAAGCGAATCTGAGGTTATACAACACCACTCATTGAAAAACAAATGTAACCTCCCACCAACTTGTGACTGGCCCATACATTTCTGAAAAGAACCAGATACACCTGCCTTCATGGTTGGTGGTATAAACTTCTGCCCCCGTGTCCTGGAGGGGAAGAATGTTGGCGTACGCCAATTGTGCATAGTTGGTAAGGGCCGGCTTGGTCCTTGACTTGAAGCCAATGCAGCAAACCGTTGGTAGGGGTGCTGCCGTCGGAGGGGATTTTTGCTGGTCAGTTGGGCTTTTATGAGGCCAACCGTTTTCACCTCATCGTGCAATTCTCGGACCAGTTTCGATAGGTCGTCACCGAACAGTAAATTTGGCGGTTGCATGTTGCATGCCTTGCATAGTGCCGCAAACTTTGGATTCAGCATAGGGCAGATTGCACTCTTCCTCAGACAGTTTATCTCAAAATGCACATTAGGGCAAGAGCATCCTGCTGCACCTCAGGCAGAGCCCCACCATCAACCGACCTAGCGAAAGCTGTAATTCCTGAAGCAAGCAGCTTTAGAATGTTTTCGAGCCACAGTTCGTGGACTCTGACACCCGCACCCATGTGACCCCAGATTGGGTGGTTCACATTTGGGACTTTGAGTGAAGCACAATTGGCGGATGTCTGGTATTTTTTGGAGGTTTCCCCCATTGTGAGGTCTTGTAGTTGGTGTGAGACTATGTAGTTTATGATCATGGCCAGATCCTCATTCAGTGGTCCCCCAATTCCGGCCGGGATAGCAAATCTGGGATTGGCACCCCAGATTCCTGGCCTTCTTGCCTGGAGGTATGCTCACTAACCATACCCCCGACCTCGGAGTCAGAACAAAACTGACTCCGTGTACTCTCCTCCTCCAAGAGGGAGACATTATGCAGCCCTTCTACAGATGCTGCTGCCACAGGCCCCCGAGAAGACCCGCGGATATAGAGCTCGTCGTCGTCGAGCACATCGGGATGGAGGATCCTCTCCATCAGGAGCTTCATCCTCGACAGCCGCCCAAAAACGGCATCCATCGTGGCAGGACTATCCTCCTGACCCGACCCATCTGAGTCTACGGGCCGTACCGACTTTTTGATGGCATTCCGGCCCACCAGCCTTCCACCGGCACCAAGTCGGAAGACACTGGCCGTGCTGCCAGAGACTCTGAAGGCGAGATGGACGGCCGCCCGCTACCCGCACTCCCGCGATCTTCTGTTGCTGCTCTCCCAACGGACCGCCTCGACCTTCCCTTAACCATTTTCTCCATAGCCGACTTGTTCCTGCAAACAAGATTTACTGACCGCAGAAAACGACCTCAGCTAAGTTTAACACTTACCTCAGGGATTTTAACTTACCACTGGTGTAGCTACGCGCCTGCCAGCCCGTCGGTGCGCCATGCGTCAGACGTAATGACGCGCATGAGGACTGGCGGGACTTCATGACTCACGTGACTCCGAAGTAAAATCTCTATGCATCATGATGTGGAAAATGGATTGTGGTGCGTTCAACAACATACAATCTAATTATATTATTCAACAATATATATCAATGAGATGCGTAAGAGTAGCCAGCCATGAAAACCTCATTCACCTCCAGAAATTCCATAAAGAGGACCTAAATTGTCACATTAACGTTAATATTGATCCAAAGTCCTGAAATTTCAACTCAGAAGCAAAATCTAACCCCACCCTGTAATAGAAAGCTTTGTTCATCTCGAAGCAGGATTAGTTTATCTGCCCCTTGTGTGTTCTGCATTCAATATGACTGATGGGAGCATGAGCAGAGAGACAGAGGGGTGTAAAATGAGGGTAGAAGCAATAGGTAGCAAGGTGAAAAGTAAAAGTGGCAGGCAGGCAAATGCAGGGCAAAAATCAAAAAGTGCCACTTTTCAACATAATTGTATAAGGGGTTAGAGTGTTGTAAAAACAAGCCTGAAGGCTTTGTGTCTCAATGCAAGGAGCATTCATAATAAGGTGGATGAGTTGAATGTGCAGATAGTTATTAATGAATATGATAGTTTGGGATCATGGAGACGTGGCTCCAGGGTGACCAAGACTGGGAGTTGAACATCCAGGGATATTCAATATTCAGGAGGGATAGACGGAAAGGAAAAGGAGGTGGGGTAGCGTTGCTGGTTATAGAGGAGATTAACGCAATAGAAAGGAAAGACATTAACTTGGAGGATGTGGAATCACTATGGGCAGAGCTGCAAAACACTAAGGGGCAGAAAACGCTAGTGGGAGTTGTGTACAGGCCACCTAACAGTAGTAGTGGAGTTGGGAATGGCATCAAACAGGAAATTAAAAATGCGTGCAACAAAGGTAAAACGGTTATAGTGGGTGACTTCAATCTACACATAGATTGGGTGAATCAAATTGGCAGGGGTGCTGAGGAAGAGGATTTCTTGGAATGTATTCAGGATAGTTTTCTAAACCTACATGTAGAGGAGCAAACGAGAGAGCAGGCTATTCTAGACTGGATATTGAGTAATGTGGAAGGGTTAGTTAGCAGTCTTGTTGTGCGTAGCCCCTTGGGCAAGAGTGACCATAATATGGTTGAGTTGTTCATTAGGAAGGAGAGTTACATTGTTAATTCAGAAAAAAGGGTTCTGAACTTAAAGAAAGGTAACTTTGAGGGTATGAGACGTGAATTGGCCAAGATAGACTGGCAATTGATTCTTAAAGGGTTGACGGTGGATATGCAATGGAAGGCATTTAAAGACTGCATGGATGAACTACAATAATTGTTCGTCCCAGTTTGACAAAATAATAAAACAGGGAAGGTAGTGTATCCGTGGATAACAAGGGAAATCAGGGATAGTATCAAAACAAAAGATGAAGCATACAAAGTAGCCAGAAAAAGCAGCCTACCAGAGAACCGGGAGAAATTCAGAGTCCAGCAGAGGAGGACAAAGGGCTTAATTAGGAAAGGGAAAATAGATTATGAAAGAAAACTGCCACGGAACATAAAAACTGACTGCAAAAGTTTTTATAGATATGTGAAGAGAAAAAGATTAGATAAAACAAATGTAGGTCCCTTGCAGTCAGAAACAGATTAATTGATCATGGGGAACAAGGACATGGCAGACCAATTGAATAACTACTTTGGTTCTGTCTTCACTAAGGAAGACATAAATAATCTGCCGGAAATAGCAGGGGACCGGGGGTCAAACGTAATGGAGGAACTGAGTGAAATCCAGGTTAGTCCGTAAGTGGTGTTAGGTAAATTGAATGGATTAAAGGCCGATAAATCCCCAGGGCCAGATAGGCTACATCCCAGAGTACTTAATGAAGTAGCCACAGAAATAGTGGATGCATTAGTGATAATTTTTCAAAACTCTTTAGATTCTGGAGTAGTTCCTGAGGATTGGAAGGTAGCTAATGTAACCCCTTTTTAAAAAGGGAGGTAGAGAGAAAACGGGGAATTACAAACCTGTTAGTCGAACATCGGTAGTGGGGAAAATGCAAGAGTCAGTTATTCAAGATGGGATAGCAGCACATTTGGAAAGTGGTGAAATCATTGGACAAAGTCAGCATGGATTTATGAAAGGTAAATCATGTCTGATGAATCATAGAATTTTTCGAGGATGTAACTAGTAGAGTGGATAAGGGAGAAACAGTGGAGGTGATATTTCTGGACTTTCAGAAGGATTTTGACAAGGTCCCACATAAGAGATTAGTATGCAAACTTAAAGCACACGGTATTGGGGGTTCAGTATTGGGGGTGATGTGGATAGGGAACTGGCTGGCAGACAGCAAGCAAAGAGTAGGAGTAAACGGGTCCTTTTCAGAATGGCAGGCAGTGACTAGTGGGGTACCACAAGGCTCAGTGCTGGGACCCCAGCTAGTTACAATATATATTAATGATTTGGACGAGGGAATTGAATGCAACACCTCCAAGTTTGTGGATGACACAAAGCTGGGAGGCAGTGTTAGCTGTGAGGAGGATGTCAGGAGGCTGCAAGGTGACTTGAATAGGTTAGGTGAATGGGCAAATGCATGGCAGATGTAGTATAATGTGGATAAATGTGAGGTTATCCACTTTGGTGGCAAGAACAGGAAAGTAGACTATTATCTGAATGGTGGCCGATTAGGAAAAGGGGAGATGCAACGAGACCTGGATGTCATGGTACACCAGTCATTAAAAGTAGGCATGTAGGTGCAGCAGTCAGTGAATAAAGCGAATGGTATGTTAGCATTCATAGCAAAAGGATTTGAGTATAGGATCAGGGAGGTTCTACTGCAGTTGTACTGGGCCTTGGTGAGACCACACCTGGAGTATTGTGTACAGTTTTGGTCTCCTAATCAGAGGAAAGACATTCTTGCCATAGAGGGAGTACAGAGAAGGTTCACCAGTCTGATTCCTGGGATGGCAGGACTTTCATATGAAGAAAGACTGGATAGACTCAGCTTGCACTCGCTAGAATGTAGAAGATTGAGGGGGGATCTTATAGAAACTTACAAAATTGTTAAGGGGTTGGACAGGCTAGATGCAGGAAGATTGTTCCCGATGTTGGGAAAGTCCAGAACAAGGGGTCACAGTTTAAGGATAAGGGGGAAGTCTTTTAGGACTGAGATGAGAAAAACAGTGGTGAATATGTGGAATTCTCTGCCACAGAAAGTAGTTGAGGCCAGTTCATTGGCTATATTTCAGAGGGAGTTAGATGTGGCCCTTGTGGCTAAAGGGATCAGGGGGTATGGAGAGAAGGCAGGTACAGGATACTGAGTTGGATGATCAGCCATGATCACATTGAATGGCGGTGCACGCTAGAAGGGCCGAATGGCCTACTCCTGCACCTATTGTCTATGTTTCTATTTTTCTTTGAAAACAGCTGCACATCCCTGCATTAATGCCATTGCACCCTATTTCTTTAATATCCAAAGATCTTCATTCTCTGTAAACACTTGAACCAGTCTCATGTTTCCTCCAAGTGTCCACTCCTTGTTCCGTCCCCACTCATCGTTCTTCCCATTCTACATCACCTTCCCAAGGAACCGGAAGAGATGCAATACCCAGTCAGTATTGTGAGGGATAAGATATACATGCATTTAGATGGACAAGGGCTGATTAGAGGTAGTCAGTACAGGTTTGTGAGTGGCAGATTGTGGCTTGTGAATCTGATTGAGTTGTTTGAAGATGTGACCAAAACGTTTGATGAGGGCAGACTTGTAGATGTATATATGGATTTCAGCAAGAACTGGACAAGGTTCCGCATGGTAGGCTGTTCTGGAAGGTTGGATCGCATGGGATCCAAGGAGAGATAGCTAAAAAAATTGTTAAAAAATTGTCCCTAGTGGGTGTCGGATAGTGTTAATGTGCGGGGATCACTGGTCAACGTGGACCCGGTGGGCCGAAGGGCCTGTTTCCGCGTTGTATCTCTAAACTAAACTGAACTAAACTAAAGTGGTCACACAGTAACATTTTAAGCTTTGAAGGTTTTTGTTTTCTCCACTCTTTTGGGAGCTGAATTTGCTTTCCTCACAACCTCTTGGATGAAAACTTTATTTTTTTTAATTATATATAGATGATACGTGAAAATATAATAAATGTGGATATATTTCAACGCACCTTTTGGTTCGTGTTAGGTTTAGGCTCTTGCAAAACGTGTTGAGCATAAGAGCCAAAAGGCCAAGAAGAAGGACAATAAGTGTCACTGATAAACCAGCAATGAAGCCTTTTTTATGAATCATATGGTTGCAGTAATCACCATAGTACCAGTAGTCTTGAGACACGTCACAACTGGAAGAAAGTGAAATAATAAAATTACAATCACATTTATATCGTCTCCATAAATGATATGAATGAGAATGACTTAATTAGGCATCATTAATAAGTTTGCGGATGACACCAAAATAAATGGTATCCGGACAGTGAAGATAGTTATCAAGAATTACAGTAGGATCTTGATCAACTGGACAAGTGAGCCAAGGATTGGATAATGGTGTTTAATTCCCCTGTATGCCAACGTGATCAATGAACATTACCTGGTTAATAGGGTTTCCAACATTCTCACTTCCAAATAAGGGCCAAAAGGTCACAATACGGGACAAATTCCCGACAGCAATTCGTTGACCGACTCGGCCATGGCGGGGTGAATGATGAGTTGGCCCAGGTGCTGGACTGCACACAAAACCCAGCCCGGTGGGCCAGGTGAGGACTTTTGGCCTGGGCGCCGGACTTTGCATGTGATATCGCGTGCAAAGTCCGGCACCCCCATCCAACGCATGAACCGATGATCGGCCATAAGCAGGAGGGGTGCTGGTGATGTCAGCCGTGGGGTGACACCTGTTTGGTGGGAGTAGTTGCCCAAAGAGTTGTACCTTTTTCTGGTCACTGCCTGATTTTCAACATGTTGAACATTTTCGGCAATGTGCTGCGACTATGACTTGTGCCGGCAACTCGCTGAAAAAATCTCGTAAGTGGGACAAGCCCTTGAGGAGAACTCTGATGCTCTGTTTTTAAGCAGTGCAATGGAATATTTCTAAAAGAGCGGAGTGGACCTTGGATTAATATGTAACTCTAAAGGTAGTTGTCTCCACCATGCAGCCCCCTCATCATAGCTATAATATGGCCACGGAGGTATAAACATATTCAGAGAACAACATTTAGTTAATTGTGAAATCTTACTAGCAAGCGGGTCCATTACTTTTCATTCCACACATTCCATTTCCACATTTCATTGCGTCCTTCCTTGCCGAATTACAGACTGAAGCACAAATTGTCTTCTTACCAATCACAACCAGTGTATAATACTGCTTTAGTTTCTCTGGAACCTTTGAAGCACAATCAGCTGTCAAGGGTATAAAAAGTTCAAGTTATTATCAAACTTCAATTATAATTTTCTTAAAACTTTCATGTCGTGTGGCAGAGGAACAATTGCTCACATCGTTCAACGCAATTCGTTACTTTGAACTTGCCAATTTTGAAAAATAATCTGTACTTCCATGTGGGTAGACAGAAATGCTGGAGAAAGTCAGCGGGTGAGGCAGCATCAAGGAAATTGGCGACGGTTTGGGTCGAGACCCTTCTTCAGACTGAACTGAGGAAGGGTCTCGATCCGACATGTGCCGGCTGTCGCCGAAAAAGTCGCATAAGTGGCACAGGCCCTTTAGGTGACCTCCCTTTATGAACCGGCAGCCTGTAGTCAATGTCCTCGAGAAACCAGTTCAGTTCCTTAACGCATGAATTCAATAACAGTGAGTTTTTATTCTGTATCTCAATTATATTGGCAGTTACAGTATTTCTAAATGTCCATGACCTGAACTGCCATAATATGGAGATACACTGCAATCGCATTTGTGCCTCTTCCTCCCAAGGTACAAAGTTTCCTTTTTAGCTATTTATCTAATTTTCTTTTGCAGTTTCTATTTCTACCAATCTTTCAGACAGTGCATTTGCAACATCTTGCAGGTTTTAAAAAGTATCTTATGTCCCCTTTCATTTCTCCCCCATAAACAAGGCTTTGCATTGCACACCCAGCCCACCATTATAAATAATTTAACATGCAAGTTCTTTGCTTACTGCCATTTCTGCTGCAAAGTTTAAAATGTATTAACAGAGCGAGGTGCATATATAGATTTATATCTGTTGCCCAGAACACAACATTAATTAAGCAGTTGTAACGGAACCCAGTGGTGAAGATGGGTATTCAGAACCCTCGTCATTGGTCGGGACCGGGGGTTCGTTCACGGGCTTTTCTGTATGTTCAGTAGTTAGTGCTCGTCACGACGACAGGAGCTTACATCGTTTATTCCCGACTAAGTACACGGGTAGTTCATGTGTTACTTTGTTAATAAAGAACATTTTGCTCTACCTGCCTGGTCTCGCTAAACAGTAACAAAACAATAAACTGCGTGACTTACCAGTGAGAACAGCTTCTTTAACGCCTACAGAGGAAGTGTCAATATGAAATCCAGTGTTGTTGCCTGAAATTTAAAATTCAGGGTTATGCGAATAACTGGTTTTCATAAAACTTCTTTAGTGTTAATTTGGGGTTTTGAGTTTAATTGCTACCTTCTGATGAAGTATCTTTAAGAGTTGTTTTAATTTCTTCGGCTGTTTTATTGAGAAAATTATGAGAAACAGCTTCCGAAGTGTTCATGGCCAGAATAACCTCGTGATCCACGATGATACTGCCACTCCTTTTGAGCAAAAATAAAGATGATTGGCACCCATCAAGTTTAACATTGTATCTCTCATCTGTCAATGAAAGGCTCTGGTATTGTTCAAGGAATTTAGTTTAATATCTTGTTAATTGTTTCTTCATCAGGCTTGTTTTAGACCTAAAACCCCAAGCTAAAACTTGAGCGCTAATTTCTTCTGAGGCCAGAATGTGAGTAAATGGTTCAACTTTTAGTATTCATCGTTATAACAGACATTAGAATAGATCTTTGTGAAACATGTATATCATTTCCTTTGTTTAAGAAGGAACTGCAGATGCTGGAAAATCGAAGGTAGACAGAAATGCTGGAGAAACTCAGCGGGTGAGGCAGCATCTATGGTGCGAAGGAAAAAGGCGACGTTTCGGGTCTCTCTTGCTCCACAGATGCTGCCTCACCCGCTGAGTTTCTCCAGCATTTTTGTCTACCTTTATCATTTTGTTGGTCTTGTCAAAGACAACCTAGAATGATTTGTTTTCTAATTATGTTTGTTCTCATGTTATGCACTCACTCACTGCCCATTCTCAAAGTCTCTTGTGACTGGTTTTACAACTGGCTGAGCTGCTGGGCCAGTTTGGAGATCATTGTCTCATCCCTACAAGTGAAGGGCCAGAGTTGCTCAGGCAAGAGCAATGTGGGAAAGTTAATGACGTCAGGTCATAATCCTGAATAATCACGTTGAATTTCACAATGGCCATGATTTGAAATCTTGATTTCATGGGACATCAGATTCAATAGGTAGAATCAATGAATATATTTCAGATTTTGCAGTCACGGTGGCGCAGCGGTAGAGTTGCTGCCTTACAGCAAATACAGCGCCGGAGACCCGGGTTCGATCCCGACTACGGGTGCTGTCTGTACGGAGTTTGTACATTCTCAACGTGACCTGCGTGGGTTTTCTCCGAGATCTTCAATTTCCTCCCACACTCCAAAGACGTACAGGTTTGTAGGTTAATTGGCACAATCAGTACCCCGTTCCTGCCTTCTCCCCATATCCCCTGACTCCACTATCTTTAAGAGCTCTATCTAACTCTCTCTTGAAACCATCCCGAGAATTGGTCTCCATTGCCTTCTGAGGCAGAGAATTCCACAGATTCACCACCCTATGTGTAAAAAAGTTTTTGTCCATCTCCATTCTAAATGGCTTACCCCTTATTCTTAAACTGTGACACCTGGTTCTGACTCACCCAACTTCGGAACATGTTTCCTGCCTCTCGCGTGTCCAAACCCTTAATAATCTTATATGTTTCAATAAGATCCCCTACGCTGCACTCCGTCAATAGCAAGAATGTCCTTCCTCAAATTTGGAGACCAAAACTGCATACAATACTCAGGTGTGGTCTCATTAGGATCCTATACAACTTCAGAAGAACCTCTTTGCTCCTATACTCAACTCCTCTTGTTATGAAGGCCAACATGCTATTTGCTTTCTTCACTGCCTGCTGTACCTGCATGCTTACTTTCAGTGACTGATGAACAAGGACCGCCTAGATCTCATTGTACTTCCCCTGTTCCCAACTTGACACCATCCTGACAAAACACAACTCAGGCATCTATCAGTGGGGTATCGCTAAGATTACCGAATATTTAAAATCTTCACTCCTTTGTATCCGCGTATCTTATTGTAAATGGTGTCCATCTGAAAAAATAACAAGAGATATGAGTTTTCCTGCATATGAAGTAGCGATGTTACAATAACTACCTTCAGAGGCGCTGCAGTTCTGCCACTGGCCGTTTGCATAATTTTGGCACGTTTGAGGGGGGGGGGGGGGGGGCGGGATTAAAATGCAGATTTGTACCGCTTATCGGAGAGGTATTTCCTCGGGCTGCGAGACGATGAAGAAAAATCGATCGGACTTCTGTTCCCTTTTTTTTAAAGTTGCTGTACAATTTAATAGTTTGATTAAAGTAAAAAGTGACTTCTAACGCCCTCAACACCTACAACGTGACGGATCGCAAGAACGGTACAAAACAAAGGGTAAGTCGTGTATTTTACATTTAATCTTGCTTCTTGGGATGGCTTTAATCTAATTTTACATTGCAAAAATTTGATTTGGGCCCCATATGATTCGGCAGCGTCTTTCCTACAGATTTGGGCTTCAAATTCACCACAAATGCAACGTTCCAAACCAGAAACACCCACTCGCAAGATGATTTAAATCCTCTTTTTTTTTAACAATCATGTCATAAGACCATCTAACATCTAAATACACAATTATATTTTGTGTAATTGTATAATCAATATTTTTATAAAGTATACACAACAGCTTTAGCCACATTTATTGTGCAAAAAATAATAATTTTGATTATATTGAAAGTAGATGTTTCTAGATTAATTTATGGGAATTAAACATTAAATTCCTTCAATCTGCCATATGTTCATGACAGTGAGATTTAAAAATCATGTTATATTGTGAATTCTTGTGTGAATGGGATTAGTTTGTTATTTGGATAATTAGGTTATTTAAAACAATTATCCTTTTCTTAAGAAATGGAAACTACAGGACATTTTACTTCGGAGTCACGTGAGTGACTACGTGAATAGAAGCCCGTACAGCCGTTGGTGCGTCATGACGTCAGACGCTGGTGCAGTCGGGAACGGTTGGAGCAGCAGCCCTCCTCCGAGCGGTAAGTTTAAACAGGTTACACGAAAAGCTGGAGAATTCAGCGGGTTCAGCAGCATCTAAGGAGCGAAGGAGATGGGCGACGTTTCGGGTCGAGACCCTTCTTCAGACTTCACCCTCCATTCTCCAGCATCTGCAGTTTTCGTTAACAGGTTTAAACGGAGGTAAGGTTTGTTGAAATACTTTACCACAGGTCATTTTCTGCGACGGTTGGGAGTAGATATGTTGCAGAAAGTGAAGAAGGTGTCGGCGAGGCGCTCCGGGGGTAGAAAGGAGAGTGACCAGGAGAGTGTTGAGGATGGAGGCCCGTCTGGTACACCTGGTCCGGTGCTGGCTACACAGCCAGTGGTTGCGGACCCACTGCCGGGGGGCAGTGGAGGCTTGCACAGTAGGGTGGAAGGCCACTGGCAAGTCTCTGTGGCCCGTAGATGAGTCGGGCCTGGAGGTTATACCCTCCATAGGAGAGTCCGTTTGCTCACGGCTCTCCCACGTCGAGATTCTATTACAAAAGAATGCTCGACAGGGACCAGCTCCGTGAGGAGGAGTGGTGCCCAAGCCAGGCTGATGGAGAGCTTGTGCTAGCAGCACCTGTTTCAGGGCTGCAGAACTATCCTGCCTGTGAGGAGGATGTTCCAGCTCCGTGAGGAGGAGTGGTGCCCAAGCCAGGCTGATGGAGAGCTTGTGCTAGCAGCACCTGTTTCAGGGCTGCAGAACTATCCTGCCTGTGAGGAGGATGTTCTATCAGGGCCGTTTGCTGACACTGTTTCTATGCTGGGGGAGAGCAAGGTGTTCGGTTGGAGGTAATTCCGAACATTGCTGGGAAGTTTGCTGAGCGTAGAGAGGCAGGAGAGGCGATTGATGTAGAATTGGCCGAAGCCATTCAGTATATGCTCTCCCACCAGTTACAGGAGCTAGCTATGGATGAAGTAGCAAAAAAACTATAAAGCTCCTGTTAATTGTGATCTCCTGAAGGTACCGGTGGTTAATCACCAAATTTGCATAGATGGGTTTGCCTGCTAGGGCCCAGGAGATGAAGTTTTTAAAAAGTGCTTAAACTGTTGTAAGCAGGTATTACAGCTGTGGTGAAAGTTATTGATACAAATGATATGGTTGAAGCACACCAGGATGAACTGGGACTCCTTTGTAATGCATTTTGAAATTAATAATGTCGGGAGGGCCGCTATTAGGCCAGTGCTAACCCGAATTTGGCGAGTTGTGCAAACCGACCAGTGTACCACCACGAAATCTGTTGTTTGGTGGTAACCTTGCAAAAAGGGTCAAAGACTGTTATGAGGTTGTTATAACCATGGCCCTCATTAAGCCAGCTGGAAGCAAGGCAAAAAAGGTTCTCTACAAGAAGTCGAGGACAACAAGGCCGCAACGAAAGATGCTGGTAAGGAATATAACATTTGACAGACGATGAATTAACTGATGTTCCTGTTCAAATTGGGGAAGGTTAAAATTGTTCTCAAACAATGGCAGCAGTTGACATCAGATTTGTTCATACTTAGTGTATTGAAGGGGTGAAAAATTGGATTTTACTATGACAGTCTACCTAATCAACATTTTCCTAGTCGTAAACTTATTTTTCAGATGAGGAAAATGTGCTTATTCAAGCAGAGATTCAGTCGTTACATAAGAAGGGGTAATTGAGCCTTCTGTCTATCAAAGTCAACAATTTCTGTCAAGTATATTTCCCAGATCTAAAAAGACTGGGGGATGTAGAATTATTCTGGATTTATCGAATTTGAACAAATTTGTTTGTTATAGGCATTTCAAAATGGAGAACTTTACCACGGGCAAACATCTAGTGTCCAAAGGGTATTATATGGCAACCATTGATTTAAAGAATGCGTATTACGCAGTGTCTATTCATGGTGATGATAGAAGATATTTGAAATTTATTTGGATGACTGAGCTGTGGCAATTCAGGACATTGCCGAATGGATTAACTTCAGCTCCTAGATTATTTACTAAATTGGTAAAACCTGTGTTAGCATTGCTTAGAGCTCAGGGGCATGTGGTAATGACCTATTTAGATGATTTCTGATTGTTGGAAAGACTCATGCTGAAACTCAATCATCAGTTTCAGTTGTTAAAATCACTTTTGAACAAATGGGATTTGTTATTCACCCAGGTAAATCTAAATTATCACCAGTCCAAATTATTGATTATCTGGGATTTACCATTAATTCCAATCACATGTTGGTAACTTTGCCCAGGGATAAATTGAATCAGTTAATTGAAGACTGTGTTAATCTCGTTGGAGAATAACGGCCTTTGATTAGACAAGTAGCCAGTTTTATTGGGAAGTTGTTGCAGCTTTTCCAGCTGTGCAGTATTGTCCTCTGCATTATCAACAATTACAACCATCAAAGGAACAGGCACTGAGAATACAAAGGGGCTATTTTTGATAGGCCTATGCAGTTGTCAGCTGGGGCGATTGCTGACATACAATGGTGGATAGTACATGTTTAAAAAAATTTAAGGAAGGTTTCGTGGAATCACCGTCACTGATATTACAGACTGATGTGAGTGCACTGGGTTGGGGTGCAACAGATATGTCTTCTAGTTGTGGAGGCAGATGGAATGTGGATGAGACATCGCTTCCTCAATTAAGAGGGATTGATTATTTAGAGTTGTTGGGCACCTGGTATGGGCTCAAAGCTTATTGTTCTACAAGGAGGGATCTGCATGTGCAGCTCAGATTCACAACACCACAGCAGTGGCATATGTAAACCACATGGGTGGAGTTAAGTCACAGTCTTGTGATAGACTGGCTAACCAGATTTGGAGCTGGTGTATTGACCAAAATATCTGGCTTTCAGCACTTTATTTGCCAGGAAGAGGTCACGTCAGTTAATGACAACATTGAATGGATGTTAAATCAGGATGTGTTTAACCAAATGATTGATCAGTATGCATTGCCAGATATTGACTTGTTTGCATCTCGATTAAATCATCAGTTACCTAGATATGTTTCATGGTAACCAGATACTGGGGCAGTAGCAGTGGATGCATTTTCGCTGCATTGGGGGAGGAATGTTTGTGTATGTATTTCCTTCATTCTGTCTCATCAGCAGATGTTTGCAAAAGATCAAGGAGGACTCCGCTTCAGGGTATTGGTAGTGCCAGATTGGCCTACACGAGCATGGTTTCCCATTGTATTACAAATGGCTATGGAGCCTTACATGCAATTAAAAAACAATATGTGATATGATATCTAGGCAGTATTTGATCTAGGAGCCCTGGTTATGCTAGAGTCAACCAGAATCAACAAAAAATTCCACTGGCTGGAATCATAGCTTGCACAAAGAGGATTGTTGTGCTGGTAAGGTCAAGGGTCAATTTTATTCATCACATACACCCGAAGGTGCAGTGAAATGAATTTGGCAGCAGCGAGACAATTAAAAAGAACACATAATACAAAATAAGATTTAACACAAACATTCTCCACAGCATTCTTCACTGTGGAAAGTAGTAAAGACATAAGACACCTCTGTAGACCCAAACATCTATAGCTGCATCATCTCTGCATCAACTCTGACCTTCCTTAAATCATCAGGTCAGAAGCGGGGATGTTCGCTGATGTTTGCACAATGTTTAGCACCATTTGCGATTCTTCAGTTACTGAAGCAGCCCATGCATAAATGCAGCAAGACCTGGACAGGATCCACACTTGGGCAAATGGGTCACAAATAGCATCCATGCCACACAAGTGGCAAACAATGACAATATACAACAAGAAAAAGCCCAGTCTTTTTATTTTAGCTTTTTTGTTGATTGTATGCTTTGTGCGTTTGTTTGAGTCCGTGTGCCTTTGATACTACCACAAGGACAATTTTTACTTCACCTGTACCGGACTGTACTTGTGCATTTAACAATAAACTCAACTTGACATGACTCAACTAATGCTAGAGATACTATGTGACAATTGGGAGCACAGTATCTAGTTCTGGGCACTCACCTGTTCCTTAAACTCCTGCGAAAAATGTTGGTATTCAGGTGATTGGTCATCCGTTAGTTCTTCTGAAAATACTTCATTCATTATCTTGATTGTAACTTCAACAATGGCCTCAACATCTTCTGCAAATCATCAGATACAATTCATCAATCACAAGTTGGTCAAGATCTTATCTCATATGGAAAATATGAGCTCTAGAAAATAGAGAAGATTTGGAGGGATGTGGGGCAATCGCAGACATGTGGTACTAGCATAGCTGGGACATGTTGGCCGGTATGGGAAAGTTGGGCCAAATGGCCTGTTTCCACTCTGTATCATTCTATAACTCTAAGCTGGACTCTCATTTCCTGAAAAATGTACAAGCTGGGATTCAGGACAGAGGGGTACGTAGGTTTGAAGAAGGGTTCCGACGCAAAACAAACCCTTTTTTATCTCCAGAGATGCTGCCTGACCCGCTAAGTTACTCCAACACTTTGTGTCTATCTTCGGTATAAACCAGCATCTGCAGTTCCTTTCTACACAGTTGGTTCAGTCTGTCTAGCTGGGGAAGGCAAAAGCAGTAGCATCAAAATAACATAAAATGCGATCCATTTGAATATAGACTCACCTATTTCAATCGTATCTTCTACAAATTCGCAAAATTCTCCTTCGTAGTTGTCTAGGCAGTCACAGTCATCACCATCCCAGATCCCTCCATTCTGACAAGGGTTGTTATCTACAATAACAGATAATAAGATTTCCATTCAAGCAGCCTTTGATAAACATCACTTTACAAGCATCTGTTCTGCACTATGAAACCAGCATCAATCTAATGCTTATTTATGGTTCCGCTGCATTCTTCCTTGGCATGGATGTTCAAGGTCCACATACAAGGTGCAAGGCTCTTGGTGCAATGATAATAATAATAACTTTATTTATATAGCACTTTTCATACAGTTGAATGCAACCCAAAGTGTTTTTCACAAAATACACATGTCTAAACAAAAGTACAATTTAAAACTGTGTCCTTACTATTAATAGTACACGATTTATATAAAAATATCTCTATACTTATAAAACTCTGATCTTGGATGTGTGCGTGCGTGCATACGTGCGTGCGTACGTGTGTGTGATCACATCTTGTTGATAAAACTACACGGCAACGGTAAAATGTTTACATATTCCGGTAGAGAGTTTTTCCGTGGAGTCCAATTTCGCCTTATCTGAAAATTTCAGGCTTTTATTACTGGTTATTACTGAAATGTTCAAAAATCTGAAAAAACCTTGAATTTAAAAACGACTGTCTTTTGCTGATGGCGTCACAATGGGTCTGCTCCGTGCGCCATTCTTCCAAGCACTGCGACTGACACAGGCACGTGCCGTGAGTAATTACTTAGGGTAGGCAGTCAGTCCGCTTTTAAAAAATCTTAAACCGCGCATGCGCACGCTGTTCTCCTCTCTGTAAGTTGTCAGTCGATTTTTGTAAAGTCTTCTAAGCCATATCTCTTAATAAAGTACCGTATTTCCCGGCCATGAAGACGCACCTGTGTCGAAGAAGCACCCCCATTTTGAGTTGCTAAGGGTGGAGGGTGTCGGAAGGTGGAGAGATGGGAGCGCACCGGGACAAGTTGAATCTGTTGTGATCTTATTGAATGACTACTAGTTTAAGGGACCAATTGGGGTGAGAGTTCCTTTCACAGCGTGTGGGGTATCTGGCCCAGGGTAAAGTTGCGGGGAGGGCAGGAGCGTTGAGAAGGAGGGGGTCGGGGATCATGCCAGTAGCTCACTCACTGCTGCCACGGCGCTCCGGGGGCGGAACCACCGCATTGTGGCCGGGAAGGATGTAGCTCGGGTGGTTGTGAGCAGCCGCCGAGACCTCGGCGCCTTCTGCCGGACAGCTCACCTCTGGCAGTGCTCTCCGTCTGAACACCTCTATTCTACCGCTCACCGACCTCGCTCATGTCAGCCACTTCCTGCAAATCCTTAAATTCCGACTGCCGCCGGGTGCAGGACATGGCCTCACTTGTTGCGCTGGGAGACACAGCTCGGCATTCACTGCCCAGTCCATGTCTTTCAATGTAGACCGGACAGTGAGAAGACCAGCTCAAGAGGGGGTCAGCGGAGGATGGATAACAGGACAGCGGGCGGTGGAGCTTACCCTTGTGTCAGCGCGAACGAGGGACCAATTGAGGTTACTCGCGCTGGCACAGGCCATATCCTGCTCCCGGCGGCAGTCGGAATTTAAGGATTTAAAAAATAAATCTAATAAAAAAAGTTTCCCCTGATCTGACGTACTTCAATCTTAACTGTAACTCTGTATCTCTTTCCACAGATATCGCATGACTTATTGAATATTTCCAGAATTATTTGTTGCATAGTAACACCTGTTTCTGTTATATAAAACACTACAGCACAGGTCTATCTAAAAGTCTCTTAAACACATCTATTGTATATGCCTCCACTGCCACCCTTGGCAATGCGTTCCAGGCCCTCATCACTCTCCGTGTGAATAAATTTCCCCGTACATCTTCATTAAACGCATTCATTAAAAAAACACAAAGCATAGACTATAACTGCAATAAACCAGAAAATACTGGAAATATTGAGCATCTCAGATATAGAAACGGAGTTCTATCATGAATTAATGAATGAATACATTTATTGCCCAAGTATGTACACATACAAGGAGTTTGCCTTGATGCTCCACTCGTAAGTAACAATATGACATACAGTCTTCTTCTTGCGTATGACGTGCACAGCCTAAAGTTGTAGAACAACTTGTTCTATTTGATCTTATTTGATTGTGTACGCCAGGTTGATTGCATTCATCGAAACTGGGTGGACCACGTGAAGGTTGCAATCTCCCATCCCAATGACATACAGTAACAATTAAGAATACAACACAAAACATTAAACATTAATAAACATTATAGTTTAAACATGTGAATGAAATAAAAAACCAGAGCAAAAGGAGGCTACAGACTTTCAGGTGCGTTACGACCAAACAGAAATTTACAGCTATGCAAAAACTCTAACTAACAAAATGAGCAATTACCTGGTGACTTTGTTGTGGTAGATCTTGTGGTGGTGGGTACAGTGGTCAGATGAGTGGTGACAGCTGTTGTCAAGACCTGCTTCGTGGTTGTATTTAATTGAATCATTGCAGTGGTAGTTGAACTAGACGCACTGGTGATCCCGTTGGCTGGTGAGCTGGTAACTGTGGTTGAAGAGCTGCTTGATGTGTCAGTCACTGGAATTGACTTGCTGGTCGATGCGTTAGACATTGTGGGTGATGTGCTGGCGGCTGGACTGGACCCAGCGGCCAATGTCGTGCACAGAGTGCTGAATGGAGTGGTGGACAGGGTGGTTGGTGAGATGGGCTCAGTGTATGGAACGCAGATGAGCACACAGGTCACTGGACTCGATGAGCTGAGCATTGTGCTGGGCACTGTGGTCACAATGCTGGCCGGTTCAGGGGGCACTGTTGTGCACAATGTGCTGTAATCTGATGTTGCTGTGGTGGTAAGTGTGGTGGACTCTCCCGGCAATTCCGGGTTCAGTGTGGTAGTCAACGTGGTGGTGTCTTTGTTGGATGTGGTTGTCGGTGTGGTAGACTCTGTTGTGGTCTGGGTATTGGTCACTGTGGTCAGTGTGGTGATCAGTGTGGTCTGCGTTGATGCCGATGTGGTGGACAGTGTAGGTGATGTGTTCAGTGTGGTGGTTGGTATAGTTGAACTACTGGTCGGTGTGTTTGGTGTGGTGATGTCCGTGACCAATGTGATTGATGGAGTGGTCCGTGTGGTTGTTGGCGTGGTTGTCGGCGTGGTTGTTGGCGTGGTTGTTGGCGTGGTTGTTGGTGTGATTGTCGGTGTAGTTGTTGGTGAGGTTGTCGGTGTTGTTGTCGGTGTGGTTGTCGGTGTGGTTGTCAGTGTGGTTGTCGGTGTGGTTGTCAGTGTGGTTGTCGGTGTGGTTGTCGGTGTGGTTGTCAGTGTGGTTGTCGTGTGGTTGCAGTATGGTTGTCGGTGTGGTCTGTGTGGTTCGGTGTGGTTGTCGGTGTGGTTGTCGTGTGGTTGTCAGTATGGTTGTCGGTGTGGTTGTCGTGTGGTTGTCAGTGTGGTTGTCGGTGTGGTTTCGGTGTGGTTGTGGTGTCGTGTGGTCGGTGTGTGGTGTGGTTGTCGGTGTGGTGACGGTGTGGTTGTCGGTGTGGTTGTCGGTGTGTGTCGGTGTGGTTTGTCGGTGTTGTGTGTTGTCGGTGGGTTGTCGGTGTGGTTGTCGGTGTGGTTGTCGGTGTGGTTGTCGGTGTGGTTGTCGGTGTGGTTGTCGGTGGTTGTCTGTGTGTGTGGTGTGGTTGTGGGTGTCGGTGTGGTTGTCGGTGTGGTTGGTCGGTGTGGTGTCGGTGTGGTTGTCGGTGTGGTTGTTCGGTGTGGTTGTCGGTGTGGGTCGGTGTTGGTTGTCGTGTGGTTTGTCGGTGTGTTGTGTTGGTTGTTGTGGTTGTCTGTGTGGTTGTCGGTGTGGTTGTCGGTGTGGGTTGTCGGTGTGGTGTCGGTGTGGTTGTCGGTGTGGTTGTCGTGTGGTTGTCGGTGTGGTTGTCTGGGGGGTGGTTGTTGTGTTGTCGGTGTGGGTCGGTGTGGGCCTTGTCGTGTGGTTGTCGGTGTGGTTGTCGGTGTGGTTGTCGGTGTGGTTGTCGTGTGGTTGTCGGTGTGGTTGTCGGTGGGTCTGTTGTGGTTGTCGGTGTGGGTTGTCGGTGGTGGTTGTCGGTGTGGTGTGGTCGGGTGTGGTTGTCGGTGTGTGGTGTGTCGGTGGTTGTCGTTGTCGGTGTGTTGTCGGTGTGGTTGTCGGTGTGGTTGTCAGGTGTGGTGTGTGTGTGGTTGTCGGGTGTTGTTGTAGTTGTCGGTGTGGTTGTCGTGTCTGTGTGTTGTACGTGTGTTGTCGGTGTGGTTGTGGTGTGTGTAGTTGTGTAGTTGTGGTTGTCAGTGTGTTGTCGGTGTGGTTGTCGGTGTGGTTGTGGGTTGTGTTGTCGGTGTGGTTGTCGGTGTGTGTTGTCGTGTGGTTTTGTGTGGTCAGTGTGGTTGACGGTGGTTGTCAGTGTGGTTGTCGGTGTGGTTGTCGGTGTGGTGTCGGTGGGTGTTTCGGTGTGGTTTTCGGTGTCGTGTGGTTGTCGGTGTGGTTGTCGGTGTGGTTGTAGGTTGTCGGTGTGGTTGTCGGTGTGGTTGTCGGTGTGGTTGTCGGTGGTTTTGTGGTTGTTGTCGGTGTTAGTTTGTCGGTGTGGTTGTCGTGTGGTGTTGTCAGTGTGGTTGTGTTTGTCGGTGTGGTTGTCGGTGTGGTTGTCGGTGTGGTTGTCGGTGTGGTCTGTCGGTTGTAGTGTGGTTGTAGAGTGTGGTTTTGTGGTGTGGTTGTCGGTGTGGTTGTCGGTGTGTTGTGGTGTGTTGTCGGTGTGGTTGTCGGTGTAGTTGTCGGTGTGGTTGTCGGGTGGTGTGGTTGTCGGTGTGGTTGTCGGTGTGGTTGTCGGTGTGGTTGTCGGTGTGGTTGTCGGTGTGGTTGTCGGTGTGGTTGTCGGTGTGGTTGTTGTCGTGTAGTTGTCGGTGTGGTTGTTGTCGGTGTTGGTTGTCGGTGTGGTTGTCGGTGTGGTTGTGTTTGTCAGTGTGGTTGTCGGTGTGGTTGTCGGTGTGGTTGTCGGTGTGGTTGTCGGTGTGGTTGTCGGTGTGGTTGTTGTCGGTGTGGTTGTCAGTGTGGTTGTCGGTGTGGGTTGTGTTGGTGTCGGTGTGGTTGTCGGTGTGGTCTGTCGTGTTGGTTGTGTAGGTGGTGTGTGTTCGTGTGGTTGTTGTGGTGTGTTGTCGTGTGGTTGTCGGTTGTTGTTCGGTGTTGGAGTTGTGGTGTAGGTTGTCGGTGTAGTTGTCGGTGTGGTTTTGTCAGTGTGGTGTGTTGTCTGTGTTGGTTGTTGTGTGTGTTGTTGGGTGTGGTTGTCAGTGTGGTTGTTGGTGTAGTTTGTCGGTGTGGTTGTCGGTGTGGTCTGTGTGGTTGTTCGGTGTGGTGTCGTGTGTTTGTTGGGTAGTTGTCGGTGTGGTTGTCGGTCTGTGTGGTTGTCAGTGTATTTGTTGGTGTGGTTGTCGGTGTGGTTGTCAGTGTGGTTGTCGGTGTGGTTGTCGGTGTGGTTGTCAGTGTGGTCTGTGTGGTTGTCAGTGTGGTTGTTGGTGTAGTTGTCGGTGTGGTTGTCGGTGTGGTCTGTGTGGTTGTCAGTGTAAGTTTTGGTGTGGTGGTGTCGGTGTGGTTGTCGGTGTAGTTGTCGGTGTGGTTGTTGGTGTGGTTTTCAGTGTGGTGGTCTGTGTGGTTGTCGTGTTTGTGGTGTTGTTTGGTGTGGTCATGTGGTTGTCAGTGTGGTGTGGCGGTGTGTGTGTCTGTCGTCTTTGAGGTCTGTGTTGTTGTCGTGTGGTTGTCGTGTGGTCTGTGTTGTTGTCGTGTGGTTGTCGGTGTGGTCTTTGTTGTTGTTGTGGTTGTTGTCGGTGTGTTCCGTTGTTCGGTGGGTTGGTGTGGTCTGTGTGTTGTCGGTGTGTTGTCGGTGTGGTCTGTGTTGTTGTCGGTGTGGTTGTCGGTGTGGTCGTGTGGTTGTGGTGTGGTCTGTGTTGTGTTTTGTTGTGTTGTCGGTGTGGTTGTTGGTTGTGGTTGTTGGTGGTTGTTGTGTGGTGTGGTTGTTGTTGTGGTTGTTGGTGTGTTTTGGTTGGTGTGGTGTTGGTGTGGTTGTTGGTGTGGTTGTTGGTGTGGTGTTGTTGGTTTCGGTGTGGTTGTCGGTGTGGTTGTCAGTGTGTTTTCAGTGGTGGTCGTCCGTGTGGTTGTTGTTCCGGTGTGGTTGTTGGTGTGTGGTTGTTGGTGTGGTTGTTGGTGTGGTTGTCGGTGTGGTTGTCGGTGTGGTTGTCGGTGTGGTGTCGGTGTTTGTCAGTGTGGTTATCGTGTGGTTGTGTGGTTGTGTTGTCAGTGGGTTGTTGGTGTGGTGGTGTGGTGTTGGTGTGTGTTGTCGGTGTGGTTGTCGGTGTGGTTGTTGGTGTGTGGTTGTCAGTGTGGTTGTCAGTGTGGTTGTTGGTGTGGTGTGTTGGTTGTCGGTGTGGTTGTCGGTGTGGTTGTCGGTGTGGTTTGTCGGTGTGGTTGGCGGTGTGCTTGTCGGTGTGCTTGTCGGTGTGCTTGTCGGTGTGGTTGTCGGTGTGGTTGTCGGTGTGTCAGTTTTCCAGTCAGTATGTGTGTCGGTGTGTGGTTTTCAAGTGTGGTTGTGGTTGTTGTGACGTTGGTGTGTGTTTGTTGTGTGTGTTGTCGTGTGGTTTTCGTGTGAGTTTTCAGTGTGTGTTGTCGGTGTGGTTGTCGTCGGTGTGGTTTCGGTGTTGTCTGTGTGGTTGTCGGTGTGGTTTGTCGGTGTGGTCGTGTGTTGTTGCCGTGGATGTTTGTGTGGTTTGTTGTGTGGTTGTTGTCGGTGTGGTTGATCGGTGT
Organism: Okamejei kenojei; assembly: GCA_035221665.1. NCBI lineage: Eukaryota > Metazoa > Chordata > Chondrichthyes > Rajiformes > Rajidae > Okamejei > Okamejei kenojei. The sequence goes on from CM069172.1 coordinate 13,276,545, forward strand.
GGTTGTCGTGTGGTTCGCGGGTGTGGTGGTTTGTTGGTGTGGTCTGTGGTTTGTCGGAGTGGTTGTCGGTGTGTCGTGTGTTTGTGTAGTTGTCGGTGTGGTTGTCGGTGTGTCGGTGTGTGTCGGTGTGGTTGTCGGTGTGGTTGTCGTGTGTGGTTGTCGGTGTGGTTGGGTGGGTGGTTGTCGGTGTGGTTGTCGTGGGTGTCAGGTGTGGTTGTCGTGTGGTTGTCGGTGTGGTTGTCGGTGTGTGTGTCGGTGTGTTTGTCCGTGGATGGTGTCGGTGTGGTTGTCGGTGTGTCGTGTGTGGTTGTCGGTGTGTCGTGTGGTTGTCGGTGTGGGTTGTTGGTGTGGTGTCGGTGTGGTTGTCCGGTGTGTGTGGTTTGTCGGTGTTCATCTGTGTGGTTGGGTCGGTGGTGGTGTTGGTGTCATTCTGGTGTGGTTGTGTCGGTGTGGTTGTTGGTGTGGTTGTCGGTGTGGTTGTCGGTGGTGGTCAGGTGTGGGTGGTTGTCGGTGTGGTTGTCGTGTGTCGGTTGTGGTTTCGGTTGTGGTTGTCGGTGTGGGTGTCGGGGTTCGGGTGTTGTTTCGGTGTGGTTGTCGTGTGGTCCGTGTGGTTTCTGTGTTCGTGTGTTTCGGGGTGGGGGTCTGTGTGGTTGTCAGTATGGTTTGTTGGTGTGGTGTGTGTGGTTCTCGGTGTGGTCTGCTGTGTGGTTTTTGATGTAGGTGTTGGTGTGGTCTGTGTGGTTGTCATGTGGTTATCGTTGTGGTTGTCGTGTGGTTGTCGTGTGGTGGATGTTACCTTTGAGTCGTTTGATGTGGATGTGTGGTTGCTATGGTGGACTCGGTGGTCGATGTGGTGGCGTTATACTGGTCACATGTAGTTGCTTTTGTCGTGCAAGCAGTGTCTTGGTCGATGTGCTGGTAGTTGTGCTGGGTGTATGGTATGGTACGCAGACCATTGACAGGTTGTTGAGGCTGAACTTGCCAGTTGGTCATGCTGGTATCTGTGGTACCGTACTGGTCAATGTGTGGACTCTCTTGCAGGAGTGCTGGTTTGTACATTGCGCTTTACTGGTGAAATGTGATCAAATTGTGTAATGTTGAGCATCATTCTGTTTTTACTTATATGAGTGTCCGAGAATCCTCCAAGTCCTTGATTGAAGCAGATAAAAAGTGCAGTAGTTTGTTACTGATTTCATTTTTAACATTTTAAAATCACATCTCATGTTGGTTCATCTCAGGATTGGTTACTACATACTCTATGGTCAGTGTTAAACGAAACAGTTGGGGGAGCATTTTTGGGATAGTTGTCATAACTCCATCAGTTTTAACATTGTACTGAATAGAGAGAAGATTGGACATTGTGGGAAGGTCCTAAATTGGAGTAGTGCAAATTATGTTATTAGGCAGAAGTGTTTAAGAAGGATGCTGGAAGAATCGAAAGTAGACAAAAATGCTGGAGAAACTCAGCGGGGAAGGCAGCAGCGAAGGAATAGGTGACGTTTCGGGTCACCAGTCTGAAGAAGGTTCTCGACCCGAAACGTCGCCCATTTCCTTTGCTCCATAGATGCGGCCTCACCCGCTGAGTTTCTCCAGCATTTCTGTCTACCTGAGAGTTATAGTTGAGTTTATTGTCACGGAATAAGTGAAGGAATAGGTGACGTTTCGGGTCGAGACCCTTCTTCAGACCCTTCTTCAGATTATGCACTGGAAGCAGTTGATAGTGGGCTCCACTGTCATCTGACATATGGGTGTGTTTTAAAGGCCAGTTGATAAAAGTTCAGGACTGACATGTTCCAGTAAGGTCATTAGCTCAGAAGTGATAGGAGCAGAATTGAGCCAATCGGCCCATCAAGACTACGCCACTCAATCATGGCTGATCTATCTCTCCCTCCTAACCCCATTCTCCTCCCTTCTTCCTAAGGAAGAAAGATAAGATGGCAAAGTAAATTAACCTTGCATTACCAAAGAGGTTATACATTTGGGCAAAAAGATAAAGGAAGCGTGTGCAATATTTCAGAGGGTAGAATATGACGAGGCATTTGAGGAATATAAAGAAAGGAAGAAAGAACAAGTGGTTGATTAGAAACTGGAATAGAAAAATCCCAAGGTTTTTATACCTACATTTAAAACAAAAGGTTAACCAGCGGAAGGAGAGACCCAAGGAGAAGTGAGGGAATTTGTGCTTGGAGTCAGGTGTGTGGGCAAGGTACTAAATGAGTATTTGGCATTGTCTCCACCAAGTCATAACACTTTAAATCTTTTTCACCAAATCAAATGAAAATGCTCAGGTTGGTGACACATAGAATGCTAGCTTAGATGTTTTAAATCAACAATGGGTGTTTTAGGTTCTGGGAAAAATTTCAACCTAACTTACCCAGTGCAGTGGTTAGCTTAACATTTATCCTCCGCTCGGTTCGCAATAACCAATCTGATCTCCCGGTGGCTCAGCACTTCAACTTCCCCACCCATTCCGAATCCGACCTTTCTGTCCTGGGCCTCCTCCATGGCCAGAGTGAGTCCCACCGTAAATTGGAGGAGCAGCCCCTCATATTTTGCTTGGATAGTTTACACACCAGTGGTATGAACATTGACTTCTCCAATTTCAGGTAGGCCCTGCTTTCTCCCTCTTTCCCCTCCTCTTCCCTGCTCTCCCACAGCCCACTGAATCCCACCTCTTCCTTTCTTCTTCCCACCCCCCCTCCCCCCACCCCCACATCAGACTGAAGGATCTCGACCCAAAACATCACTTCCTTCGTTCCATAGCTGTCGGGCCCCCCATGCCCCGGGCTACCCCTGCCTCACCTGCTGAGTTTCTCTAGCATTTTGTCTGCCTATGGTTTTTTTAGTGCTGAATGAGCCAATCATTTTCAAGGTGAAATTGTGAAACAGTGAAACCGTTTCAAATGTATCACTAATAGCCAGTGGAGCTCGTTCTCCTATTGTGCTTGGCTGGAGAGAAGCAAACTTTGCTCCACCCTCCTGCATATCCAGAATGATCCTATTCATCCAACCACTCTCCCTACAGATAGACACAAAATGCTGGAGTAACTCAACGGGACAGGCAGCATCTCTGGATAGAAATGGGTGATATTTCAGGTCAATACCCTTCTTCAGACTGAGAGTCAAGGGAGAGAGAGAGAGACACGGAGATAAGGAGGGGTAAGGTGTGAATGAATGAATGAATGAATACGTTTATTGGCCAAGTATTCACATACAAGGAATTTGCCTTGGTGCATCGCCCACAAGTGACAACGACATACAGTGACAGTTAGGAATGACACAAAAAACTTTAAACATTAATAATAAAACAGTATTGATTAAACATGTGAATTAAATAAAATACTAGAGCAAAACGAGGCTACAGATTTTTGTTATTGAGTAGAACTACTACTCGTGGAAAAAGGTTTTCCGTGGAAAAGGTTTGAAAACGAGTCATGAAACGAGATGCAGTTCAAGGATCATTGTTAGCTCGGAGAATGTGACAACTAAACAAACAGAGGTAAAATGTAATCGGGGACAGTCAGACTTTCCCTCTCCCCTATGCCTGGAACTGTGTGAATCCCCATATAAAATGACAAGGCATGAATATCACAGATTTGAGAAAATAAAAATGCTAAATTCACAAAAATATTTTTGGAAAATAAATTAGATTGAGACTTACCACGAAATGTCGCAAAATACAGGCAGTAGAATGTTACTGTCCATGTTTTTCTTTTCATTTTATAATCCCCAAAACAACGGACAAGAATTGGCTAAAATTGGAACTCCAGTGTCTGTGTCACAGTGCAAACTAAACCCAAATCAAACTCTGAGGACAGGTGGCTGCTGCAGCAAGATCGTGAAAATGGAAAATGTGCTAGAAGCTGTCACCTTTGTAGACTTTGCCCCCTTTTCCCCAAATAATTTATTATTCCATGATAAAACGTAGATAACAAATAGAAGGAACTTTATTATTTCCTTGACTGCTGCTTTGTATCCAGAGAAAGATTTGCATAAGATTTTCACTGGGCATTGCTTTCCTTTTCACCATCTGATCACAATTCAGTATATTTGAGTGCGATTTAATGATCCAGTTCAGCTCCTCCAATTCTCTAAACATGACCATTGATAATTTTCTATTCATGAACGAATGAATGAATGAATACATTTATTGGCCAAATATTCACATACAAGGAATTTGCCTTGGTGCTCCGCCCGCAAGTGACAACATGACATACAGTGACAGTTAGGAATGATACAGAAAACATTAAACATTAATAATAAAACATTATTGATTAAACATGTGTATTAAATAAAATACCAGAGCAAAAAGAGGTTGCAGATTTTTGGTTATTGAGTAGAGCTACTACTCGTGGAAAAAAAGCTGTTTTTATGTCAGGGTCTTTTGTGTCTGAAAGACTGGGTCACGTACTTAAGGGAAATATTTAACAATTTGCAGAGCTGTTCTGGACTGGCCTCATTAAAGCACACGGTATTGGTGGTTCAGTATTGATGTGGATAGAGAACTGGCTGGCAGACAAGAAGCAAAGAGTAGGAGTGAACGGGACCTTTTCAGGATGGCAGACAGTGACTAGTGGGGTGCCGCAAGGCTCAGTGCTGGGACCCAGCTATTTACAATATACATTAATGATTGGAACGAGGGAATTAATATGGGGCAGTGGAACAACATCTCGAAGTTGTGGATGACACGAAGCTGGGGGCAGTGTTAGCTGTGAGGAGGATGTCTAGGATGGCTGCAGGATGACTTGGATAGACTGGGTGATGGAGCAAATGCATGGCAGATGCAGTATAATGTGGATAAATAAGTGAGGTTATCCACTTGTGGTGGCAAAAACAGGAAGGTAGACTATTATTTGAAAGCTGACCGATTAGGAAAAGGAGAGATGCAGCGAGACCTGGGTGTCATGGTACACCAGTCATTGAAAGTAGGCATGCAGGTGCAGCAGGCTGTGAAGAGAGGGGCGAACGGCATGTTGTGCATTCATAGCAAAAGGATTTGAGTACAAGAGCAGGGAGGTTCTACTGCAGTTGTACAGGGTCTTGGTGAGGCCACACCTGGAGTATTGCGTGCAGTTTTGGTCTCCTAATCTGAGGAAAGACATTCTTGCCATAGAGGGAGTACAGAGAAGGTTCACCAGACTGAATCCTGGGATGGCACGACTTCCATGTGAAGAAAGACTGGATAGACTTCGCTGTACTCGCTGAATTTAGAAGATTGAGAGTGATCTCATAGAGACTTACAAAATTCTGAAGGGGTTGGACAGGCTGGATGCAGAAGAATGTTCCCGATGTGGGGAAGTCCAGGACAAGGGTCACAGTTTAAGGATAAGGGGAAGTCTTTGGACCGAGAGAGAAAATCGTTTTTTTCAACATTATGGGGGGGGGGGGGGGGGGGGGGGGGGGGCAGAGAGTGGTGAATCTGTGAATTCTCTGCCACAGAAGATAGTTGAGGCCAGTTCGTTGGCCATATTTAAGAGGGAGTTGGATGTGGCCCTTGTGGCTGAAGGGATCAGGGGGTATGGAGAGAAGGCAGGTACAGGATACTGAGTTGGATGATCAGCCATGATCATATTGAATGGCGGTGCAGGCTCGAAGGGCCGAATGGGCTACTCCTGCACCTAATTTCTATGTTTCTATGTTTCTATGTAATGTATCTCTCGTAGCAAATACATATAATTCAATTACAAAACAATGCAAGATCTCCATTGATGCCCAGTTCTGGGATAGATTTGTAAAATCATAGTTGAGTAGAGCAAATAGGACTTGATGTTTCAATCCCTGTAGTAAGTCGGCACTCTTGATATTGGCAGTGGGATTGGCATGGTGAAAGGTAGGGTAGGTTCATCATCGAGATCATCAGGTGGGCACTCTCCTTCTTTGACGTTTCATTGATAAGACCGCATCGTCTCCAGAGGGCTCAACGGTGATACCTGACGTCCCAGGTACACCCCCCTCAGTTCCATACCCTACTGTATTCATCTTGCAATTGTTGTAATTGTTGTCTTTCCTTTTAATCCAAAGCGAATTGTTGCTTTTTTCTGCTGATTTTGACAATGACTTGATTGTTAGTTGGAGGAAGCGACCCCTCACCCCCATTTTCTTCAATAGACTGGTCATAGATCTGGCAATGAATCCCCTGAATCCCACTTCTACAGGGAGAATCTTGGTCATTCAGCCATTCTGGGCAGCTTCAAGGGCCTATCCCACTTAGGCGACTTTTTAGGCGAGTGCTGGAGACTCTGCGCTTGCCACATGATCGCCACATGGTCGCCACATGTTCGCTGGTGGTCTCTGGTGAGTCTCCTTCGTGGTCACGAGGAGTTCCCGCATTCTGGGAACTAGTCACATTCTGGGAACTAGTCGCGGCCTCAATATGGTCGCGCAAATTTTTCAACATGTTGACATTTTTTCTGCGACCAAAGATTGGTCGCCATGGAGAAAATCGATAATCCTGTAGTCGTAGGTGCAGTTGTAGTGGGGTCGCCATGTAGTTGTGGGTAGTTGAGGTAGTCGTAGGTAGTTTTAATAATCGCCTTTGCTGACCGGACATTTTCATTGGCTCATTGGGGGAAAAAAACGTAAGCACGAGTTTTCAGAACCAAGGATAACCGACCGGTAATGTTGAATGCCCACCAGAATTCACAGCTGTGTATCTCTAGCTTATTAAAAGTTGTCTGGACTTCCGGTGGCGTCAATGGTGGGGTGAGAGACGTCGCTGTTTCACTCTGCTCCTGAAGAATGTTTTAATGTGCTAAAATATGAGTTGGAAGCCTGGGAAGTTCTGAAAATAACTACCGGAGCTGCTATTTAATTGTGTGTTATCAGAATCCTGCTGATAACAGAGAATAATTGCAGTTTTAAATGAAAAAACAGAAATTTTGCCAGAAGCCTGCAAAAGCCGCTTCAAGACCTGCTACAAGAGCCTACTTGAAAAAACCTGAAAAGACTCCTCAATCCCCTCAAACATCAGCTGGAAGTTCAGAAGAAGAAGTTGATTCCCGAAATCCTTCAACAGAATTGACTTTAATGGAGCAACACAGGGAACAAATGGAAAATTCAGTATTAGCTTCAGTCACTGAAGTTATTTCTAAAGCGAAACGAGAGGGGAATGTCGAGCTGGACAAAAGCATCTCTGAAAAAATTAAACAAGGTAATGATAAGCTGATGGGGAAAATTGATGACTTAACCAAACATGTGGTCGAGGTTGAGGAGAATTTAAACAAAAGAATTAAGTGGGTTGAAAAGGATTGTAATAAAAAGCTGGATGCAATGCTAAAATCTACTGAGGCGGCTATGGAAGGAATGGACAATACGATAACTGAGATGGCTAAGGAGATAAAGAGACTAAAAAAAAGGAACAAGAAAGCACTGGGAGGGAGCTTGCTAAAATTAAGCATAAATGTACAGACTTGGAAGCAAGATCAAGGAGGCAAAATTTAAGGATACTTGGAGTTAAAGAGGGAAAGGAGAGTGGACAATTCTTTCAGGAGTTTGCTGCCAACTTACTCAAACAAGTACTTAAGCTGCCTGAAGCCCCGAGAATAGATATGGCTCACCGGGTCCGATGTAAGGCTCAAGCAAGCTTAACTGCCCCCCCCCCCCCCACCCCAATACAGATTATTCTGATATTCTATGACATTTCAACCCTGGGAGGAATTACGAAAAAGATTCCATATGGTGTGAATTTGATGTTTGGAGAAGACAAACTAAGATTCTTCCGTGATTTTCCAGCTGGTCATGGAAAAGAGGGACAGGTTTACAAACACGAGAAGGCTACTGAAAGAGGTCTCGGGAGTAAGATATGGGACAGTATATCCCGCTAAATTGAGAATTACTTATAACCATGTTGAACAGAAGAGGCATTTAAATATGCACAAAGTATCACAAAGGAGGACTACTGATCATTAGGAGTTGGTCTCCTACAATAACATCAAGGAGAAACGACAAAGAAAGAATTGTGTCTCTTTTTTTTTTAACATACTGCTCTTGTTAAAATGGCGAACCTTCCTCGAGGCGTTGTCTAACATTTTATCTTTGGAATGTTAATTCAAGGTCCGATTTTATGTTTCATCTCATCAAAGGATTGACAAAGAAGAGAAACTGTGGCGGGGAAAATAAATTGAGAATATTGTGTAATATAGAATATTATCAGTGGACTTGTATATAGAAAATTTTTTTTTGAATATATATCTTTATTAGAGTATTTAGACAGTGATTTAGCAAACATATGTTATGATAGCAATATTTCATGTTCAACAAACATACATTATTAATAATGTCAAGTGTATCATTTTGACTAATAATTTTTTTTTATAAAGAGAGAACAGTAAGAAAAATAAAATAAAAATCAACATCGAAAAAGAAAATCATAAAGAAAGGAATAATTTACTATTAATACATCGTAGGAGATAAGATCAAGGAATATAAAATATAACTTTTCATCTATTCCTAAGTCCAAGTTTCAGTTAGGGTTCCCTGCCGAACCATTCTACCCTTTTAAGTAACCAATGAAAGAAGACCATATTCTGACGAAAACTTCTTGTTTGTCCATTAAGGCAAATCTGATTCTTTCCGGATGTAGGGTCTCCGACATTTCCGGAATCCACATTTTAGTTGTGGGGGATATAGGGCCCTTCCAAAATTTTAATATTAGTTTCTTCCCAATTATTATACTGTAATCTAGGAATTTTTTTTGACTTGTTGTAAGAGTTAAACTTTGTTCTGATGTTCCAAGTATTGTTAATTTTGGGTCCGGATCCAGTTTAGTATTAATAACTTCAGAAGTTATTCTAAAAATCTCAGTCCAGAAATTCTTAATTTTTATACAATTTGCAAAGGTATGTGTTAAATTAGCCTCTGGATGTTGACATTTATCGCAGGTAGACGATATCTGTGGAAAGATTCTATTTAATTTAACTTTGGAGTAATGTAATCTATGTAAAACTTTAAATTGTATTAGAGCATATCTGGAGTTTAGCGAGCATTGATGTATGTATTGTAAACTTTTGTCCCATATATGTTTCATTATGGATTGATTTATTTCATTTTCCCATGTATGTCTATATGATTCCGTCGATGGTATCTCGCTATCTAAAAGGGTGTTGTAAATATGTTGTTAATTTTTCTGTATTAGGATGCTTATTCAGACATTCATCAAGGATTTCTGGTTTCCTATTCCTATAATCTTGTGTATTTGACCTAACATAATCTCTGAGTTGTAGATATCGAAAAAAATTATTTGAGTGAAATCCATAAATCTGTTGCAGTTCCTGAAATGAGAGATAAGTGCCTTTCTTATAAAGGTGTTCCACCCTTTGATTCCATAGTTTTTCCATTGTATAAAGCCTTTATCTAGCATGGACGGTTTGAATAAGGGATTGTTTACAATAGGGAGACAGAGTGGTATATTATCCAGTTTTAAAGCCTTTTTAAGTTGTTTCCAGATTCGTGTACCACTATATATTATAGGGTTTTCCCCATAAGTTTTTTTGTGCAATTTTGTCGGTGCAAATATAATCGAACCGATTTGAAAAGGTAGACAGTCCTCCTTTTCCATCCTTAACCATTCTGGTTGTTGATCCATTTCTTCCAGCCCAAAATTCATGTTTTTAATATAAACTGCCCAAAAATAAAACCAAAAATTTGGTAGAGCTAAACCTCCATTAATCTTTGATTTACATAAATGTTTTTTATTTATTCTATGATTCTTGTAGTCCCAGATGAAACTTGTAACAGTAGAGTCTACTTTTTTTTAAAAAGATTTTGGAATATATATCGGGATTGACTGAAATAAGTACAATAATTGCGGTAGAAAAATCATTTTTATAGCATTAATTCTACCGAACATTGAAATATGAAGTGTTTTCCAGTATTGACTATTCTTATTTAGTTTATTCATTAAAGGTGGAAAATTTGATTTAAATAAATAACTTTACCTCTTAGTTACATAAATACCTAGATATTTAAATTTTTCTTCAACTATTTTAAAAGGTGATTGTTGTAGTATATGTAAATTATGATCCGTTATTGACATGATTTCGCTTTTATTCCAATTAATTCTATATCCTGAGAAATGACCGAATTGAGTTATTAGATTTAATAAGTTTGCAATACTAATTTCCGGCTTTGTAATATATATTAGTACATCATCTGCATATAGAGAAATTTTATTCATTGTATTTTTAGTATTGTACCCATGTATTTCTGGATTAGATGTGACATTTTCTGCAAGTGGTTCAATTGCTAAAGCGAATAATAATGGAGATAACGAACATCCTTGTCTACAACCTCTCGAAAGATTAAATTTAGTTGATAACATTTGATTTGTTAGTATTCTAGCTGTTGGGTCAGAATATAATAATTTAACCCATGCACAGTACTTCTCTCCCAATTGAAATTTTTCCATCACTGAAAATAAATATGGCCATTCTACTTGATCGAAGGCTTTTTCAGCATCTAGCGATATAATTGCTAGGTCTGCATTTGCAATTCTGTTTTAATATATAATATTAAACAATCGTCTAAGATTATAAAATGAATGACGTTTTGGGATAAAACCTGTTTGATCAGGGTGTATTAGTTTGTTAATTACTAAGCTCACTCTATTGGAAAGGATTTTAGTTAATATTTTCTGTTCAGTATTTAATAGAGCTATTGCTCTATATGAGGCCGGGTCTTCTAGATCCTTATCAACTTTAGGTATAAGTATTATTGTAGATTCATTTAAAGTTTCCGGGTGTTGCTGTTGAGTATATACTTGTTTATACAGTGTTTGTAAGCGTGGAGAAATCAGATCATAATTTTTTTAATAGAATTCAGAACTTAGGCCATCAGGGCCGGCGGCCTTTCCATTTTTTAAAGATCTAATTGACTCTTCAATATCTTTGGTCGTTATTTCAGCTCCTAATAATTCTTGTTCTTGCAGATCTAAGCCTTTAAGGTTGCAATTCTGTAAAAATGCTTCCATTCCTGTTGATTGTTGTGTCACTTTAGTTCAGTAAAGATCTTGATAGTATTGTAAAAATCTGTCATTAATATCTTTGGGGAGTGTTAGTATTTTTCCCTTTTCTGATCTAATATTATGAATCATTTTTTCTCCATCCAGTTTACGAAGCTGGCGTGCCAATAATTTATGTGGTTTATCACAAAATTCAAAATTTAATTGTTTTGTATGTTGATAAAGTTTTATTATTTGGTTAGAGTATATTTTATTTAACTTGTATTTCAGTGCAGCTATTTTGTTATGTTTTACCAATGAAGGTGCCAATGAAACTTAACAAAACTAATTCCATATACATATAATTCTAAATATCATAATAGCATTATTTCTGATCATTGCCCGTTAACTTTTTCTTTAAAATTAGAAGGAATGCCTGATAAACACTTGTTTTGGAGGTTTAACCCCCAAATTTTAAATAACTCACAAGGTTGCACATATTTAAAAGATCAGATGAGATTCTTCTTTGAGACAAATGATACACCAGCTATTTCACCCTCCTTATTATGGGAAACTTTTAAGGCATTTATTAGAGGAACTATATCAAACTTTCCAAAATAAAAAGAATAATACTGAACAATTGCAGTTAGAACAAGAAATTAGACAATTAGATTTAGAAAATGCCAAATAACCAACTATAGATAAACATAATAAGATAATAATACTAAAATATAAATTAAATAAAATTTTATCGGCCAGAATAATAAGATTATTTCAAATTACAAAACAAGAAAATTTCGAATTTGGTGATAAACCCCATAAACTTAGCACGCCAACTGAAAAAACGGGAAACAGAAAATACAATTACTAAAATTAAATCAGACAAAGGGGAATTACTAACACTACCTAAAGATATTAATAAAAGATTTGCTCAATTTTATCAAAAATTATATACATCGAAAACCTCTGCAAATAATACTCAAATTACAAATTTCTTAGATAAGTGTAATCTTCCAAAATTTAATATGGTGGAACAAGAGGGATTAGGAGCTCAGATTACACTACAGGAAATAGAAGAAACAATTAGTTTGTTGAAGAATGGCAAAACGCCAGGACCAGATGGCTTTAGTAATGAATTCTATAAAAGATTCTACGAGATAATTTCTCCACGGTTGCAAGATTTATATCAGGCACGTGCCATCAGGGTAGGCAAGGTAGGCACTGCCTACCCTGACTAAAATTATGAAACGGCAATTATTAAATATAAACAGTAAAGGCATGGGAGAATTATGCCTATCTACCAGCAGCCCCTTCTGCTGGTCCCCACTTACCTCTGGCTGTGCTCTCCGTCTGAACATCTCTCACCTGCCGCTCGCCGGCCGGCTTCCCGCAAATCTTTAAATTCCGACAGCACGCTCATGGGACCAGTTGAGGTTACTTGGCTGTGGAAATTTAAGGATTTGCGGGACGCGGTTGACATGAGCGAAGCCGGCGAGCGGCAGGTGGGAGATGTTCAGACGAAGAGCACTGCCAGAGGTGATCAGAAGGCGCTGAAGGTCAGCCAGTTCAGGTGTCGACCCGAGCTGCTTCTATCCCCGGAAGTGGCGGCCAGTTCTGCTGTCCGTGCCCGGAGCGCTGCGGCAGCGGTGAGTGAGTTACTGATATGATCTTCGACCCTCTCCTTCTCAACACTTCTGCCTTCTCGCATCTTCAACCCCTGGCACAGACTCTCCACATGCTGTGAAAGGAACTCTCCCTCCAGTTGGACCCTTGAATTAGTATTGTCATTCAATAAGATGACAACTGATTCAAGGTCCCGGTGTGCTCCCGTTTTTCCCACCATCTCTCCACCTCCATCCTCCGTCCCCCACCCATTCAGTAATTAAAAAATGAAGGAGATTGAGAAGCCTTGGGAAAATTGAATTGTTACTTGTTTTATATTTTTTACGACGAGAAAAATCTGCTCATGCGCGGTTTAAGATTTTTTTTTTAAAGCCGGCTGACTGCCTACCCTGAGTAATTACTCACGGCACGTGCCTGATTTATATAAATACGCTTTGAAAGAAAATAAACTACCAGAAACACTAACTGAGTCAACTATTACACTTATACCAAAAAAGGATAAAGATCTAGAAGACCCAGGCTCGTATAGAGCTATTGCACTCCTAAATACAGACCAAAAAATATTAGCAAAGACCCTAGCGAGAAGATTGAGTAAATATGTTAGTAAATTAATAAATCCGGACCAAACAGGGTTCATACCAAAGAGATACTCATTTAACAATTTGAGACGGTTGTCTAATATAATGTACTCACATAATACTGAAGAAGAACTAGCAATTATTTCATTGGATGCAGAAAAAGCTTTCGATCAAGTAGATTGGCAATATTTATTCAAAGTATTGGAAAAATTTAACATGGGAGATAATTTTATTTCATGGGAATTATTATTTTGTGATAAGCCAACGGCTAGAATACTGACTAATAATATATTATCCCCGAAATTCCAATTAGCAAGGGGCAATAGGCAGGGGTGCGCGTTATCGCCCCTGCTATTTGCACCAGTGATAGAGCCTTTAGCTAAAAGTATAAGAAGCCATCCGAATATTCATGGGTATAATACTAAACACTCAAATAATAAAATTTCATTATAGGCGGACGACATATTATTATATATTACAAATTCACAAATTAGCATACCAAATATACTAAATTTAATAGAGGAATTTGGTTCTTTTTCAGGATATAGAATAAATTGGAACAAAAGCGAAATAATGACGATAAAACCTCAAGAGTCGACACATCTGTTGAAATTCCCTTTTAGAATTACAACAGAAAAATTTAAGTATTTGGGCATCCAAATTACTAGGAACTATGAATCATTACTCAACGCAAACTATATGCCTTTATTAACTAAATTAAATGGGTTGATTAAATTTTGGAAAACACTGCCGATGTCTTTAATAGGCAGAATAAACGCGATAAAAATGATCTTCTTACCACAAATATTGTACCTATTTCAATCAATACCAATATACTTACCTAAAAAATTCTTTAAAAAACTAGATTCTGATATTATAAATTTCATATGGGATTATATATCACACAGAATTAAAAAAAAATACTTGTGTAAATCTAAAGAATCAGGGGGACTGACACTCCCTAACTTATTGTATCATTATTGGGCAGTGAATATTAAAAATATAAACAAATAAAATTAACTTTAAAACTAAGAAAATTATCGCTTCTTTCTCCAATAGCTAATAATCCCTCATTCAAACCATCCATTATTGATAATCCATTGGGAAAGAATAGGAATTAAAATGATGGGAGATATATATGAAATGGGAACATTTTTATCATTCCAACAAGTACAACTAAAATATAATTTGAAAAGTAATCAATATTTAAAATACCTTCAAATTCAAGATTATTTGAAAAAGTATATACAAGGATATCAAACTTTAACCCCAGATTTATTGGAGGAAGGAATGAATAGAGAGGCAGAATCAAGCAATTTAATATCTTACTTATATAATATAATTCTAAATATAGAAACACCAACGACAGAGGCAATTAGAAGAGACTGGGAACAAGAGTTATTGATAAAAATTCCGAACGATAGATGGGATAAAAATTTATTATATGTAAACAAATATTCAATAAATGTAAGACATAACCTAATTCAATTTAAAATTTTACATAGATTATATTATTCGAAAACAAGACTGAATAAAATATTTTCAAATGTTTCCCCCATCTGTGAAAAATGTCTAACTCAAAATGCCACTATAGCACATTCCTTTGTCTCTTGTACAAAACTGTATACATTTTGGAATGAAATTTTTGGAATTTATACAAAACTATTTAACACAAAATTGAACCCCAATACAGAATTGATTATCTTTTGATCAATGGAAGAGGGAAGTAAACTAACTATATTCCAAGAAGCTTTTCTTAATTATGGTCTAATAACAGCAAAAAAACTTATACTTAAATTTTGGAAAAACGCACCTACGCCAACATTCAAAATGTGGATCTCAAGCATGTCTGAAACGCTACATCTTGAAGAAATGAGATTCCTCCTACTAGGCAAAGTAGACCAATTCTTAAAGATTTGGTCTCCTTTTATCAACTTTTTACAAGCATATGGTGCAACATAACATAACCTTAGAAATTAAATGGTTTAGAACTGGGTGACGGATGGGCAAAAATACGAGATAGGTAGATCTCTCCTAATCTCTCTTTTCTTTACTTTCTCCTTTTCTTTCAATCTTTTAACTTCTCATCTCTGTCCTTTATTTCTTTTGCTTTCTGTTTCTACTCACTTGTCTATCTATTCCGACACTCTTTATTTATTTTTTCTCTCACTGTTCTTTTATTATTAAATCAAAAGTATGAAGTTGTACAAGAATGAAAATATGTATTTATGTATTAGGTACTTAAGTACCAGACTATTGTACTTACTTCTAACAAAAATAACCAAATAAAAAAATAAATAAAAGTTGTCTGGCTTCTTAAAAGTGTGTCCACTCATCTCTCCACTTCACCCCCCTTCTCCGCTCCCCCAACTCCCCCCTCTTTTAAAGGACTACTGTACACTGTGCTAGCCATCTTAACCTTCCTGTTCATCGCGGTGTGTGTCTGTATCATCTTGGCTTTGCACCGCGTGAATTTCAGATAGCGCTCCCCTCGCTTTCCTTGGCACCCGCCTTTACGATATGTTTGTGTGTGTGTGTGCGTGTTCCACTCTGACCGTCGCTGTTCCAGTTCCCGGTTTTTTAGGCGATTCCCGCAAACTTGGCAGTTGCCGGCAGTCCGCTGAAAATGGGACAGGCCCTTTAGTTGCCTGTTCTGAGTACTTGGTCTAGATCTCCATTGACCCTCAGTTCTGAGATACATTGGTAGAAACATAGAAAAGATTGATACAAAGAAAGTCAATTGGTCTAACTTATCAGTGCAGATCAAAAAATGAAGCATCCAGCCTAGTCCTGCCCTGCAGCACAAATCTCTTAATGTACACATCCAAATATTGCTTAAACACGACGAGGCGTTTATCTCCATCAACTCTCAGTTTCAATTCTCCCCTCCAATTATTGTACAATTACTTTAAGTTGGCAGGCCCTGGTTTCTGACATTTCTGCTAAGGGACATTGATCCTTCTTATTTACTTAGTTTCCTCATAGTTTTATAGACCTTATTTCCCCCTAATCTACATCAGTTTGAAAACTAACACCCCTAACGTGTGCAGTCTTTTCTCATTGCTTCAATTTTTAAATTTGAACAACCCTACGATCTAATCTGCAAGTTTAGAAGAGTGTCTTCGACAGTGATGGAAATGGGTTTTAGGAACTAGGAGTACTCTAAGGTCTGTGAGGCTGAGGTTGGGTAGGAAGGGGGGAGCATTTATTTTATGTGCAGTCATACCCATGTAAGAATACAAGAATGCATAACTAATTTATTGTGTATTTATAATATAGTTTATTGTGTGATGTACGTCATAGCTGCTTTCTTGCATCTTTCTCTCTCTCTCTCTCTCTCTCGCTCTCTATCTCTGTCTCTGTGTTGGCTGCAGCCATCATCTGCTTCGGTGAGGGAAGCAGGTCGGTGATTGATCAAAAGACCCCTAGGTGACTGTGTCTGATTGGCTGCCCAGTGACCAGCGCATTATGTGATTTGACACAATGCCCTTGGAGATAGTGGCTGATTGGACGGGAGGAGACCGATTTGTTTATTGGACGGGAATTTTAAGAGAAGCTGGTCGGTGATTGGATGCAAACCCCTTAGAGACAGCGGTTGATTTACCGCCAAATAATCGGGCACAAAAAATTGAAAATAAGAAAACGATAAAATCGGAATTCCAATTTAAATCTGAAGAATATCATGCCTGATCTGCAGCAAAGATACTAGTATCCGCTCTAGTATCTTTGATCTGCAGTTCCTTCCTATTGAAGAAGAACGTGACCCGAAACAACTTCTAATCCATTCCCTCCACAGATGCCGCCTAGCCCGCTGAGTTCCTCTAGCACTCTGTTTTTTATTTAACTCTTGAAATTGAAGTTAGACATAAAGCTGGAGTAACTCAGTGGGAGAGGCAGCGACTCTGGAGAGAGGATCCTTCTTCAGACTGAACTGAACTCGTCGGTGAGAGTACTTGTGATTGTCTGTAGAAGGGTCTCGACCCAAAACGCCACCCACTCCCCAGAGCCGCCGCCCGTCCCGCTGAGCCACCACAGCCGGCCCCCGTGTCCACATTCAACTCCAGAGCCAAACAAAAAACACAGAGTGCTGGAGGAACTCAGCAGGCCAGGCGGCACCCACGGAGGGAATGGACCAGGAGCCGCCACTAGCCGCCAGAGAGAGGTAGTGAGAGGGCAAGAGAGATCCAAAGGACGGATTCAGATCCCAACTACGCCCCGCTGAGTCATCGCCAGAAGTTTCAAACCTACGGCCCCCTCCAGTTCGAGTCACGTGGACCAAGATTCCACGTTGTAAACAACCATGTTCGTTACTTTGACTGGGAGTTCGCGTTCTGCCACACTCCCGCCAACGGTTTACAGCTATTTGATATCCGCTTCAGGAAGGAGCGGGTGGTCAACGAGTTGAGCGTCCAGGTGAACTCCATTTATGGCGGGGTCAGATGAGAGCCAGGTTCGTAGACAGTCATTATGGAATTGGGAAAAGTTCCAATGAGCTTGTGCAAGACGTGGACTGCCCTTACAGCGCCACTTTCCTCCACACTCTCCATCTCATGGAGACTGGAAACCAAAGATCCTATCGCGGAGCAAGATAGTCCACTCTACAAAAAAGCCATAGTAGAGTCATGGGTAATCTTCACCACCATTTTGGTAACCGGCTTCCGTGTCCGGTCTGGTATCTTTGCTTTGGTCATGGCTTCTACATGCACAAATCATCTTTTTTTTCTCAGCTGCAGGTGATCATTTTGTTATTCCTGCTTCATCCTCCTTATTAATTTTGAACATACAAAATATTGCCATTTGGAAGGAGCTCCAGAAAGTCCTGCACCCACTCAAGCCATCCTCCCCCCCCCCCCCCCCCCCCCACCGTTTCCACGATCGCAGGCCTCCTTTTTTTTGTTAAACATCTATTTCCTTCGGGTGGTTTTTTAAAATCTACCCCTTATCATTTCTATACTTTTTCAATAGCTGCCATGACCCGTTTGATGTCATCCTTCGCCCTGCTCCTGGTCTCGGCCCGCACCGATCTGCCGGAAATATCGTGTGTGTGTGTGTGTTTGTTTGGCGGAGTCTGAGGGGAGAAGCGCCGGCACCAAGGGAAAGGGAAACGGGAGATATAGGCATATCGTCCATTCATTTGTCCTTAGTACCCTCTATATCTCTTGTTCCTCTTTCCCCTGACTCAGTCTGGAGAAGGGCCTCCACCCGAAATGTCATCTATTCCGCTCTATGATCGTTGCTTTCGTCCGTCTGTCCGCTCGTTCGCTCGCCCTTGGATTAAGTAGCGCAGGATAAAGCTACGAATTCACGCACAGGATGGAAACTTGAAAGTAGGGGAACGCCGTTCCCCTGCGTACCCCCCCCCCCCTTTCCATCACTGGTCTTCGACCTTCGAGCTTATAGCAGGGTCGACACGTGGTCCTAGGAGGTCACTGGAACTCACCTTCATGCTCGAGGGAAGTTCCCGAATACTCGTGGCCTCAGCTAGGTCAAGGGAAATTCTTCAATGTGTTGAAAATTTTTCCGCGAGTAAAATTTGGTCGGCATGGTTCTTTTTAACTTGTAGTGCAGTTGAGTGGGGTCGCTATTTAGATACAGGCAGTCGAGGGCAGCCGTAGGCAATCTCCTTCGCTGACCTGGCATTTTGATTGGCTCATTGCAGTTTTCAGGACCAAGGAAAACGGTAGGTAAAATGGCCACAAAACTTTATTATACTTCTTAAAAGTGTCTCCACTCCTTCTCACCCTCCTCCCCCCCTTTCCCCCCTTCTCTCCCCTTCTCCCCCCCCCCCCCCCCCCCCTCTCAAGAGGACTTACCGTAACTGTGCCAGCTGTCTTTCACCTTCTTCTTCATTGCAGGCGTGAATTTCAGACAGTGCTCCCCCGCTTTCCCTGGCCCCCGCCTTTGAGATGTGTTTGTGTGTGTGCGGCGATCGATCGAGCTCGCGGTTTCAACACGGACGGTCAATCCAGCTCGCAGTTTTTCAGGTGCGTGCCCTCAAGCTTGAAGGTCGAAGACACTCTTCTGAAATCACGGATTAGGTCGCCGCAGTGGGACATCCCCTTTAGTCTTTTTGTCTGCCTTTAAAGTGGCAAACACAATTTTGCCCTGTAAAGTGAACTGGAATGAGAAGATCTCCTGGCGGCTCAGCACTTCAACTCCCCCTCCCATTCCGAATCCGACCTTTCTGGGCCTCCTCCGTGGCCAGAGTGAGTCCCACCGCAAATTGGAGGAACAGCACCTCATATGGAGACAGCCCACTGTCTCCACCTCTTCCTTTCTTCTTCCCGCCCCGCCACCCCCCCCCACATCAGTCTGAGGAAGGGTCTCAACCCGAAACGTCACCTATTCCTTCGTTACATAGATGCTGCCTCACCCGCTGAGTTTCTCCAGCATCTTGGAATGAGAAGAAATGTCCTTACCTGATGCAGAGATAAGGCTAAAGAATTTACAACCAATGATGTAAATCATTGAAATGAGGATAAGAAATGATGTGGTTGATTTTAAAAGGAAGGTGAAAATCAAGGCCCCGGTGAGTTTAAACAAACATTTCATTTGAACATCAAGCCAGGGAATTAAAAAGTATCCTCGCAATGAAAATAGCACATTAAGTATTTTTCCAGATGGTTGAATTAATCTAGTAAATAGACACATGCTGAGGCATTCCGGACGTACCTCTTCTTTTTGCATGTGGTGTACACAGCCTAAAGTTGTAGGACAACTTGTTTTATTTGACCTTATTTGATTGTGCATGCCAGGTTGATTGCATTCGTCGAAACAGGGTGGACCACGTGAAGGTTGCAATCTCCCACCCCATTCCAGACCCATGGAATGAAACTCATGGGCCCCATGGGAATGCTAGCACTCTTCTTGTGTTATGGACAACCACAAATTCTGTTGTCATCTGGACAAGCTGGAGTCACGACTGTATCTCCAGTATGCATGTGGCCTCACTCAGACAATGGAGGAGACCCAGGACAGAAGGATCAGTATGAGAAAAAATGGGGAATTAAAATGGTTAGCCAATTGGAGATACAGCAGGCCTTGGAGGACAAGTGCGTGTTCAGTGAAATGGTTGTCGAGTCTCTCCTCGGTCTTGCCGATGTTAAAATGGCCACATCAGGAACATTGCATGCATTAGATGAGGTTAGAGGAGGTGCATGTGAACCTCTGACTTACTTAGAAGGACTGCTGTGGTCCCTGGAGCGATGTGAGGGGTTATGTATAGGGACAGGTGTTACATCTCCTGGTTGCAGGACAAAGTACCTGCGGAAGGACTAGTTTGGGTGGGAAGGGATGTGAACCAAGGAGTTGCGGAGGGAGTGGTCTCTGCGGAAAATGGGAAGGCGTTGGAAGTAAGTAAGTAAGTAAGTTTATTGACCAAGTATTCACTTGGTGCTCCACTCACAAGTAACAACATGACATACAGTAACAGTTACGAATGACTCAGAAAACACTAAACATTAATAATAATAAAACATTAATGATAAAATACAATTGATCAAGCATGTGAACCAACAAAATACCAGATCAAAGGGAGACTACAGATTTTTGGCTGTTGAGTAGAGCAACTACTCATGGATAAAAACTGTTTTTATGGGAATGGGAAGATGTAACTGGTGTTGGGGCCATGCTGAAGGTGGCGGAAATGCCTGACACTGATACGGTGGACATGGAGGCTGGTGTGGTAAAGGTAAGGCCCAGGGGAACTCTATCCTTGTTCCATCAAGATTCTGGATAACCTTTTTGTTATCATAATTGTGCTCCACTGAATGACAAAAGGATAGGAGGATTGAATCAGTTGTGTTTATCGCCACATGTCTGAACATACAACATGGAAGAATACAACATTAAAACAGGCCCTTGGACTCACATTATCTCAGCCGATTATGATGCCAAGACCGTCTTTGATTTGCCTGCATTTAGTTCATATCCATCCCCTGTATAACCACATGTCTATACAAAAATCTCTTAAATGCCACTATCATAACTCTCTCATCCCTCAACCCAGGCACTCTGTTCCCTCTGTGTAAAAAGAAATGCCCCACACATCTCTTTCAACTTTGCCCCTCTCACCTTAAAGCTATGCCTTCAGTATTGGATTTTTCCATCCTGGGGATAAGGTTCTGAATATCTACCCTATCTACCCTCTGTAGTATATATTACATACACTCTGTGGTATATTGTATATACCCTATCGCATATTTTATATACTTCTATCAGGGTTCATTTAGTTTAGTTTGGAGATACAGTGCGGAAATAGGCCCTTCGGCCCACCGGGTCCGCGCCGACCAGCGATCCCCGCACATTAACACCCCAAGGGAGAATTTTTACATTTACATTTACATTTACCAAGCAATTAACCTACAAACCTGTACGCCTTTGGAATGTGGAAGGAAACCGAAGATCTTGGAAAAACCCATGCAGGTCACGGGGAGAACGTACAAACTCTGTACAGATAGCACCCACAGTCGGGATCGAACCTGGGTCTCCGGCGCTTCATTCGCTTTACAGTTGCAACTCTACCGCTGTGCCACAGGTCTCCCCTCAACATCCACCATTCCACAGAAAGCAGTCCAAGTCTGTCCAACATCCCTACAGGCAATACCCTCTTATTCTGGCATCATTCTGGTAGATCTACTCTGCGTCCTTTCCAAATCCTCCACGTCCTACCTGTTATGGAGCAACCAGAACTGTACACGATACTCCAAATGCGGCCTAACCAAAGTCCTATAAAGCTGCACCACGACTTCTTGGTTTGAGTTCTGCTTTTTCCAAAATACACCTTGCATTGAAATAAACACATGTTTATTTAAGCCCATCAGCAGCACTCTATTCGTTCACCTCTCCCTGCCACAAAGTCTTACCTTTGAGACTTACTGGTCCTAACCTCCACCTTTCCATTGCATCTTCCAATTTCTGACTGAGTGCTCTGGTTCCTACCCCACCGCGTCTCTACTTTAAACACTCCCAGGCAGCTCTAGCGAATCTCTCTGTAAGGACGTTGGTCGGGTTGGCAGAAGGGAACTGGACTGTGGTTTCAGTAGCACAGTAGAGACTAACTCCAGTGGAGAAGAGTCAGTGAAGAGAGACTTAGGATGAGTCGATGGAGCAGAAGATCTTTTTCTTGCAAATGAAACATAAACCAAAGGATTAGTTAGATCTCGCAGCCAGGTTGTTGTCTCTTGGCGTCAATGTCTGCCAGGCCCTGAGCTCCACTTGGCGGGTTGTAGAGTGGGCACCCAGAGATGACATGGTCGGCTGTCTGTTGTTCTGCTCCGCATTCACGGGCTGGGCTCTGGCGGAGTCCCCATCTATCTCCACATGCTGGCATTGAAACGCCCAACTCCAATACCAAGTCTGTTGAGCTTCACCCATGCTCCTCTGGTGAAGAGATGTCGCTGTGTAATGGAGATGAGGTTGCCTCCCACTCCTGTGACCACTTGGTAGCTATCCAGTGTGCTTTTGTCTAAGTTGGCTGGATGGTTTGTCATGCGGAGCAAAGGGGTGACAGGACTTTAGTCGGGGTGGCCTCTGCTCTCTGCTGATAATGAGCAGAAGATGAAGACTTTCCATTCACACAGTAAGCCGTTGTTATCAGGAATGAGTCGTAGTGAGAAGTACAAGTTAACAGGAGCAAGTGTTTGATTCAGTGAAGATAGTCTGTTGAATGATGGGCCAAAGGGCCATCTTCGGTGCTAAGGAAGGGGTTTTGCATGTCTGTGTGCATGTAGATGCGAGAAACTGCGATTTTGTGTATGTTCATGTGTGTGTACACACATGTAGGTGTCTGTACATTCCTGTTCATGTTCATGGGTGTGTATACGTGTATGTTTGCAGATTCTTGAGATTGCGTATCTCTGTTCCTGTAGCCATTTACAATTATTAAAGAATTAAAAATTAGGAATTAAAAAAAATTAAAATAAATAAACGATTCATGTCACATATTATGTTGTGGGAATTCCCTTTAAACTGTACAGTGTTAGTTAGTTGTGCATACATCATTTTGTATTGAACCATAAACGGCAACGGCAACTTCTCCAGCCCGAGTCGCGGGGTTGAAACGGCCTTACATCGCCTGGCGTAGCTTTAACGGCCGCGGGACTTACCAGCGCCCGCTGGGGACTTTAACATCGGGAGAAGAATAAAGAACAGGGGAGCGAGAAGACTTTGCCTTGCATCACAGTGAGGAGGTGTTTGGAGATTCACTGTGATGGATGTTTATGTAAATTGTGTTAATTGTGTGTCTTGGTTTTTTTCTTGTTCATATGACTGCAGAAACGTAATTTCGTTTGAACTTAGGTTCAAATTACAATAAAAGTTATCTTTTCTTATCTTATCTAAAATGCTGGAGTAACTCAATGGGTCAGGCAGCATCTTTATTGCATGCAGACAAAAATACTGGAGATTAGATTAGATTAGATTAGATTCCTTTATCGTCATTCAGACCTTATGGTCTGAACGAAATTGTTACCATACAGTCGTACATATAATAAAAAACAAAACACACAATAAACACATATCCAACATCCACCACAATGAGTTCACCAGGCACCTCCTCACTGTGGTGGAAGGCAAAAGCCTTAAGTCCCTGTCTTCCTCCCTCCTAGTTCTCCCTCTGCGCTGAGGCGATCCAGGCCGCCGCCGCCGCTGGAGCACCGCAGCTCTGAGCTGGACCGCCGCCGCTGGAGCACCGCAGCTCCGAACCAGGCCGCCGCCGCCGCTGGAGCACCGCAGCTCTGAGCTGGACCGCCGCCGCTGGAGCACCGCAGCTCCAAGTGGACCGCCGCCACCGCCGCTGGAGCACCGCAGCTCTGAGCTGGACCGCCGCCGCTGGAGCACCGCAGCTCCAAGTGGGCTGCCGCCGCTGGAGCACCGCAGCTCTAAGCGGACCGCCGTCGCTGGAGCACCGCAGCTCCGAACCAGGCCGCCGCCGCCGCTGGAGTACCGCAGCTCTGAACCGGACCGCCGCCACCACTGGAGCACCGCAGCTCCGAACCAGGCCGCCGCCACCACTGGAGCACCGCAGCTCCGAACCAGGCCGCCGCCGCCGCTGGAGTACCGCAGCTCTGAACCAGGCCGCCACCACAGCTCCGCCATTAGGCCTCAGCAAAGACGGTGACGGGGGACACGCATCCCCCCGAAGGGAGAGACTAAGACTCTGTTTCTCCCACCCAACCCCCCCCACCCCCCACACACATACACAACCTAATAAAACAAAATGCTACCGAACAATCACAAATAGACACAAAAAAAAAAGAAAAAAACAGACGGACTGCAGATGAGCCGCAGCTGCCAGCCAGCGCGGCCACTTCCGGAGAAACACAGCGGGTGAGGCAGCATTTACGGAGCAAAGGAAATAGGCGATGTTTCGGGTCGAGACTCACTGTGTATTTGTTTGAAAGGAACAGGCCATGGAAACAGTTACTAATCCAATCATCTCAGACCCAAATCATCAGCCATTCCTTCTATCCAGAGATGCTGCCTGTCCTGCTGAGTTACTCCAGCATTTTGTGTCTATCTTCAGTATAAACAAGCATCTGCAGTT
The DNA here is from genome assembly GCA_035221665.1 of Okamejei kenojei. NCBI lineage: Eukaryota > Metazoa > Chordata > Chondrichthyes > Rajiformes > Rajidae > Okamejei > Okamejei kenojei. The sequence continues at coordinate 13,301,227 of CM069172.1, forward strand.
CCTTCCTCAACCTGTCATCAACAACCAGGTTGCCTCTCCTATTCTCATCCCCTTCCCCCTCTCTCCTGCCCTGCCTGATCTCCTCATTCTGCATCTCCGCCACTCTGTTAACCTGTTCTATTATGGGACGCCGCACGATGGCTGCCTCACCAACGGTCTGTCTTCGTCTTTTTCCTTTTTTGTGTTTCTAGTTTGTCGTAAAATGTATGTTTTAGTTTATCTTTAGTTTTATATATTTGTGGGGGGGGGAGGGGAACTTTTCTTATCTCTTTCCTCGACGGAGATGTGACATTTTCCGTGTCGTATCTCCGTCTGCACTGCAGCCTAACATCGTGGAGTCGGCGGGCTCTTGTTTGGACTTCTAGCGCTCCAAATCCGTGGAGCCAGGGGTCGGCCTTTGGTGCTCCAACCTGCAGGAGCTGCGGGCATTAACATCATGGCGCTCGCGGTCGCTGGTTAGGGATCGACTTCGGGAACTCCAAGCTGCAGGAGGTTCGGCAATCCTGATGTGGGTGCTTGGACCGCCCCGACGTGGGAGCTCGATCGCCGGCTGCGGATGGTTCGACTCCCCCGACCGTGGGAGGAAAGGAGGAAAGAAGATGATATTGCCTTCCATCACAGGTGGGGAATGGGGAGGAGCCGCTGTGGTGGATGTTTATGTCAATTTGTATGTAGTTGTGTAGTTTATGTAGTTATGTGCCTATTGCAGAGGCATAGAAACATTGAGCACAGAAATAGCCCCTCTGGTCCACCATGACCGTGCCGGCTTTTTTACCCATCAACACTAATCCCATTTGCCCTATTAAGATCATATCTTCTATACCTTGCCTATTTGAGTGTCTGTCTGAATATCACTTAAACATAGTAATTGTAATTGATTCCACCATGGGGTAGCAACGTTGTGCAGCAAAAGAGTTGCTGCCTCACAGCACCAGAAACTCGGGTTCAATCCTGACCACGGGTGCTGACTGTACGGAGTTTGTACGCTCTCCCCATGACCTGCGTGGGTTTTCCCCGGGACCGCCGGTTTCTTCCCACACTCCAAAGACGTGCAGGTTTGTAGAATAATTGGCTTTGGTTAAATTGCAAATTGTCTCTGGAGTGTCAGTGTGCGGGGATCAGTAATCAGTGCTGACGCGGTGGGCCGAAGGGCCTGTTTCCGCGATGTATCTCTAAATCAAAACAAAACTAAAGGTCTCTCTCATCACCAACATTTCCTGATGACCTTCCTTTTACCCTAGGTAGGCAAAAGTGCTGGAGAAACTCAGTGGGTGCAGCAGTATCTATGAAGCGAAGGAAGTAGGCGACGTTTCGGCCCGCTGAGTTTCTCCAGCATTTTTGTCTACCTTTAATTTTCCAGCATCTGCAGTTCCTTATTAAATTCCTTTTACCCTATATGCCCCACCACTAATTAACTTCCCAAATTGCGGGTGAGGCAGCATCCATGGAGCGAAGGAAAAAGGTGACATTGCCTTTTTCCTTCGCTCCATAGATGCTTCCTCACCCGCTGAGTTTCTCCAGCATTTTTGTCTACCTTCGATTTTCCAGCATCTGCAGTTCCTTCTTAAAACCTTCCCAAATTACATCACATTGCATTTATCAGGATTAAATTCTCTCTGTCAATACTCGGCCCAACTTTCCGTCTTATGTGTATCCTGCTGTAACCTTAGATAATCATCCAATCTATCCGCAACTAATTTTCGTGTCATCCGCAAACTTAATTATGAAAGTGACTGCAGCAATTCGCAATGTAAGAGCGGATCTACTGACACCAGATGGTTAATAAGCTTCAAGTACAAAGATGGATGTTGTGCCCAGTTTTGTTTAGGTATCATTTGCAATTTTGAAATAAAAGCAGGTCATTTGTCGATTTTTCCCTGTCCTCAGCAGTGGATTTGAACAAAATCGAAAAGCAATCGGGTTAATTAATTAAGATATTTAAAAAGTCATCTAAGATGTATGGGAAGTCAGCTAAAGTGCATGCAGTGACTATGATTTACAATTTGTGAGGATTAAATGGAGAGGGATGCCAGGCATTTTGCTGTGAGAAGATGGGTTTTTGTGGGATTAGCAGTCTGCTGAGCTAAGATGTTTTGAAGAGCTGAAAGCATCTCCCAGAACTCACACACACTTGGGCTCTGCAGAGATGATGCCATTGCAATTTGTAAATGGTTTGATTGCTTCAGCGAGTCAACATACAGCATTTAAAAAAGTGCATTCAACTAGTAGGATTTAAATTCAGGTTATAGTTTTTAGTTTAGTTTAGCGATATAGCACGAAAACAGGCCCTTTGGCCCACCGAGTCCGCGCCAACCTGCGACCCCCGCACATTAACACTATTCAAAGGTTCAAAGGTTAATTTATTGTCACATACACCAATTGGTGTAGTGAAATTCAAGTTGCCATTCCCACTCATGCTAGGGACAATTTTACAATTATACCAAGCCAATTAACCTACAAACCTGTACGTCTTTAGAGCATAGGAGGGAATTGAAAATCTCGGAGAAAACCCACGCAGTCACGAGGAGAACGTACAAACTCCGTACAGACAGCAGCCGTAGTTGGGGTCGAACCTGGGTCTCTGGCGCTGTAACCCCTGAAAGGCAGCAACTCTACCGCTGCGCCACTGTTAACTAAATAAAATTGTAATCTAAAGCTAATATGATTAATGGTTCATGTATAGTTACCGGATTGCCATAAAGATCCTAACTCTTCCCATTGTCCTTTGAAAAAGGGGATTTGCAGTCCTTACCAAGTCTGCTACACCACAGACTACTGACCCACAAGGAGTGGTTGCACTAATTAAGAGCGGCATGGTGGCACAGTGGTAGAGCTGCTGCCTTACAGCGCCAGGGACCTGGGTTCAATCCCGGTTGCTTGTCTGTACATAGTTTGTATGTTCATTGGCTTGGTATCATTGTAAATTGTCCCTAGTGTGTGTTAATGTGTGGGGATCGCTGATCGGTACAGACTCAAGTGGGCCAAAGGGCCTGTTTCTGCGTTGTATCTCTACTAAATTAAACTAATTCCCCAGCAACCCATACCATTCAAAGGGCAATCAGCGATAGGTAATAAACATTGGCCTCGGCAGAAAAGCACACATCCTGTGAATTAATTAATATAAAAACCCTCCAATAAAACCTCTAAGTGTGCGTTATGATCTCCTGCTCACTCTATACACATGACTGCATAGCTGGTCATAGTGCGAACTCCATCATCAAGTTCACTGACAACACCACCGTTGTAGGACGTATCACTGATGGGGATGAGTCAGAGTATAGAAGTGAGATCGACCGATTGACCAAATGGTGCCAGCACAATAACCTGGCTCTCAACACAAGCAAAACCAAGGAACTGATTGTGGACTTCGAAAGGGGCAGGATGGGGTCCCATAGTCCCGTTTATATCAACGGGTCGATTGTGGAAAGGGTCAAGAACTTCAAATTCCTGGGCATGGATATTTCTGAAGATCTCTCCTGGTCCCAGAACACTGATGCAATCATAAAGAAAGAACATCAGCAAAATTTGAAAACCATGTATCATTTTTCTTCCACTTCACAATTATGCGCCACTTTGTGTTGGTCTATCACGTAAAATCCCAATAAAATACATTTACGTTTGTGGTTGTAACGCGACAAAATGTGGAAAAGTTCAAGGGGTATGAATACTTTTGCAAGCCACTGTATATATATATTCTATGGTATATGGTCACACTGATCTGATCTGTATTTATGACTACAATATTCTGTTGTGCTGCAGCAAGCAAGAATTTCATTGTCCTATCTGGGACACGTGACAATAAACTCTCTTGACCTGACTTCACGTTATTTCAACTCAGAATGATCTTACATACCAGAACAACATGATACCTTTCAAGTGCCAAAATAATGATCACCAAAAGAAGCAGGTTTAGCAGAACATTACTATTAAGTGATAGATAATTAGTACAGGCAGGTTTCTACAAAGGCAGTATGTTTGTGGCAATGTTTGAGAGGTTAAAGCTGTTTATAACACTGAGACAATCTCCCTGCTCTTCGTCGAATAGTACTGTGGAAGAAAAATGTATAAAGCCTGAATTCTGTGCTCAAGTGTCCACGTCAGGGATTGAACTGACAAGTCTTGCACCAAGGGCTGTTCTGTTGAAATGAAGACAAAATAATGCTGCACGTGCCAGAATCTTGAGCGCAACGTAAGCTGCTGGGGGAACTCAATGATTAGAGATACAGTGCGGAAACAGGCCCTTCAGCCCATCGAGTCCATACCGACCAGCGATCCCCGCACACTAACACAATCTTACACCCACTAGGGAATTTTTTTAATTTATTTATTTACATTTAATTATGTACATTATGTCCATTAACATTATTTAACATTTACCAAGCCAATTAACCTACAAACCTGGGAGGAAACCAAAGATCTGGGAGAAAATTGTCTATTGTCTAAAACTCACGCAGGTCAGGGGGAGAACGTACAAACTCCGTACAGACAGCGCCCGTAGTCGGGATGGAACCCGGGTCTCCGGCGCTGCATTCGCTGTAAGGCGTGACTGACCCAGTCAGGACCCTTCTTCAAGTTGAAGAAGTGTGCTGATCACAAATGTCCTCTGCCCATTTCTCTCTCCAGATTCTACCTGTTTACTGAGTTCTTACACCATGTTGTTGTTGGTTTAGTTACAGCGCGGAACGGAGGCAGGATCCAACTTACATTGGTAGGTCTCTGTCACTGTAGGGCAGCAACTCTACCACTGTGCCACCAATCCATCCTGTTGAAAGCTTACCAACCTTACAGTTTATGTTTCATTTACAGTCTCACTGAACTGCTGAGGGCACATTTCCTTTTCTTTTTCGGATTTAAATAATGGGTGTACTCAACATTGAGTTCTGAGAACTGCAGATACTGGACAACGAAACAGAAACAGGTCAGACAGCATCCGTAGGAAGCTATCAATGCAACGGGCCTTTGTGGCCTGGCCAGCTGTAGCCGGGACTGTAAAACGGCACAAACGTGACGCATCTTGTATATAGACTCTTGTATGTACACTCAATAGGCAGTTGTGTACATTCTGTACCAACTGAGGGACGGTATGGTGATAGTCCTGCTGAGCTATGTACAGAAAAAAGTATTTCACTGTATCTTGTACACAATAATAAAGAATCAATTGATCGAGTAATTGATTGATAAACAGAGTCAACATTTCAGGTTAGATCTGAGATGTTTACCCTGTTATTCTCTTTCCACAAGTGCTGCCTCGCCTGCTGAGCATTTCCAGTATTTAATGTCAAATTAAAACTAACCATTCATCGTAAACAGAAGCAACCGCACGGTATAATTGTATTCATGCTGAATGTTTGTTTTAATTGACATGTTCTGATAAAACTTTATTTGGAGATAATAAACCAGTTTCTCTCTTTCATGGGGCGTGAACTACACCTGACTGGTTAGCTTATTTGAATTGCTTGTTATTGATCATTGGTTTCATTTAAGAGACTAGAAATTCCTATTTTGGCACAAGGCAATAGTTGAAACTCTGGGCCAACAGTGCAGAATTGTTTTGGGGAAATGGGGGATACAGCGATATAAACAATCACTTCCTGTCCTTGCAAGAATCTGGACACTCATACATTTTATATGAAGGCAGATTATGCAGGTTTTAAAATGCTTGCGTCCACATACAGAGCGCTTATTTTTGTTCTTGATGGAGGCAGGGGCGATGGCTCAAAGGTCACTATGCGAGCATCACCATGGCTGGAAAAGCAGGAACGCAGGAATTTACATGGAGTTCTGCAAGTTGCAAAATCCGAGAAAGGAGTAAGGCGGTCACAGTGGTGCAGCGGTAGAATAGCTGCCTTCCAGCGCTTGCAGCGCCAGCGACCCGGGTTCGAAACTGACTACAGGTGCCGTCTGTACGGAGTTTGCACGTTCTCCCCGTGACATTTCTCCGGGTTTCTCCGGGTGCTCCGGTTTCCTCCCACACTCCAAAGACGTACAGGTTTGTAGGTGAATTGGCTTGGTATTAATGTAAATTGAATTAATGTAAATTGAGCCGAGGTGTGAATGTGCGGGGATCGCTGGTCAGTGTGGACGTGGTGGGCCGAAGGGCCTGTTTCCCCTGCTGTATCTCTAATGAGACTAATTTGGCTGGCATGAGGACTGGTGCAAAGATTTGCAGTTGTCGGGAAGAGAAAGAGTCAGATGGAGACTGAAAGTTCAGACTTTCGAAGTGGGACAAACAAAAGATGGACAAAAATGAGGCTGATCTCAAGGCAGGAAAGACAGAAAAGTCAAGAGGCAAAAAAGATATTGTTGGGGAAAAAAGCAGGAACCGACCAATAATAGGTGCAGGAGTAGGCCATTCTGCCCTTCGAGCCAGCACCGCCATTCACTGTGATCATGGCTGATCATCCACAATCAGTACCCTGTTTCTGCCTTCTCGCCATATCCCCTGACTCCGCTATCTTTGAGAGCTCTATCTAACTCTCTCTTGAAAGTATCCAGAGAATTGTCCGCCACTGGCGTCTGAGGCAGAGAATTCCACAGATTCACAACTCTCTGGGTGAAAAAGTTTTTCCTCATCTCCGTTCTAAATGGCTGACCTCTTATTTTTAAACTGTGGCCCCTGGTTCTGGACTCCCCCAACACCAGGAACATGTTTCCTGCCTCTAGCGTGTCCAAACCCTTAATAATCTTATATAAGATTCCCTGTCATCCTTCTAAATTCCAGAGTGTACAAGCCCAACCGCTTCATTCTATCAACATATGACAGTCCTGCCATCGCGGGAATTAAAAGGAATACAAAGCTAATAAGAGGTTTGCAATATAATAGCTAAAGTTACATAGTTACTTAAGGAGAGACACAAGGAATTTCAGATGCTGGAATTTTGAACAAAAGAGAAAGTGCTAGATGAACTCACCTGGTCGGGCAGCATCTGTGGAGAAATGCACGGACAACATTTCAGGTTGGGATCCTTCAATATTTTGTGTGCCGACAAATGGTACCATTAAGAAGGAAAGATAGATCAGCCATGGTTGAATGGCGGAGTAGACTTGATGGGCCAAATGGCCTAATTCTGCTCCTATCACTTATGAAGTTATGAAATTATGAAGTACAAATGTACAATGGGAGCACCACTGTGACTCAAGTTGAGTTTATTGTCAAAGCCACAAGTACAGTGAGCAACAGGTACAAATAAAATCTTGCTCACACCAACACAAAAGACACATAGACTCAGGCCAACACACAAAAACAACGATACATAAATTAGAAATAAATTACACGTAAAAATTGTAAACAAAAGACTGACAAAAATAAAAGAAATGAGTGCAAGGCACATTTGGAAAAAAACATAGCTGACAAGATATGTTTAAGAAGGAACTGCAGATGCTCGAAAATTGAAGGTAGACAAAAATGCTGGAGAAACTCACCGTTTGAGGCAGCCTCTATGGAGCGAAGGAAATAGGCTACGTTTCGGTACGAGACCCTCCTTCAGACTGATGTGGAGGTTCTACCCGCCCCCACATTAGTCTGAAGTAGGGTCTCGACCTGAAACGTCACCTACTCCTTTTCTCCAGAGATGCTGCCTGACTCGTTGAGTTACTCCAGCATCTTGTGTCTCTTCAGTTTCAACCGGCATTTGAAGTTCCTAGATACACAAAATTAATTCTCAATATTTTTTGTTCTGGGATTAAAAGTCATTCACATGGATGTCTGAAAGCTTCCAAGGACAGAAATCCTAGACAGCAGGAACGAATCCTGTGAGAGCTAACTCTCTGCATACACAAATATGGGGTGGGCGATCGCAACCTTCACGTGGTCTGCCCTGTTTAGACGAATGCAATCAACCTGGTGTGCACAATCAAATAAGATCAAATAGAACAAGTTGTCCTACAACTATAGCTGTGCACGCCACACGCAAGAAGAAGATACACAAATATCACAATTATTAATAGTACAACAAAAATGGCTATGATCATGTCTGATGTGCCGTGTCAAAACAAGTCTGGTCTTGAATATTCTTTGATTGCATTCACAGTGTTGCACAATATCTCTGCAGAAGATGTCTGATGTCTGTAGGCCAATTAGCATCTCCCCGCTGTCTTGCATGTGGCTGATGCAGACAAGATTGTCTAATGGTTACAGCAAGTTACAAGCCATATCTTCTGCTGTGAGCCAGGAACCTGTCATTTGTAACTTGTTTCTTTTATCTCCAACGCTGATTACTTGCTTGTACTTTTCATTTTGTAATAGTTTCATGGAGGCCGGTTCATCGTCACCATATCCCCCTGTCCGGAAAAGGACACCGAGTGCTGGAGCAACTCAGCAGATCAGACGGCATGTCTGGGGAACGTGGGTGGCAAGGCGGCAGTTTGTGGGACGGCTAGACTCGAGGTGGCAGCTGCTAGGGGCTTTTGCGGCGAGCTGCAGCCGGGACTGTGAGCTGGCGTCAAAATGCTCCTGTACCTTCTTCCTGATGGCAGGGGTGAGATGAGTGTGTGGCCAGGATGGTGTGGGTCCTTGATGATTATGGCTGCCTTTTTGAGGCAGCGACTACGATAGATCCCCTAGACGGTGGGGAGGTCAAAGCCGGTGATGGACTGGGCAGTGGTCACAACTTTTTGTAGTATTTTTCGCTCCTGGATGCTCAAGTTTCAGAAGCAGGCCACGATGCAACCAGTCAGAATGCTCTCTACCGTGCACCAGTAGAATATGGACTTGCATATGGACTCCGTGGGCTGTCCTGTACAATCTGTAAGAACCAGGGGATTGTGTTTTTTGTATGGTGGTGGTCTTGCTAATCTGTATGAAAAAAAAAGTATTTAATTGAACCTTGGTACATGTGATGATTAAAGAAACCATTGACCCATTTCGGTTCAGGACCTGTCTGCTGAGTTACGCCCGCACTTGAGCCCTTTTGTCTATTAACCAACATCTGCACTTTGTTTCCCTATATCCTAGACTTTATTCTTTGTTTAAGACTGTTTTGCCCTGACACCTTTAACCTTTGACCTGCCGAACTCTCTGGCTATGGGAAGCATCCTTCCTGCAGGTGTTCCTGGAGAGAGAATCCAGAAATCGGAGGTGCAAAGGGACTTGAGAGTGCTGGCGCAGGACTCCCAAGTCGAATCGGTAGTAAGGAAGGCAAATTCAATGCTAGCATTTATACCAAGAGGACTGGAATACAAAAAACCGAGATTTAATACTGAGGCTCTATAAGGCACAGATTAGGCCGCATTTGGAGTACTGTGAGCAAATTTGGGCCCCATCTCTGAGGAAGGATGTGCTGACTCTGGAGATGGGTCCAGAGGAGGTTTACAAGAATGATTCCAGGAATGAGTGGGTTAGCATTTGATGAGCGTTTGTCGGCACTGGGCCTGTACTCGCTGGAGTTTAGAAGGTTGAGGGAGGACCTCATTGAAACTTACAGAATAATGATAGGCATCGATAGAGTGGATGTGGAGAGGATGCTTCCACTGGTGGGACCAGAGGTCATAACCGCAGGATTAAAGGAGATGGGAGGAACATCTTTAGAAGTTAGTTAATCTGTGCAATTCATTGCCACAAAGGGCTGTGGAGGCCAATTCAGTGGATATTTTTGAGGCAGAGATAGATAAATTCTTGAATAGAATGGGTGTCAAGGTTTATGGGGAGAAGGCAGGTAAATGGGATTAGGAAGCCGAGATCAACCATGATTGAATGGTGGCGTAGACCTGTGCGCCGAATGGCCAAATTCTACTCCTATAATTTGTGAATTTGCAATTATCCTTTCCTGTTAGAATGTTGTGGTTTTCTACGAGAGCCTCTCTCAATCTTCTAAAACTCCAGTCAATATAAGGTTAATTGATGCAATTTCCCTCAAGTCACACAGACGTCAGTCTGGTCGGGCTTTACAGAATTCCCTCAGATTCAGGTTAGTGTGATGTCAAAATCACCAGAGTGCTTCAAAGAGTGTGCTTTGCAAGACCTTGCTCGAGTACACACTTACATGGTAATGATAAATGTCAAGTCAAGTCACTTTTATTTCTATAGCACATTTAAAAATGTTGGCCAAAGTGCTTTACATTGGTGGAGGTTATACAACTGTGGTTCATAGATTAAGTACAGACATAAATACATACATATAGCCCTGTAAAACAGCAACATAGTGCAAAAATTAGTGCTAAAAAATAGTGCCAAAAATAGTGCTAAACAAAAATGTACCAAAGTGCAATAACAAGATAGAGTTAAGAGTGGGTAGGTGGGATAAAGGGATCATGAAAGGAGTTCATAAATCTGATAGAAGAAGCTATTCTGAAGTTTGGACATCTGGACTTTTAATCTCTTGTAACTTTTCCCAGGAAGTAGAAGAGAGCAAATGACAGGGAGGAACTGCAGAGGCAGGTTTAAACCGAAGATAGACACAAAAAGCTGGAATGGCTCAGTGGGACAGGCAGCATCTCTGGAGAAGGGTCTCGACCCGAAATGTCACCGATTCCGCTTCTCCAAAGATGCTGTTTGACCCACTGAGTTTACTCCAGATTGTTGTGTCTATTCACAGAGAGGAAAGGGAATGGCCGAGATGGCCAGCATCCGCAATGATTCTTCCACCAATCCCGATGAATGGCACCTTGAAGATGGACAGAATGGAGGGAGGAGAAGAGTCTGTGATGGACTGGGCTGTGTTGACACTCTGTGCAGGTTCAGATGTCCAAATCCCCATATACCCCTCCCCCCTCAACTTCCATAGGTCAACAAGCATCGCTTTTGTCTTGCTGAGGTCATAAGTGATAGGAGCAGAATTAGGCCATTCGGCCCATCAAGTCTACTCCGCCATTCAATCATGGCTGATCTATCTCTCCCGCCTAACCCCCATTCTCCTGCCTTCTCCCCATAACCCCTGACACCCGCATTAATCAAGAATCTATCTCTCCCTGTCGTACAAATATCTAATGACTTGGCCTCCACAATCTTCTGTGGCAAAGAATTCCACCGATTCACCGGTTAAGGGCAAGATTGTTATTCTGACAGAACACAAGGTGTGTCTGAAGAAGGGTCTCGACCCGAAACGTCATCTATTCCTTTGCTCCATAGATGCTGCCTCACCCGCTGAGTTTCTCCAGCATTTTTGTCTACCTTCGATTTTTCCAGCATCTGCAGTTCTTTCTTAAACACAAGGTATCCAATCTCTTTCCTGTACTCTGTCTCAACCCTGTTGTTGATCCAGCATCAATTTTTCGTCGGACATTGTGAGCCAGAGGGGCTGTTATTGTGCTGTTCTGTTCAATGTTTTTCCAACTTAGCCGAGGGAAGTTGTTTTGTTAATGACAACGCAATGTTCAAGAATTATTTTATCAATGGACGAAGAAGGAATCAGTCAGCCCTTATTGTCTATTTGTAAAGAAATTCTATTTGTGCAAAGTGAAGGTAGACTTCACCAGCATCTGCAGTTCCTTCTTAAACATTTGTGGAGAGTGAAATTCGTTATGCATTTTAGTTTTAAGATGCTGGAAAAATCGAAGCTGGACAAACTAGATGCAGGAAAAATGTTCCCAATGTTGGGGGAGTCCAGAACCAGGGGCCACAGTCTAAGGATAAAGGGGAGAGTGGACAAAAATGCCGCCTCATCTATACTGCCTCACCCGCTGAGTTTCTCCAGCATTTTTGTCTACGAACCATTTTAGTTTCAATGTTTTTGCTTATGTCTTCTGAGCGGGGCAATATCTTCTGCTGTCTTAAGGTTGTGAACTTGAATGTAATCCATTTCTCCTCGCTCGTAGAAGGTAGATGCAGGGGGGGGGGGGGGGGGGGGGGGGTGGTGAGGGAGTGTGTTTTGGTCCAAGTGACGAAACGCCGGCTTCTCTGCTGCAAGCATCCAGCCCTCTCCATCCATCCATCCCCATCGCCGGACGTTCGGCCCTGCATTGCCTCCCCAGCCAACATCGCGAGATTGTTCTGCGGATCATTAATCCAGTACCCCCTCCCTCCTCTCCTCAGCTATATACACACACACACACATCCACACACACACAGACAGACAACCTCACGTCAAGCGGCGTTAAGGCAGCAAACGACAGTCTGTGTGATCCAGAGCGACCACCTGCAGTTCCAGTGTGTGTGTGTGTGTCGCCTATTCGCAGACAGGTAAAGACTTCATCTCTTGCTTCCATTTATTTCTGGGGCTGGCAATTAATCTGTGCGATTTTAACCGACGCTGGCGGTTTTATTTTCGTTGCTGTTGTTGCTGCAACCTTGCCTGTGCAACGCCGCTATTTGTCCATGCATCGCCTTAAAGAGGGGACCGTGAAACTGACACGGCAGTCGCCCAGTTAGTTACTGACTGGCATTGAAATGCGCCGCTGTCTCAATGTGCGTGTTGCTTTTCCACGCATTTTGAAAAGGGTTTCGTGGCTCGTCGCAGGGTGAACCCACCGGTACATCCATTTGAGTCGGTCTAAAAATTAGCATTGCATCACCTAGTGAAAGATAGCTGGAGAGACAGGAAGCAAATCGATCCCCCGCTGTGCCCATGACAACGCCACAATAATAAGTCGCCTGAGCTATTTATGGCTTCTACTTTTTCTGGCAATGGTATATAAAAAGACCTCGGATATGTTTATTATTTTAACCCCCTGTGCGGTCGAGATGCAGCAGGTAGCGAGCACTAAATATGATCTAGTCAAATCCCATCGCCGAGAAAACCCTCACACTCTGAATCCCACTCCCCTCCCTGAGAGACCTGACATTGTCACAAATGGGGACAGGGAGGGTGAAGAATTTACAGAGGTCACACACGTTCTGTTGGTTGGAGAATTTGTTCGGGATCGGATTCCTCCAGGGATTTCCTGTGGCGCATCAAATGTGGACTGGAGTGGAGTGGAGTGGCTGCTGTTGTGTTGTCAGGGCCTCTGGCTGTGTTTGCTCATCATCCAGTAATTCAGGGTGTTTCTTCCAGCAGAGGTCTGGGTCTGGGTGTAGTACGCTGAAAAGCTCTAGGTAGAGCATCACTGGACGATTTTTACATTTAATTAATCGAGCCAATTAACCTACAAACCTGAAGGGAGACAAAAATGCTGGAGAAACTCAGCGGGTGAGGCAGCATCCATGGAGCGAAGGAATAGGCGACGTTTCGGGTCGAGACCATTCGTCAGTCTGATGAAGGAATAGGTGACGTTTGGGTCGAGACCTTCGCCTATAACGTCACCTATTCCTTCGCTCCATAGACGCTGCCTCACCCGCTGAGTTTCTCCAGCATTTTTGTCCACCTTCGATTTTTCCCAGCATCTGCAGTTCCTTCTTAAACCTGCAAACCTGCACGTCTTTGGAGTGTGGGAGGAAACCGAAGGTCTCCTAGGAAACCCACGCAGGTCGCGGGGAGAACGTGCAAACTCCACACAGACAGCACCCGTAGTCGGGATCGAACCCGGGTCTCTGGTGCTGCATTTTGCTTGTAAGGCAGCAACTCTACCGCTGCGCCACCGTGACTTGTATGTGTCCACCGTTCAAAATAACCACCATATGCACTTGCTGCCCCAAACAAAATTTGCAAAATGGACACACATTTTCCAAATAGTTACATGCAAGCGGTAGATTGGGGTGGTTCATTAGAATCACAGAGTACGAAAGACAATAGACAATAGGTGCAGGAGGAGGCCATTCAGCCCTTCGAGTCACACCGCCATTCAATGTGATCATGGCTGATCATCCCCAATCAGTACCCCGTTCCTGCCTTCTCCCCATATCCCCTGACTCTGCTATCTTCAAGAGCCCTATCTAGATCTCTTTTGAAAGTATTCAGAGAACCGGCCTCCACTGCCCTCTGAGGCAGAGAATTCCACAGACTCACAACTCTCTGTGAGAAAAAAATGTTTCCTCATCTCTGTTGTAAACGGCTTATCCCTTATTCTTAAACTGTGGCCCTTGTTCTGGACTCCCCCAACACCGAGAACATGTATCCTAGCATGTCCAAACCCTTAATAGTCATATGTTTCAATAAGATACCCGCTCATCCTTCTAAACTCCAGAGTATACAAGCCCAGCCGCTCCATTCAGCAGCCCTTCGACCCAGTAGCCATTAAGCATCCCATCTACACTAATCGCATTGTATTGGGGAGAAGGTAGGAGAATGGGGTTCAGAGGGATGCTCCGTTCAGACAGTACCCGAAGTCGGATTTGAACCTGGGTCACAGCAGCTCTACCCACTTCTTCTTCTTCTTTCGTGTGGCGTGCACAGCCTAAAGTTGTTGGACAACTTGTTCTATTTGATCTTCCGTTTGCGCGCGTCGAGTTGATTGCATTAGTCGAAACGGGGCGGACCACGTGAAGGTTGCAATCTGCCACCCCCTCTACCCACTGCGCCACCATGACGTTCCAGGTAAAAATCCAACAGAGGGTTAAAGGAGACTTGCATGAGGATTTGGGAATTGGCAGAGCAATTAAGGACTTTGTCAATGGCCGAGGAAAGGAAGGTTGGTCATTGGGTTTGCAAGGACAGGTGATAGAAGGCTGTTTCAATGCTCGTTCATTTGTGAGTGGGTTTCCACCAGATGCTCTGATCTATACCCGATCCCAAAGATTAATTGGCTGCGGTAAGTTACGTCCTATGTGGGTGGCCGGTAAAATAATCCAAGAGGAGTTGCTGGATATGTGAGAGGGAAAAGGTAATATGTAGGAATAAAACAGCAACCTCAACAGCAACGTCAAGTCAAGGAACCAATCACAAGCAAAGGTTTTCATAAATTCTACTAGCAGAATTAGGCCAGACTTTAGTTTAGTTCAGAGATACAGCACGGAAACAGGCCCTTCGGCCCACCAAGCCCGCACTGTCCAGCGATCCCCGCACATCAACTCAAGCCTGCACACACACACACACAGACAGGGTTACTTGAAGAGATAAATCAAAGTTCATACCGCTGGGGTGTAAGCTGCCCAAGCGAAATACGAGGTGCTGTTCCTCCAATTTGCTCTGGGCCTCACTCTGACAGCGGAGGAGGCCCAGGACAGAAAGGTCAGTGTGGGAATGGGAGGGGCATAAGTGACAGGAGCAGAATTAGGCCATTCGGCCCATCAAGTCTACCCCACCATTCAATCATGGCTGATCTATCTTTCATTCTCAACCCCATTCTCCTGCAGTCGCCCCTTAACCCCTGACGCCCGTACTAATCAAGAATCTGTGAATCTCCACCTTAAAAGTACCCATTGACGTGGCCTCCATAGCTGTGGCAATGAATTCCACAGATTCACCACCCTCTGGCTAAAGAATTTCCTCCTCATCTCCTTTCTAAAGGTACGTCCTTTAATTCTGAGGCTGCGCCCTCTGGTCCTAGACCCTCCCACTAGTGGAAACATCCACTCCACATCCACTCTATCCAGGTCGTTCATCGGGAGGAGGGGTGTTTTTGGAGAATTGAGCGTGAGATCCTGTAAATCCAATGACAGCTGCGTTGGACACGATGCCTAATCCAACGCACTTGGTATCAGTGACATCCCGTGCGGATAGGTCACCGGAAAGAATTCACTTAGAATAGCCACAAGATTCTACTTTTACCTCTCACAGCTTCCTCTCTGATATAATTAGCCCCGGCCAGTTTACCCCTCAATGTGCATGTCCGTCCTTCAGTTCCGGTCTCGTGGTCTCGTGGTCTCGTGGGCGGCGGTGAGCCTCGGAGAATCTGCAGTCGGCACCTCGCCAATGCTGACATTGTAAAATCCTCCAAAACCACTCCTCCGCTGTCAGAGGGAGGCCCAGCATAATGTGGAGGAACGGCACCTCATATTTTGCTTGGGCATCTTTCTCCCCAGCGGCATGAACATTGACTTCTCCAACTTGATAACCCTTGCTTTGCCGCTCTCTCCAGCCCTCCACCATCCTAGTTCTCGCTATGTGCACACACGCGAGGCTTCAGCCGTGGCCCTTGTGGACAGTAACATCGGGAGCTGGCCTGGCTGGTGACCGACTTCCGAACTCCAGCGACAGCAGCTTCGTCTGCCCCGAATCGTGGGGCTTGAATCGGCCCGTTTACGGGGCCTTTCATTGGCCGGCGGGGGCTTCAATATCGGGAGCCTCGATCGCCTCGATGCAGCAGTTTGATTTTAAGTCGCGCCGGGCGCTGAAAGGACCCCCCCCCCCCGCAGGATTTCCGCCCATGAAGGTTGCAATCTCCCACCCCTTCGACCAGTTTGACTGTCCTCCTGATTGCATTTTATCTTTGTCACTTTCCCCTCACTAATTGTGATCTATTCTACATTTTCCTTGAACCGCATCCCCTTTTTCACACCTTACCCTTCGCTACCTCTGTGCCTCCTTCCCCCCCCCCCGACTCTCTGTCTGAAGAAGGATCTCGACCCATTCCTTCAATCCAGAGATGCGGCCTGTCCCGCTGAGTTTCTCCAGCGTTTTGTGCCTATCCCCTCTTCATTTAATCGCGACATATTTTACCGAGCAGAAAGGGTCTCTATTTAACATCCTGCCCATCTGACCTCTTTGACAACGACCTCTTTTAGGACTGTGCTGGGAGCATCGGCCTAGATTATTCATTTCATTTCATCATTGTTGAAAACATTAGTGATGCAGTGGCGCTGGTTTCCGACGGGAACGGTGACGGACGCTCCACACATCTCTGTCCTCCAGTTCCTGCGGACCTCCGCCGCTGGAAGTATAGGATTTTGGTGTGTGTGTGTGTGTGTGCTTTATCATCATTCCATACAATGCCATGCACGACATCTGTGGCCTTGATTACAAGCTCCGAATGGTACCCTGAGTGAGGCTTGAACTCAAAACCTGCTGTCGCAGAGGCCAATTTGCCACAGCTGATGTTGAAAGGGTAACTATGAGCAGACAATACAAGGGCAGATGAAGAGAGACATAGACAGAAGGAGCTGCAGATGCTGGTTTATTAAAACAGATGCAAGATGCCGCAGTAACACATGAGGGGCAGGGACCCTTCCCGATTCACAACATTACCTATCCAAGTACAGGTTTAGTTTGGAGATACAGCGCAGAAACAGGCCCTTCGGCCCACCGGGTTCAATTCAATTCAGTTCAACTTCAATGTCATTGCACAGATACAAGTATGGGTGCAACGAAATGCAGTTTAGTGTCAGTACGTAGCGATAGCAATATATAGATAAATACAGATAAATAAGTACAGACGTGGAATTCTATCGGCGGGACTCCGAGTTCAGCAGTGCGATGGTGTTGTTATAGAAGCTGTTCCTCATCCTGCTGGTGCGGGACCTGAGGCTCCCGTACCGCCTCCCCGATGGTAGGAGGGCAAACAGTCCATGGTTAGGGTGGGAGGGGTCCTTGATGATCTTCCCGGCCCGTCTCAGACACCGTTTTCGGTGGAGGGCATCCATGGCAGGGAGCGGGGCACCGATGATGTGCTGGGCGGTTTTCACCACCCGTTGTAGTGCCTTCCTGTCTGCTACGGTGCAACTGCTGTACCAGACCGTAAAGCAGGTGGTCAGGGTCCGCGCCGACCAGCGATCCCCACACATGAATACTATCCTACACACACTAGCTACAATTTTTACATTTACCAAGCCCATTAACCTATAAGCCTGCATGTCTTTAGAGTGTGGGAGGAAACCGAAGATCTGGGAGAAAACCCATGCAGGTCACGGGGAGAACGTACAAACTCCGTACAGACAGCGCCCGCAGTCGGGATGGAACCCGGGTCTCCGGCGCTGCATTCGCTGTCAGGCAGCGACTCTACCCCAGCGCCACCGTGACGAGATTAGGAATAAAAGCGTACTGAAGCATGTCTCCATTCCCCTGTTATTAAGATCTTGGACAATGAATTGCGACTGCCAGCTAGATTCCCAGCACTGCAGTACGCTGCCTTGATTAGATTAGACAGCAAAAATATAATGTTGCAGGCCGTGGTCAAACCTGCAGGGGAGAGGGAGGGAGAGAGAAAGAGAAGGATAAATCAGTGGTAAATACATTGGCCATCTCCCTGCATTACACTTCATATAGCCAAGAGCTGAACTGTCTCATGTTCATTGAATTAAATTATGTTGGAATTGTCAAGAGGTGGTAGAGTGCTATTCACTCAGGTAGAGTAGGCCCTGCCTGCTGGCAAAATTAGCTCTTAGTTAAGTAACGGATCAGCTTTCAAAATCTACTGTATCTGTCATTCAAGGTGTGAACTCTTAAACATCGGTTTGACCAAACGTAGACGAGGCGATCGTTTTGCTGAACACCTTCGCTCAGTCTGCCTGGACCTACCTGGTTACCAAACACTTTAATTCCCCTTCCCATTCCCACACTGACCTTTCTATCCTAGCCCTCCTCCATTGTCAGAGTGCGGCCAAGGGCAAATTGGAGGAACAGCATCTCATATTTGGCTTGGGCAGCTTACAACCCAGTGGTATGAATATTGCTTTCTCTAACTTCGAGTAACCCTTGCATCCCCCCTCTCTCTCCATCCCTCCCCCAACCGAGTCGCACCAGCTCTCTTTCTCACCCAGCACACAGCTAACAATGGCCTGTTTCCTTTATCATCGTTACTTTCTTGCATATTTTTCATTCATTTGTTCCATATCACTCTACATCACCATCTATATCTCTTCTTTTCCTTTTTCCCCTGACTCTCTATCTGAGGAGCGGTTCCTTTTCTCCAAAGATGCTGCCTGGCCCACTGAGTAACTCCAGCTTTTTGTGTCTATCTTCGGTTTGCTGTGGATACTTTCAAGAGAGAGCTAGATAGGGCTCTTAAAAATAGCGGAGTCAAGGGATATGGGGAGAAGGCAGGAACGGGGTACTGATTGTGGATGATCAACCATGATCACATTGAATGGCGGTGCTGGCTCAAAGGGCCGAATGGCCTCCTCCTGCACCTATTGTCTATTGTCTATACTGGAATTTGGAAGGAAGAGAGGGGATCATATTGAAAGCTTATTAAGGGTTTGGACACGATAGAGGCAGGAAACATGCTCCCAATGTTGGGGGAGTCCAGAACCAGGGGTCACACAGATTAAGAATAAGGGGTAGGCCGTTTAGAACGGAGACGAGGAAACACTTTTTCTCACAGAGAGTTGTGAGTGTGGAATTCTCTGCCTCAGAAGGCAGTGGAGGCCGATTCTCTGGATGCTTTCAAGAGAGAGTTACACTGAGCTTTTAAAGATAGCGGAGTCAAGGGAGATTGAGAGAAGGCAGGAACGGGGTACTGATTGTGGATGATCAGCCACGATCACTGTGAATGGCGGTGCTGGCCTGAGGGGCCGAATGGCCTACTCCTGCCCCTACTGTCTATTGATTACGTGGAGGCCTGAGCTATAGTCAAACATAATGTAGGATAGTGCGTGAAGGGAAGGAACTGTAGATGCTCGTTTACACCAAATATGGACACAAAATGCTGGAGTAACTCAGCAGGACAGACAGCATCTCTGGAGAGAAGGAATGGGTGACGTTTTGGGTCGAGACCATTCCTCAGACTTCTGAGGGTCTCAACCTGAAACGTCATCCATTCCTTCTCTCCAGAGATGCTGCCTGTCCCACTGAGTTACTCCAGCAATTTGTGTCTATCTATAATAGGATAGATCTGCTGCAGAATTCAAAAGTCTTCAATTAGTCCATCGTCTATGTAGCCAATTTAGAATCTTCTCGCTGGAATTTAGAAGATTGAGGGGGGATCTTATAGAAACTTAGAAAATTCTTAAGGGGTTGGACAGGCTAGATGCAGGAAGATTGTTCCCGATGTTGGGGAAGTCCAGGACAAGGGGTCACACAGTTTAAGGATAAGGGGGAAATCTTTTAGGACCGTGATGAGAAAAACATTTTTCACACAGAGAGTGGTGAATCTGTGGAATTCTCTGCCACAGAAGGTAGTTGAGGCCAGTTCATTGGCTATATTTAAGAGGGAGTTAGATGTGGCCCTTGTGGCTAAAGGGATCAGGGGGTATGGAGAGAAGGCAGGTACGGGATACTGAGTTGGATGATCAACCATGATCATATTGAATGGCGGTGCAGGCTCGAAGGGCCGAATGGCCTCCTCCTGCACCTATTTTCTATGTTCTATGTTTCTATGAGCTGCTAGAGGAGGTAGGTGAGGCATGTTGTATAACAGTATTTAAAATATATTTGGACGAGTACGTGAATAGGAAAGGTTTGGTTTAGTTTAGTTAGGTTTAGTTTATTGTCACGTGTGCCGAGGTGCAGTGAAATGCTTTTTTGTTGCAAGCTATCCTGTCAGGGGAAAGATTATATATGGTTCCACAGAGTGCACAGGTACAGGATATTGGGGATAACGTTTTGTGCAGGATAAAGTCCAGTAAAGTCTGATTTAAAGATAGTACGAGGACTTCCAGTGAAGTCGATGGTCAGAACCGCTCTCCTGTTCAGAGGGAGATGGGCCAAATGTCATCAGGTGGGGCATCTTAGTCAGCGTGGACAAGTTGGGTCGAAGGGTCAGTTTCTGTATGACTCTAATCTCTTCTGAAAAGTTAAAATGGGTCAAAATAACATATCTTCCCTTCTGTTCACTCAGCAACAGTGCTTGTTGCTCTGAGAAGCAAAGATGAGTTGAGTTTAGTTTGTTGTCCCGTGTACCGAGGTACAGTGAATAGCTTTAGCTGCGTGCTAACCAGTCAGCAGAAAGACAATACACGATTACAATCAGTGTACAGATACATGATAAAGGGAATAACGTTTAGTGCCAGGTAAAGCCAGTAACGTCCGATCAAAGTTTTAAAGAAGGAACTGCAGATGCTGGAGAATCGAGGGTACACAAAAAGCTGGAGAAACTCAGCGGGTGCACCTCCTCCAACCTCATCTACTGCATCCGCTGCTCCAGATGCCAGATGATCTATATCGGTGAGACCAAGCGGAGGCTTGGCGATCGCTTCGCCGAACACCTCCGCTCGGTCCGCAATAACCAACCCGACCTCCCGGTGGCTCAGCACTTCAACTCCCCCTCCCATTCCACATCCGACCTCTCGGTCCTGGGCCTCCTCCACGGCCAGAGTGAGCAACACCGCAAGCTGGAGGAACAGCACCTCATATTCCGCTTGGGGAGTCTGCATCCTTTGGGCTTGAATATTGAATTTTCTCAATTCTGTTAACCCTTGCTGTCTCCTCCCCTTCCCACCTCTCCCTCAGCCCTCGGGCCCTGGCATTCCCTCTATCTGTATCTCCCTCCCCCACCCCAGTCGCACCAGCTTCTCATTTTCACACCACAAACAGCTTACAATCCCTTTATCATCGATACTTTTTTGCATATCTTTCATTCATTGTTCCTTATCTCTCCACATCACCGTCTATATCTCTCGTTTCCCTGATCCCTGACCAGTCTGAAGAAGGGTCTCGACCCGAAACGTCGCCTATCTCCTTCGCTCCTTAGATGCTGCTGCACCCGCTGAGTTTCTCCAGCTTTTTGTGTACCAACGTCCGATCAAAGATAGTCAGAGGGGCTCCAATGAGGTACAGTAGATGGTAGTTGAGGACTGCTCCCTGCCATAACTAGAGAGCAGTCGAGAACTACTATCTACCTCATTGGAGACCCTCGGATGTTGTCCAGGCCACTGTCCCTGTTGCAGATCAAAGGAGTTCCACACTGTCAGTGTCAGTAAGAAGGAACAGCAGATGCTGGAGAAGGGCCTGTTTCCCTGCTATCGTACTCTGTGACTCGAATGAATCTATCGCTTGCAATGTAACTATTTGAAAAACGTGTGTCCATTTTGCACGTTTTGTTTGGGGTAGCAAGTTATTTTGAACGGTGGGCGCGCACACACACGTCACGGTGGCGCAGCGGTAGAATTGCTGCCTTACAGAAAAATGCGGCGCCAGAGAGCCGGGTTCGATCCCGACTACCGGTGCTGTCTGTACAGAGTTTGCACGTTCTCCCCGTGAGTTTTCTCTGAGATCTTCGGTTTCCTCCCACACTCTCCAAAGACGTACGGGTTTGTAGGTTTAAGAAGGAACTGCAGGTGCTGGAAAAATCGAAGGTCGACAAAAGTGCTGGAGAAATTCAGCGGGTGAGGCAGCATCTATGGAGCGGAGGAATCTGAGGAAGGGTCTCGACCCGAAACGTCACCTATTAATTTGCTCCATAGATGCTGCCTCACCCACTTAGCGGGCAAGGCAGCATCTATGGAGCGAAGGAATAGATGACGTTTCGGGTTGAGACCCACTGAGTTTCTCCAGCATTTTTGTCAACCACACTGTCGGTTGTGTGTTAACCTTAAAACAGGAACACTATATCCATGCATGAATATTGGACAGATGTTGTAAAGGGCCCCATGGTGCTTTAGGAAGAACAGGGAAGTTCTCCAGGTGTCCTGAACAATATTCTCACTTGATCTTCTTGTCCTGCAGAGGGCAAATGTGTTAATTTCTACATTTCATTCATGGCTTGTGAGGCATTTCCTCGGCTTGTGAGATTGTTACTCAAAAACAAGCGTTTATTTTGTTTTAAATTCGCCGATCTTATAAGTGCGATATTGTTCCCAGAGTCCCAGCTGTGAGTTGCCATTTTAATACATTCAGTGGACACCTAATTAACATGAAAGACTCAAATGTCACTGACCGTTTTAAGTCAAGGGATCAGCCAAGGGTTAAGAAGTTGTATTTCTCTTGAAGGCTTGCACACAACAGGCACTGTCTCTTTAAAGGCTCTCTCTATGTGGCCATGAGGCCCAGAGTGTGAGGCATTAAATCACCCCAGCCACTAACAGCAGTGCACAAGCCTTTGGTGTCTCCCCTTTGGACAGCTGCAGCCTTTAAATAGCGTCAGCTGGTCGCGAGAGCCTGATTTTGTCCCTGGCTGCTGCCATCAGTTCACGGTATGTGCCACCTCTGTTCTGCTTTTTGATACCGATTTTTTTTTGTTTTGTTTTTATTTTGGGGCAATACGTCGGATTTCTCTCTCGCAGCAGGGAAAGGTAAGGGAGGGTTTCGCAAAGGGATGCGCCCTTGACACAACAGATAAGGAAGAGGAGCCTGGGGAAGGGTCTCGACCCGAAACGTCACCCGTTCCTTCTCTCCGGAGACGCTGCCTGTCCTGACGCTGAGTTACTTTGTGCCTATCTTCGGCTCCAGTTGCCTTCCTACACAGCCAATAGGCTTGGATGCCAGTTTTAAGAAGCAGGAGGAGAGTTATTCCTTTTGTGCAGCAAGCTGGGACAAGCTGCATAGGAGTGGGAGTCAGTTCAACAGCTTGCAACATGGAACGGAATCAACGGTTTATGTGAAGCAAAAAAATTACAGGGGCAGCAGGGTGACGCAGCAGTTAGTGCTGCTACTTCACTCCACCCCTGCAACCCAGATTCGATTCTGACCTACGGTCTTGTCCGTGTGGAGTTTGCACGTTCTCCCTGTGAGCGCATAGTTTCCCCGTCGCGTGCTCCGGTTTCCTCCCAGAGATGTTGAGATTAATGTTCGGTTAATTGGCGGCTTCAAATTACCCCAGGTGTAGACAGGTGGCAAATGAATCAAAGGGGAGTTGATGGAAATGAAGGTTGCAGGGTTATTTACGGGCCTGTCCCATTTAGGCGATTTTTCCAGCGACTGTCATAGTCGTAGCAGGTCACCGAAAAAAACGGCGACTGGACCCCCCCCGTACGACAATGTCTACAACAGCCTACCACCGAGTCGACGTCCAGCTACGGCAAGCTACCGACAACCGGCGACCTATTAGGACGTCCACTTATGACCACAGCTACAACAACCTACGTCCACCTGTGACAAGCCGCGACAAGGTAAGGCAATTCAGTCGCCGGGACCTGGCGCAGGCTGACGTAGGTAGTCGCCAACGGAATTCACCAAAGTCAGCACCTGCGACAACCCGTCATTGGCATCAAACCCACTGACGCCAAAAAGCTTTGAACATTTCAAAATCCAGCGGCAACCAGAAAGACTCTTTGGGCGACTTGAGGAGACGACTCACGACCATACAGGCGTCACCCCGGCGACCATGTGGCAACAGCCTAGTCACCTTAGTCGCCTAAAAAATCGCATAAGTGGGACAGGGGCATTAGAGGTAAATAACAAGACTGGGACTGGCTCTGGTATGAATCTGATGCACTGTTTGGACTCTCTCTTATTTATAAGAGAGACTCTAAACTTATTTATAAGTAAATACTGAACTCTGTGAAGATAACAGATGGGGTGGGCTAAATGATTAATTTGTTCACAAACAGGCAGGTCAGAGAAGCAAGACGACCTCCTTCTATGCTGTAAGGTTCCATGATGTTAAGCAAGGGTGGGTGTGGATAAAAAAGGATGATAAAGGTTTCTTTTATCTTACCCCAGAGAGAGTTTTACTTCCCGAAGCAGTTGCCAACAACTGTAGCGAACAGATATGATGACATGTGCCTGTGTGACAGTCCGCAATGGATAACTCGTTCTTAAGGTTTAACGAATTAACAATGCAATAGTTGTTGACTCTGACAAGTGAGAATGATTGAGCGTGAGGAGATTAGATTTTGACATTGCTTCGTTTAAGAAGGAACTGCAGATGCTGGAAAAATCGATGGTAGACAGAAATGATGGAGAAACTCAGAGGGGGTGGCAGCATCTATGGAGCGAAGGAATAGGTGACGTTTCGGGTCGAGACCCTAGACCAGAAACGTCACCTATTTCTTCGCTCCATAGATGCTGCCTCACCCGCTGAGTTTCTCCAGCATTTTTGTCTACCTTTGACATTTGTGGAGGAATTCTCCCACTGGTGTACAGCAAGCGTTTTATTATACATACCTATCTTTGCGTGGCACAATGACATAACGGTAGATTTGCTGTCTGTACGGAGTTTGCATGTTCTCAATGTGACCGCATGGGTTTCCTCCGGTTTTCTCCCCCATTCTAAAGTCATACCTAAAGTAGGTTAATTGGCTTCTGCAAATTGTCCCTTGTGTATAGGATAGAACTCGTGTATGGGGTTGGTCGTCGCGGACTCGGTGGGCTGAAGGGCCTGTTTGCACGCTGTATCTCTAAACTAAACTAAACTAAACTAAACTACTACAGCTTGCTCCAGTCAAATCCAGAACGGCAACAAACACTGCCTCGCCAGTCACAACCAGATCCCAAACCTGGAATCACAAAATTAAATTAGCAACAAGCATCATCACTGCAACCTGGGTGTCGATCTTAGAAACGGACCATTCAGTTCCTCCAGAGATTCACCATTCAATCTTTTTTTGGGATGAAAAGCATCGATGAAAGGAACAGGCAATGGAGACAGTTACTAATCCAATCACCCTCAGTGTGAAGAAGGGTCTCGACCCGAAACGTCACCCATTCCTTCTCTCCAGAGACGCTGCATGTCCCGCTGAGTTACTCCAGCATTTTGTGTCTATCTTTGGCCAACACTAGGTTTGTGATTTTCAACTGTGCTGGTAAGAAATTTCTTTCAATTTCTTTCGCCTTGGGAAAGTGCATTTAAGTGCTTTTGAAAGTTAAAACAAGACAGTAAACCTGTTAATCATGGTCAAATCTGAGGAGATGTTGAGGTAGATTTACATCCCAACATCCGCAATAGACACTAACACTATCCCACACACACACACACACACACACACACTAGGGACAATTTACATTTATACCAAGCCAATTAACCTACAAAGCTGAACATCACCCCTGGGTGCGAGGGCAAACCGGAGATCCTGGAGAAAACCCACGCAGGTCATGGGGAGAATGTACTGGCAAGCACCTGTAGTCAAGATCGAACCCGGGTCTCTGACGCTGTGAGACAGCAACTCTACCGCTGCGCCACCATGCCACCCTATACTTCATCAACCATTTCTCTTTTTGCAGATGCTGCCTAACCAGCTGGGAGTTAGGAGTGAAAGGAGATGGAATCTTCTCATCCCTAGTTGAACTCTCGCACCATTAGCCGGGCTGCCAGCTCCCATATATGCCATTGGCATTCAGGAGGTCTGATCAATAATGTTCGGGATGTAATTGTGCGAGTGTTGCTTTGGAAATGAGTCCCAGAGGCCCCATCCGTCTCTTTGGCAGTTCCCAGGCAGCTTCAGAATGGAGTCCGCACTCCTGCTCACCACGGCTCAGCAGAGAGAGGTCTCCACTGAAATAGATGACACCTCCACTTATGGGATTCTGCTGGCCCTGAAAAAAACACAAAAAGCTGGAGTAACTCAGCGGGTCTGGATCTCAACGGCATCTCTGGAGAAAAGGAATAGGCAAAGTTTTTGATTTTGATTTAGACAATAGACAATACGTGCAGGAGGAGGCCATTCGGCCCTTTGAGCCAGCACCGCCATTCAATGTGATCATGGCTGATCATCCCCAATCAGTACCCCATTCCTGCCTTCTCCCCATATACCCTGACTCCGCTATTTTTAAGAGCCCTATCCAGCTCTCTCTTGAAAGCATCCAGAGAACCGCCCACCGCCCACAGACTCACCACTCTGAGAGAAAAAGTGTTTCTTCGTCTCCGTTCTAAATGGCTTAAACTGTGGCCCCTGGTTCTGGACTCCCCCAACATCGGGAACATGTTTCCTGCCTCTAGCGTGTCCAAACCCTTAACAATCTTATACGTTTCAATGAGATACCCTCTCATCCTTCTAAAGTCCAGAGTGTACAAGCCCAGCCGCTCCATTCTCTCAGCATATGACAGTCCCGCCATCCCGGGAATTAACCTTGTAAACCGATTTCTCTAACTTCTCTGACTGAATATTGATTTCTCTAACTTCAAGTAACTTTTGTATGAACATTGACTTCTCTAACTTCAAGTAGCCTTTGCTTTTCCTCGCTCTCCATCCCTCCCCCTTCCCAGTTCCCCGACCAGTCTTGCCGTCTCTGACTACATTTTATCTCTGTTTGTTTTGTTGTTCCCCTCTTCCAGCTAACAATGGACTATTGTTCTCGGCGTACCAGGGCCCCATCCCCGACCTCTACCTCCGTTACATCGACGACTGCTTTGGTGTCACCTCCTGCACCCACACACAACTGACTGACTTCATTCATTTCACCACCAACTTCCATCCGGCACTCAAATACACTTGGACCATTTCCGACACTTCCCTACCATTCCTTGACCTCACCATCTCTATTGCAGGTGATACACTCCTGACCGACATCCGCTACAAACCAACTGACTCCCACAGCTACCTGGACTACTCTTCCTCCCACCCTGCTTCCTGTAAGGACTCCATCCCCTATTCCCAATTCCTCCGTCTACGCCGCATCTGCTCCCAGGATGAGGTGTTCCACACCAGGTCATCACAAATGGCCTCATTCTTCAGAGAACGGGGATTCCCCTCCCCCACTATTGATGAGGCTCGCACCAGGGTCTCCTCCATACCCCGCAACACTGCCCTCGCTCCCCATTCCCCCACTCGCAAACAGGGCAGAGTCCCCCTGGTCCTCACCTTTCACCCCACCAGCTGGCAAATACAACACATAGTCCTCCGCCAGTTTCGCCACCTCCAACGTGACCCCTCCACCCGCCACATCTTCCCATCTCCCCCCCTGTCTGCCTTCCGCAAAGACCGCTCCCTCCGCAACTCCCTTGTCAATTCTTCCCTTCCCTCCCGCTCTACCCCTTCCCCGGGCACTTTCCCTTGCAACCGCAAGAAATGCTACACTTGTCCCTTCACCTCCCCCCTCCACTCCTTTCAGGGACCCAAGCAGTCCTTCCAGGTCCGACAGAGGTTCACCTGCCCCTCCTCCAACCTCATCTACTGCATCCGCTGCTCCAGATGCCAGATGATCTATATCGGTGAGACCAAGCGGAGGCTTGGCGATCGTTTCGCCGAACACCTCCGCTCGGTCCGCAAAAACCAACCGACCTCCCGGTGGCTCAGCACTTCAACTCCCCCTCCCATTCCGTATCCGACCTCTCGGTCCTGGGCCTCCTCCATGGCCAGAGTGAGCAACACCGCAAGTTGTTGGGAACAGCACCTCATATTCTGCTTGGGGAGTCTGCATCCTTTGGGCTTGAACATTGAATTTTCTCAATTCTGTTAACCCTTGCTGTCTCCTCCCCTTCCCACCTCTCCCTCAGCCCTCGGGCCCTGGCATTCCCTCTATCTCTATCTCCCTCCCCCACCCTAGTCGCACCAGCTTCTCATTTTCACACCACAAACAGCTTACAATGGCTTGTTCCCTTTATCATCGATACTCTTTTGCATATCTTTCATTCATTGTTCTTTATCTCTCCACATCACCGTCTATATCTCTCGTTTCCCTGATCCCTGACCAGTCTGAAGAAAGGTCCCGACCCGAAACGTCGCCCATTCCTTCCCTCCACAGATGCTGTCTGTCCCGCTGAGCTACTCCAGTTTTTTGTGTCTATCTGCGGTTTAAACCAGCATTTGCACGTCCTCCCCGTGGCCTGTGTGGGTTTTCTCCGTGATCTTCGGTTTCCTCCCACAGTCCAAAAACGTACAGGTTTGTAGGTTAATTGGCTTGGTATAATTGTAAATTGTCCCTAGTGTGTGCAGGATAGTGTTAGTGTGTGGGGATCGCTGGTCGGTGCGGACTCGATGGGCCGAAGGGCCTGTTTCCGTGCTGCATCTTTAAACTAAACTAAACGGTGGAGCTCCCTAGCACCTCTTCAATTTAGTGCCACTGAAGAAGCAGAAAGAACTTGTTTTAACAACTGATTCATATAGGAACACATCTTGAAGAGTGCAGCATTGTCCTCAGCACTGGACCAATGATGTTAGTTGGCTGTAGGGTTGCCAACTGTCCCGTATTAGCCGGGACATCCCGTATATTGGGGTAAATTGGTTTGCCGTCGGGAATTTATCCCTTATTTTGACCCTTTGTCCCTTATTTGGAAGTGAGAAAGGTGGCAATCCTAGTGGGATGGCATGCTTAAAAGTCTCCGTTGTGGGATTTGAACCCACAACCTCCCCACTCTGAACCAGAGTGCTGGTGCTAACCAGTGCGGAGATCCAACTGATGATGAAGTGAAAGCCCGACCTGTCCACAGCCCATCCTAAGCCATGCGGAGACCAATTCCCATTGACATTGACATGCAGAATTCTGTTACCGGCTTTCTTCATCACAATTGTAAGACCCCGATAATGTTTAAAAGCTTCATTTATAAAGCGGGTTATTTATTTCTAGTCGTGAGCCTTTAGCTCATCGATTTATAAAGAGCTGGCCCAGCCACCTCTGACACGAACCCACGGGCTTGCAACTTCATCAGAGCTGGCCTGCCACAAAGTCCGTCAGTCTGAGGAAGGCGATGCCGCCTCACCTGCTGAGATACTCATGTTTAAAAAGGAACTGCAGGTGCTGGAAAGTCAAAGTCGACAAAAATGCTGGAGAAACTCTATGGAGCAAAGGAAACAGGCGAAGTTTCGGGTCAAGACCCCACATCAGTCTGAAGAAGGGTCTCGATCCGAAACGTCACCTATTTCCTTTGCTCCATAGATGCTGCCTCACCCACTGAGTTTCTCCAGCATTATTGTCTACCTGCTGAGATAATCAAGCATTTCTTGTCTATCTTTGATATAAACCAGTATCTACAGTTGGTTTTTATTACATTATTATAACCTTTAGACTTTCACAAATCTTGATGGTATCAGCTGCTCCTGAATAGATTGTCCTTTCATCCCAGAGCCAATGTCTTGTTACAGCGAGAGACATTGTCCTTTGGATAAAACATTAACCTCAAGCAACCCAGACCTGATTATCAAACCCTGCTGACAAGGGAGGTGCCGCATAAATTGCTTAATATCACACACCATTTCTGATTTCATCACATCTGGCTGTCTGCCCTCCAAAGCCTCCAACCTTTTCGTTCCCCAGCCCCGATTTTATCTTCTCCTCAAAATCCACAAACAGAACTGTCCTGGCAGTCCCATTGCTTCTGCTTGTTCATGTCCCACCAAATTAATTTCCACATTCCTCGACTCCATCCTATCCCCCCTGGTCCAATCCCTCCCTACCTATGTCCATGACACCTCACACGCTCTTCGTCTCTTCAATGACTTCCGTTTTCCATACCCCCCCACTCCCTCATCTTTACTATGGACGTCCAGTCACTCTACACCTCCGTCCCCCACCAGGAAGGTCTTAAAGCCCTCTGTTTCTTCCTCGACCGCAGAACCAGCCAATTTCCGTCCACCAATCCTCCCCTCCGCCTAGCAGAGCTGGTCCTTACCCTCAACAACTTCTCCTTAGACTCCTCCCACCTCCTCCGGATCCCAGGCCTAGCTATGGGCACCCGCATGGGCCCTAGCTATGCCTGCGTCTTTGTAGGGTACGTCAAACAATCCTTGTTCGAGGCGTACACTGGCCCTATCCCCGATTACATTGATGACTGCATTGGTGCTACCTCCTGCACCCGTGCAGAACTCACTGACTTCATCAACTTCACAACCAATTTCCATCCTGCACTCAAATTCACTTGGAAATGGGGAATAAGAGTTACAAGACAGCACAGAGGGAGGGAGATGGCTGTTTGTGAGAGAGCCCACTCCCCAATTGTCCAGCACTCCACACTCCAAAGGTCATAAGGAATATGAGTAGAATTAGGCCATTCGGTCCATCAAGTCTACTCTGCCATTCAATCATGGATGATCTATCTCTCCCTCCTAACCCCATTCTCCTGCCTTCTCCCCATAACCTCTGACGCCCGTACTAATCAAGAATCCATCTATCTCTGCCTTAAAAATATCCATTGACTTGGCCTCCACAGACTTCTGTGGCAAAGAGTTCCACAGATTTGCCACCCTCTGATTAAAGAAATGTTTCCTCATCTCCTTCCTAAAAGAACGTCCTTTAATTCTGAGGCTGTGACCTCTAGTGCTAGAATCTCCCAAAGTAAAAACATCCTCTCCGCATCCACTCTATACCAGCCTTTCACTATTCTGTACGTTTCAATGAGGTCCCCCCTCATTCTTCTAAACTCCAGCGAATACAGGCCCAGTGCTGACAAACGTTCATCGTAGGTTAACCTACTCATTCCTGGGAACATTCTTGTAAACCTCCTCTGGACCCTCTCCAGAGCCAGCACATCCTTCCTCAGATATGGGGCCCAGAATCTGCTCACAATATTCCAAATGCGGCCTGACCAGCGCCTTAAACAGCCTCAGCGTTACATCCCTGTTTTTCTATACAAGCCCTCTTGAAATAAATGCTAGCATTGAGTTTGCTTTCTTTACTATCGATTCAACTTGCAGATTAACTTTTTGGGAATCCTGCACCAGCCCTCCCAAGTTCCTTTGCGCCTCCGATTTCTGGATTCTCTCCCCATTTAGGAAATAGTCTATGCCTTTATTCCTACTACCCTTTTTCAGACCTGAAATGTCACCTATCCAAGTTCCCCACAAATGCTGCCTGACCCGCTGAGTTTCTCCAGCACTTTGAGTTCTATGCAAGATTCCAGCAGTTGCCAATTCCTCGAAGTCTACCGTTTCCAGCATTAGTTCAGATTTCCAACATCTACATTTTCAGAAATTGGGAACAGCTTTTTATTCCCTTGTGCCCTCAATTTTTCTCTTTCCTTTCAGTTGCAAAATAGACGCGAAAGAAATGAAATTGCTCGTGGCCTCAGTGTTGGGGATCCTCCTGCACTCCATCACCCTGTGTCAGTCACAGCAACATCCCGAGCTCCAGATTAGCACCAAGTCGGGAAAAGTCATGGGAACAAGAATACCGGTCCTGTCCAGCCACGTCAGCGCTTTCCTGGGAATCCCATTTGCAGAACCTCCAGTTGGGAATTTGAGGTTCAAGAAACCCGAGGGCAAGAAGCCGTGGTCGGGACTCTGGGACGCCTCTGCCTATCCCAAGAACTGCCAGCAGTATGTCGACAAGGAATTCCCTGGGTTTCCTGGTTCCGAGATGTGGAACCCCAACAAGGAGATGAGTGAGGACTGTTTGTACCTCAATGTCTGGGTGCCTTCTCCAAAGCCAAAGAACGCGACGGTCATGGTCTGGGTCTACGGAGGTGGCTTCTACAGCGGAGCCTCCACGTTGGATGTCTACAATGGGAAGTATCTGGCTCACGTTGAGAAGGTAGTAGTGGTCTCCATGAACTACAGGGTGGGTGCGTTCGGTTTCCTCGCCCTGCACGGCAGTCCAGAGGCACCTGGGAATGTGGGCCTCCTGGACCAGAGGCTGGCTTTACAATGGGTGCAGGACAACATCCAATCCTTCGGCGGCGACCCAAAGATGGTGACCATTTTCGGAGAGAGTGCTGGCGGAGCTTCTGTCGGCATGCACCTGCTGTCCCCGGGGAGCAGGGACCTCTTCCACAGGGCCATCCTTCAGAGCGGCTCGCCAAACTGTCCATGGGCCACCGTCTCTGTGGCGGAGGGCCGGCGGAGGGCCGTCGAGTTGGGAAGACTCCTCAACTGTGACATCAACAGCGACAGGGAGTTAGTCCATTGTCTTCGGTCAAAAGAGCCTCAGGAACTGATCGACAAGGAGTGGTCTGTGCTCCCGTACAACAGTGTCTTCAGGTTCTCCTTTGTTCCCATCATTGACGGAGAATTCTTCCCAGACTCCCTGGACGCCATGCTGGACTCGGGCAGCATCAAGAAAACTCAGGTCCTGTTGGGCGCCAACAAGGATGAAGGTTCGTACTTCCTTCTGTACGGAGTGCCGGGCTTCAGCAAGGACTCGGAGAGCATCATCTCGCGAGAAGACTTCACGGTCGGGGTCAAGCTAAGTGTCCCGCACGCCAGCGATCTGGGGTTGGAAGCCGTTGCCCTACAGTACACTGACTGGATGGACGAACACAACGGCATAAAGAACAGAGATGCGATGGATGACATTGTGGGCGACCACAACGTCATCTGCCCCTTGATGCGCTTTGCGAACAAGTATTCCGAGTTTGGTAACGGCATCTACATGTACTTCTTCGACCACCGAGCCTCCAACCTGGTGTGGCCGGAGTGGATGGGAGTGATCCATGGTTATGAGATTGAGTTTGTCTTCGGCCTGCCCCTGGAGAAGCAGCTGAACTACACCAAGCAGGAGGAGATGCTGAGCAGGAAGATGATGCACTACTGGTCAACCTTTGCAAGAACCGGGTAAGCAGCCAACAAAAGCTACAGAAACATAGGCGGAGGGAGGCACGGAGTCTGCAGAGGAACTCGGACAGACAATAGACAATAGACAATAGGTGCAGGAGCAGGCCATTTGGCCCTTCGAGCCAGCACCGCCATTCTATGTGATCATGGCTGATCATCCCCAATCAGTATCCCGTTCCTGCCTTCTCCCCATATCCCCTGACTCCGCTATTTTTAAGATCCCTCTCTAGCTTTCTCTTGAAAGCATCCAGAGAACCATCCCCCACCGCCCTCTGAGGCAGAGAATTCCACAGACTCACCACTCTCTGCGAGAAAAAGAGTTTCCTCGTCTCCGTTCGAAATGGCCTACTCCTTATTCTTAAACTGTGGCCCCTGGTTCTGGACTCCCCCAACATCGGGAACATGTTTGCTGCCTCTAGCGTGTCCAAGCCCTTAACAATCTTATATGTTTCAATGAGATATCCTCTCATCCTTCTAAACTCCAGAGTGTACAAGCCCAGCTGCTCCATTCTCTCAGCATATGACAGTCCCGCCATCCCGGGAATTAACCTCGTAAACCTACGCTGCACTCCCTCAATAGCAAGAATGTCCTTCCTCAAATTAGTGGACCAAAACTGCACACAATACCCCAGGTGTGGTCTCACTAGGGCCCTGTAGAACTGCAGAGGGGCCTCTTTGCTCCTATATTCGATTCCTCTTGTTATGAAGGCCAACATGCCATTCGTTTTCTTCACTGCCTGCTGTACCTGCATGCTTATTGGGAGAGTGGGCAAGGAAGTGGCAAATGGAATACAGCACAGCAAAGTGGTAGAAGGAATAAATGTGGCGAGGATTCAGAAGTTGGTGGCAAACGGACTTGAGAGTCCTCATGCTGGATTCCCAAAATGATGATCAGCCATGATCACATCGAATGGCAGTGCTGGCTCGAAGGACCGAATGGCCTACTCCTGCACCTATTGTCTATTGTCTATTGTTAATTTAGCAGGTAGAGTCAGTAGGTTGTTTAGTTTGTTATTGTAGAACGGCAAATATAATGCTAGCACTCATTTCGAGAGGACTAGAATTTTATAAGCAAGGATGTAATGCTGATAAAGGACTCAGTGCTGGAATAACTCTGATGTTTCAGAAGGAACTGCAGATGCTGGAAAATCGAAGGTAGACAAAAATGCTGGACAAACTCAGCGGGTGAGGCAGCATCTATGGAGAGAAGGAAATATGCGACGTTTCGGGTCGAGACCCTCCTTCAGACTTCGGTAACTCAGCTGGTCAGGCAGCATCTCTGGAGAATGTGGATAAGGTGATGTTTCGTATCGAGACTCTTCAGAGTCTCGACCCAAAACGTCACCAATCCATGTTCTCCAGAGATGTTGCCGGACCCGCTGAGTTACTCCAGCACTTTGCATTCCATGCAAAGTTCCTTCATCTGCAGTTCCTTGAGTCTATTATTTCCAGCAATTTCCAATTTTAACTCAGGTTGCCAACATCTTGCTGGAGTTATAGATCCTTAGATGGGGGGGGGGGCTCATTGGAACCTACTGAATAATGGAAGGCCTAGATAGAGTGGATGTGGAGAGGATGTTTCCACTTGAGGGAGAGTCTAGGATCAGAGGGTGCGGCCTGTGAATAAAAGGACGTACTTTTTGGATTGGTGATGAGGAGACATTTCTTTAGACAGTGGGTGGTGAGTCAGTGGAATTCATTGCAAAGTTCTACCCAACAGGGGTCTCACCCTAGATCTCTCTTCCCTCTGCAGGAACCCAAACGATCTACAATCAAAGGGGAAAACATGGCCTCCCTTCACCACCAGCGAGCAGAAGTTTATTAACCTCAACACGGAGCCCGCCAAAGTCAACACACGTCTCCGAGTGCAGATGTGCATGTTCTGGAACCAGTTCCTCCCCAAGCTCCTCAATGCCACAGGTATGTTTTGCTTTCTCCATGAACGAGTCCAGAACCAGGGGACCACACACAGTTTAAGAATAAGGGGTAAGCCATTTAGAACGGAGACGAGGAAACACTTTTGAGTTGTGAGTGTGGAATTCTCTGCCTCAGGGGGCGGTGGAGGCCGGCTCTCTGGATACTTTCAAGAGAGAGCTAGATAGGGCTCTCAAAGATAGAGGAGTCAGGGGATATGGGGAGAAGGCAGGAACGGGGTACTGATTGGGGATGATCAGCCATGATCACGTTGAATGGCGGTGCTGGCTCGAAGGGCCGAATGGCCTCCTCCTGCACCTGTTGTCTATTGTCTATTGATGTTCTGATCTGTGCCAAAACATCCATGGTTTGGTTTTATGGATGCCATCCACATGCTCCTTGCCTCCAGATCTTGCTAGTCATCGAACTACCCGGACCTATCCAAACAGTAGTGCCACTGCAACAGCCGTGCTCATACCTACATTCGTGGCTCTAGGCATGGAGGATTGCGTTCATGGTTTATAGTCACGTGTACCAGGTACCAGTGAAGTACATTCTTTGCAGACAGCTCAGCAAGACTAGCCCCGTACACAAGCACAATCACCCCGGTCAGTCCCGTCTGCAGCTGGCCACAAAGCCCGGTAGTAGCAGCCCTCGCCTCCATTCCCATGTCCCTCTCCACTATGCTTAAGAAGGAACTGCAGATGCTGGAAAATCGAAGGTAGACAAAAATGCTGGAGAAATTCAACGGGTGAGGCAGCATCTATGGAGCGAAGGAATAGGCGACGTTTCAGGTCGAGACTGAAGAAGGGTCTCGACCCGAAACGTCGCCTATTTCCTTCGCTCCATAGATGCTGCCTCACCCGCTGAGTTTCTCCAGCATTTTTGTCTTCCTCCCTCTCCACTATTATGCTCGTGTCAAGGGGAGGGCAGGGAAGAGACTCTGCTGTGGTGATTCCTCTCCCGTAATGGACTAGATCAAAGTCAAAGTCAATGTCAGTCAAGGTTGTTCGTCACATCCACCCAAAGGTGCAGTGATATGAATTTGCCAGCAGCGATACACTTAAAAAAAGAACACACAATACGCAATAGGATTTAACACAAACATCCACCACAGCATTCTTCACTGTGCTGGAAGGCCAAAAAGTTCAGACGGGCCTCTTCCTTGTTCACCCGTGGTCGGGGCCATGAACCCTCTGTAGTCGCCGCTACGGACGGCCCGATGTACAGGCCCTGTAGGCTGGGATCAAGGGAGGGCCAGTGGCGCAGCAGGTAGAGCGGCTCACTCGCGGCTCCCCTGACCCACGTTCATTCCCGACCTTAGGCGCTGGCTGCGCGGAGTTTGCAGGTCCTTCCCCGCGAGCACGTGGGCTTCCCCCAGGTCCAATTGTAGGTCAGTTGTCCCATCTGTGAGTCACCCTGGGTGTGCAGGGAAGTGAACGCTGGGGAAGTGGGACAACACGGAACTCGTGTGAACGGGTGATCGATGGTCATCGTGGACTCGGTGGGCCGAAGGGCCTGATTCCATGCTGTTCCTTGCAATCACTCACCACTGCACATTGTACAGCAGGCAGTGAAGAAAGCAAATGGCATGTTGGCCTTTATAACAAGAGGAATGGAATATAGGAGGAAAGAGGTCCTTCTGCAGTTGTACAGAGCCCTAGTGAGACCACACCTGGAGTATTGTGTGCAGTTT
>CM069172.1:13342759-13387759 GCA_035221665.1 Okamejei kenojei
TGACTTTCTCTCTCTCCACCAGGGGGCAGATGTGGCAGGAATACATCAACCAAGAGCATCCAACCATGAAATTAAAACGCCATATATTCCGTGACTCACAAACAATAAATATTCTAACTTGTTACAGGTTTTACTGGCACGTTAATGCCATCACACAACACATAAATGTACAATAACACAATGAATATAACTTTGGCCGAGATAACAAGACCAGAATGATGTAAGATAGACACAAAAAGCTGGGTCGGGTCGGACAGCGTATCTGCAGAGAAGGACTAGGTGACGTTTCGGGTCGAGGCCCTTCTTCAGACCGAGAGCCGGGGGAAAGGGAAACGAGAGATATAGACGGCGGTGCGGAGAGATATTGAACAAATGAATGAAAGATATTCAGAAAAAAGTAACAATGATAAAGGAAACGGGCCATTGTTAGCTGTGTAGACAAAATTGTTGGAGAAACTCAGCGGGTGCGGCAGCATCTATGGAGCGAAGGAAATAGGCAACGTTTCGGCCCGAAACCCTGAAGGAAATAGGCAACGTTTCGGGCAGAAACCCAGAAGGGTTTCGGGCCAAAACTTTGCCTATTTCCTTCGCTCCATAGATGCTGCTGCACCCGCTGAGTTTCTCCAGCAATTTTGTCTACCTTCGATTTTCCAGCATCTGCAGTTCCTTCTTGAACATTGTTAGCTGTGTGTTAGGTGAAAACGAGTTACAGACAGCAAGAGGGATGGGGGAGAGAGAGCGATGGGGGAGAGAGAGGGAATGCAAAGGTTACTTGAAGGGGAGGATTTATACTAATGTGGCAGGGGGATGGGAGCATGAGCAGAGAGACAGAGAGGTGTAAAATGAGAGTAGAAGCAATAGGTAGCAAGGTGAAAAGTAAAAGTGGCAGGCAGGCAAATCCAGGGCAAAAATCAAAAAGGGCCACTTTTCAACATAATTGTATAAGGGGTAAGAGTGCTGTAAAAACAAGCCTGAAGGCAATGCAAGGAGCATTCGTAATAAGGTGGATGTTGAATGTGCAGATAGTTATTAATGACTATGCTATAGTTGGGATCACGGAGACATGGCTCCAGGGTGACCAAGGCTGGGAGCTGAACATCCAGGGATATTCAATATTCAGGAGGGATAGACAGAAAGGAAAAGGAGGTGGGGTAGCGTTGCTGGTTAGAGAGGAGATTTACGCAATAGAAAGGAAGGACATTAGCTTGGAGGATGTGGAATCGATATGGGTAGAGCTGCAAAACACTAAGGGGCAGAAAACGCTAGTGGGTGTTGTGTACAGGCCACCTAACAGTAGTAGTGGAGTTGGGGATGGCATCAAACAGGAAATTAGAAATGCGTGCAACAAAGGTAAAACAGTTATAATGGGTGACTTCAATCTACATATTGATTGGGTGAATCAAATTGGCAGGGGTGCTGAGGAAGAGGATTTCTTGGAATGTATGCGGGATAGTTTTCCAAACCAACATGTGGAGGAGCCAACGAGAGAGCAGGCTATTCTAGACTGGGTATTGAGTAATGAGGAAGGGTTAGTTAGCAGTCTTGTTGTGCGTGGCCCCTTGGGCAAGAGTGACCATAATATGGTTGAGTTATTCATTAGGATGGAGAGTGACATTGTTAATTCAGAAACGAGGGTTCTGAACTTAAAGAAAGGTAACTTTGAGGGTATGAGACGTTAATTGGCCAAGATAGACTGGCAATTGATTCTTAAAGGGTTGACGGTGGATATGCAATGGAAGGCATTTAAAGACTGCATGGATGAACTACAACAATTGTTCTTCCCAGTTTGGCAAAATAATAAAACAGGGAAGGTAGTGCATCCGTGGATAACAAGGGAAATCAGGGATAGTATCAAAACAAAAGATGAAGCATACAAATTAGCCAGAAAAAGCAGCCTACCAGAGGACTGGGAGAGATTAGTCCAGCAGAGGAGGACAAAGGGCTTAATTAGGAAAGGGAAAATAGATAATGAAAGAAATCTGGCAGGGAACATAAAAACTGACTGCAAAGGTTTTTATAGATATGTGAAGAAGAAAAAGATTAGTTAAAACAAATGTAGGTCCCTTGCAGTCAGAAACAGGTGAATTGATCAAGGACATGGCAGACCAATTGAATAACTACTTTGGTTCTGTCTTCACTAAGGAAGACATAAATAATCTGCCGGAAATAGCAAGGGACCGGGGGTCAAACGTAATGGAGGAACTGAGTGAAATCCAGGTTAGTTGGGAAGTGGTGTTAGATAAATTGAATGGATTAAAGGCCGATAAATCTCCAGGGCCAGATAGTACTTAAGGAAGTAGCCCCAGAAATAGTGGATGGATTAGTAATAATTTTTCAAAACTCTTTAGATTCTGGAGTAGTTCCTGAGGATTGGAGGGTTGCTAATGTAACCCCACTTTTTAAAAAGGGAGGGAGAGAGAAAACAGGGAATTACAGACCAGTTAGTCTAACATCGGTAGTGGGGAAAATGCTAGAGTCAGTTATTAAAGATGGGATAGCAGCACATTTGGAAAGTGGTGAAATCATTGGACAAAGTCAGCATGGATTTATGAAAGGTAAATCATGTCTGACGAATCTCATAGAATTTTTCGAGGATGTAACTAGTAGAGTGGATAAGGGAGAACCAGTGGATGTGTTATATCTGGACTTTCAGAAGGCTTTCGACAAGGTCCCACATAAGAGATTAGTATGCAAACTTAAAGCACACGGTATTGGGGGTTCAGTATTGATGTGGATAGAGAACTGGCTGGCAGACAGGAAGCAAAGAGTAGGAGTAAACGGGTCCTTTTCAGAATGGCAGGCAGTGACTAGTGGGGTACCGCAAGGCTCAGTGCTGGGACCCCAGCTATTTACAATATATATTAATTATTTGGACGAGGGAATTGAATGCAACATCTCCAAGTTTGCGGATGACACGAAGCTGGGGTGCAGTGTTAGGTGTGAGGAGGATGCTAGGAGGCTGCAAGGTGACTTGGATAGGCTGGGTGAGTGGGCAAATGCATGGCAGATGCAGTATAATGTGGATAAATGTGAGGTTATCCACTTTGGTGGCAAGAACAGGAAAGTAGACTATTAACTGAATGATGGCCGATTAGGAAAAGGGGAGATGCAACGAGACCTGGGTGTCATGGTACACCAGTCATTGAAAGTAGGCATGCAGGTGCAGCAGGCAATGAAGAAAGCGAATGGTATGTTTAGCATTCATAGCAAAAGGATTTGAGTATCTACTGCAGTTGTACTGGGCCTTCGTGAGACCACACCTAGAGTAATGTGTACAGTTTTGGTCTCCTAATCTGAGGAAAGACATTCTTGCCATAGAGGGAGTACAGAGAAGGTTCACCAGACTGATTCCTGCGATGGCAGGAGGGATTGGACAGGCTAGATGCAGGAAGATTGTCCCCGATGTTGGGGAAGTCCAGAACAAGGGGTCACAGTTTAAGGATAAGGGGGAAGTCTTTTAGGACCGAGATGAGAAAAACATTTTTCACACAGAGAGTGGTGAATCTGTGGAATTCTCTGCCAAAGAAGGTAGTTGAGGCCAGTTCATTAGCTATATTTAAGAGGGAGTTAGATGTGGCCCTTGTGGCTAAAGGGATCAGGGGGTATGGAGAGAAGGCAGGTACAGGATACTGAGTTGGATGATCAGCCATGATCATATTGAATGGTGGTGCAGGCTCGAAGGGCCGAATGGCCTCCTCCTGCACCTATTGTCTATGTTTCTATGAAGGTAGAGAAACCATAACTCATACCACTGGGCTGTAGGCATGAATATGAGATTGCTGTTTGCATTTGGCCTCACACTGACAATGGAGGAGACCAAGGAGAGAAATGTAAGACATATCAGCACCCAGGAGAACACAGCAATTATTCTCCAACATCCCACCAAGACAGCAATGTCATGGCAGTCACGGTAGCGCAGCGGTAGAGTCGCTGCCTCACAGCGCCGGAGACCCGGGTGCCACTACGGGTGCTGTCTGTGTGGAGTTTGCACGTTCTCCCCGTGACCTGCGTGGGTTTTCTCCGAGATCTTCAGTTTCCTCCCACACTCCAAAGACGTACAGGTTTGTAGGCTAATTGGCTTGGTAAATGAAAAAATTGTCCCTAGTGTGTGTAGGATAGTGTTAATGTGCGGGGATCGCTGGTCGGCGCGGACCCGGTGGGCCAAAAGGCCCACTAGGGACAATTTTTACTTTTACCAAGCCAATTAACCTACAAATCTGTAGGTCTGATTGGGGACGATCAGCCATGATCACAATGAATGGAGGTGCTGGCTCGAAGGGCCAAATGGCCTCCTCCTGCACCTATTTTCTATGTTTCTATGTCTTTGGAGTGTGGGAGGAAACCAAAGATCTCGGAGAAAACCCACGCAGGTCACGGGGAGAACATACAAACTCCATGCAGACATCACCAGTAGTCGGGATCGAACCCAGGTCTCCAGCGCTGCAATCGCTGTAAGGCAATAACTCGTCCGCTGCGCCCTTGGCACTGCCCCTGCCACCGCACCACGCTCCCTTGGCACTTCCCTTACCAACATAATGCCTCCCCCACCGCACCCCCCACATTATGTGTCCCCACCTCCGTTCTGTGCCCACAACTGAATTGGTGGGTGGTTTTCCTCCACCTGGTACACTCAGCGATCCACTGAATAGTAATCACATCTCCACACGCTTAAGGCGGCCTGACTTTGAGCCTAGGTTTGGTCAAGCTAGTGTTCATGGGTTTGGCTGGGCTCAGTGCAGAGGGATGAATCTATGGTAGGAGGGGGAAAGCAGACTGAGTTCTTGAACGTATCTGGGAGCGACTCAACAAGCTATCACAACCAACTGCATACTTGGTCAACGGTGAAAGGTGAATGGTCACCCAAACAATATGGAGGTCTTAAGTGAAGGCGGTGGTAGTGAAGGTAGTGATGCCACCTTATAGCTCGAGAGACCCGGGTTCGATCCTGACTACGGGTGCTGACTGTACGGAGTTTGAACGTTCTCCCCATGAACACTCTAGAGGCTGGAAACATGTTCCCGAAGTTGGGGGAGTCCAGAACCAGGGGCCACACAGTTTAAGAATAAGGAGTAGGTCATTTAGAATGAGGAGACGAGGAAACACTTTTTTCTCACAGAGAGTGGCGAGTCTGTGGAATTCTCTGCCTCAGAGGGCGGTGGAGGCCGGTTCTCTGGATGCTTTCAAGAGAGAGCTAGATAGGGCTCTTAAAGATAGCGGAGTCAGGGGATATGGGGAGAAGGCAGGAACGGGGTACTGATTGGAGATGATCAGCCATGATCATATTGAATGGCGGTGCTGGCTCGAAGGGCCGAGTGGCCTACTCCTGCACCTGTTGTCTATTGTCTATTGACCTGCGTGGGTTTTCTCCATGATGTATAGATTTTCCTCCCACACTCCAAACTCGTGCAGGTTTGTAGGTTAATTGGCTTAGTTTAATTGTAAATTGTCCCTAGTGGGTGTAGGATAGTGTTAGTGTGCAGGGTGATCACTGGTCGGTGGGCCAAAGGGCCTGTTTCCGCGCTGTATCTCTAAACTAAACTAAACTTAGCTAAGCTTTATCAGTGGTAAATGTGAATGTGAACAGCACTCTGTCAGTCCCGACCATTGAGAGACACAAAATGCTGGAGTAACTCAGCGGGACAAGCAGCATCTCTGGATAGAAGGAATGGGTGATGTTTCGGGTCGAGACCCTTCTTCAGACTTGTGACACACCGTGCCACGCTATTCTCAACTCAGGCACTGAATGGGGTGGCCAGAGAGAAAACACAAGTACCGACTTTCGTGGCTGTAACCATTCGAGATGAGGAGAAGCATTCAGGATAATATTGAGAACCATCAGTCTATGCACCAGGGACAGACATCAATATCGAGAGTATTTCATCGCCACACAGCCTACGCGCTCTCAGGCATCTCCTGTCCCACCTGCCCATTTGGTCTCATCAGCCAGCTAAGAACCCACAACGCCGGGCGGTCACGGTGGCGCAGCGGTAGGGTTTACAGCGAATGCAGCGCCGGAGAGCCCGGGTTCGATCCTGACCGTGGGCGCTGTCTGTGCAGAGTTTGTACGTTATCCACCGGACAGGCCTCCGCTTCTCCGAGAATTCCTATGAGAATTGGCCTCCATTGGCCTCTGATATCTTCGGTTTCCTCCCACACTCCAAAGACGTGCAGGTTTTTGAACTTGACATTTCTTGACATAACAAAATACACATACAGACAAAACAAAGAAAAACGCAAAAGACAATAGCAAAATGACAAAATACAGATCACCTAACCTCGATTAGCATCGCATCAAGTACTCTTAACATTCTATCATAGACGTGCAGGTTGGTAGGTTAATTGGCGGTAAATGTAAAAATTGTCCCTACTGGGTGTAGGATGGTGTTAGTGTGTGGGGACGCGGTGGGCCGAAGGGCCTGTTTCCGCGCAGTATCTCTAAACTAAACTAAACCAGAGTGGAAGCTGCCCGAGTAGGAAGGTAGAGTCTCTGAGACGGAGTCTAGCTGTGACCAGCCTCTGTGAGGCTGGGGGGGGGGGGGGGTGGGTGGAGGTGACATCTTGAGCCTGACCAAATGGGCCACAGTGATCAGCTATCCCAACAGGAGGACCACCATTGTCCAGGGTCAAGGGTCAAGGTCTTTCCCCATGTCTCCTCCACAACTTGCGGGAATCACAAGATCAATGGAGGACCTGGCGTGGCGGTTGGGGGGAGAACAATGAACAACGCAGGACCTGGAGTGGGGGCGGGGGTGGGGGAGGGAGGGGGGGAGAACAAAGGAGGAGCCGGCGGGCAGTACTTTGTAACGTGGCGACCATTTGTATACATCGTGTATGCAAGCAAAGAACTTCATTGGGCCCTGTCCCACGTGACAATAAAATATTCCATTTTATTCCATCCCACTCCACCTAACTACCGGAGACATCCAGGCTAGGATGGCAGAAGGCCAAGGATGGGGGCTCACCCATCCAGAGATCTCCACTGATTATGTGTCAGTCTCCATTGGAAGACTCCTGTGGATCCCACATTGACCACAGACGGTGGGATGGACGGGTCATGTTTTGCACAGAGCTGCTGTCGGGTGTCGACAGAGGGGCCCGATATGCACCCATTCCCTCTGACACTTCTCTCAGCTGTGTTTTCCCCCCTCTTTGATTTATTGGGACTATCCCATTGTTTAAGAAACAGTTGGACAGATACATGGATAGGACAGGTTTGGAGGGTTATGGACCAAGTGGGACTAGTGTAGCTGGGACACTGTTGGCCGGTGTGGGCGAGTTGGGCCGAAGGGCCTGTTTCCACACTGTATCACTCTATGCTTCTTTCCTGTTAATGCACTTGCTCCTTCCATTACTTTGCTTTGATTTTCCTGCTCACACTGCTTCCGCACTTATCCATGTTCCTTTCTTTCCCGCTTGCCTAATCCCTATTTCA
This sequence comes from Okamejei kenojei, assembly GCA_035221665.1. Classification (NCBI taxonomy): domain Eukaryota; kingdom Metazoa; phylum Chordata; class Chondrichthyes; order Rajiformes; family Rajidae; genus Okamejei; species Okamejei kenojei. Next base: position 13,350,192 of record CM069172.1, read on the forward strand.
TTTTCTCTCTCCGGCTTCATCTTCTCCCTTGTCCGTTTTCCCGGTTCTTGTGCCGTCTTCTCTTTTGTCTCTCCCGCAAACTTCCAACCTCCAGATATCAACACACAATTTTCTCTGTGTAAAAAGAACATTTTCTTTGCTGGAGAAACTCAGCGGGTAAGGCCGCATCTATGGAGCGAATGAAATAGGCGACGTTTCGGGTTGAGACCCTTCTTCAGACAGATGTGGGGGTGGGGGTGGGGGGGGGAGAAAGGAAGAGATGGAGAGACAGTGGGCAGTAGGGGAGCTGGGAAGGGGAGGGGAAAGAAGGAGAAAGCAGGGACTACCTGAAAAATTTCCAGCATTTGTCACCTATTCCTTCGCTCCATAGATGCTGCTGCACCCGCTGAGTTTCCCCAGCATTTTTGTCTACCTTCGATTTTCCAGCATCTGCAGTTCCTTCTTAAATAATTTATTTCTCCATATTGTTATTTTAATTTCATTATGATTTGTAATTTTTACTGTGTTGTGGTGCTTTGGTAAATTTCTTGACGATATTTTAGTTGCTTTTGGTGCATAACATGGTTGTTATGTAAAACCCACATCTGATTTTCTGTTCCCAAATTTAATGTTTCTCGTGTTCCTTATTTCCTGCATGTGTGACGATGTAAATAAAAATATCTCTGTTCAGAATGTTTTAAAATGTTTTGTGTGCACTGTTTAAAAGTAGTTTACAGGCTCGTGTCATGGTAAACACAGCTGCTGCAGTGTTAAAGAAGGAACTGCAGATGCTGGAGAATCGAGGGCACGCAAAAGGCTGGAGAAACTCAGCGGGTGCAGCAGCATCTAAGGAGCGAAGGAGATAGGAGACGTTTCGGGCCGAGACCCTTGTTCAGACTGGTTAGGGATCAGGGAAACGAGAGATATAGACGGTGATGTGGAGAGATAAAGAACAATGAATGAAAGATATGCAAAAAAGTATCGATGATAAAGGAAACAGGCCATTGTAAGTGTGAAAATGAGAAGCTAGTGCAACTTGGGTGGGGGAGAGATAGAGAGAGAGGGCTGAGGGAGAGGTGGGAAGGGGAGGTGCTGCAGTATAAGCTATTTCACTGTGTTACACTTAGGGTTGCCAAATGTCCCGTACTAGCCGGGACATCCCGTATTTTGGGCTAAATTGGTTTGTCCCGTACGGGACCGCCCTTGTCCCTGATTTGACTGCTACTACTCGGGTCGAGGGGACTGTTGGCTCGGACCCCGCCTCACCCGTCCCGGCGTAATGCAGCCCGTGGAGTGCAGCAGCAGCAGCAGCGCCTCGCCCGTGGCCCCGTCGGTCGGTCGGCAGCCCGGCCAGCTTGTCCGACCTTCAGACCTTCGCTTACCACCGATGCCACCACCACCCCTCCTTCTCATGGAAGATCATCGGTTCATGAGTTGGACGGGGCGCCGGACATGCGCGCGACGTCCCGCGGCCCGGGCCAAAACCCCTCAGCTGGCCCACCGGGCTGGGCTTTGTGTGCAGTCCAGCACCCGGGGCCGACTCATCATTCACCCAGCCACGGCCGTGTCAGTCAACGAATTGCCGTCGGGACTTTGTCCCGTATTTTGACCTTTTGTCCCTTATTTGGGAGTGAGAAAGTTGGCGACCCAAGTTACACCGGAAGTTAGAGGCCTGGCCTTTGTGTCACATGGTCAGGTAACCTGTTGCCATTCCACAAGGGGATCATTCAGTCATGGCTGATCTATCTCTCCCTCCTAACCCCATTCTCCTGCCTTCCCTCCATAACCCCTGACGCCCGTACTAATCATTATCTATGCCTTAAAAACATCTATTGGCTTGGCCTCCACAGCCTTCTGTGGCAACGAATTCCACAGATTCACCACCCTCTGACTGAAGAAATTCCTCCTCAAAATACCAAACCTCTGGCCTGTTCTTGTAGAATAATATCCAGAGTATTGAATCTCAGCTATGGTAATATCATCACCTGCCAAGGGTCGGTGGTCAGTCTCTCTCTTGTTAGTACTTCCAATAGAGTTAAGCCACATATTCTTAAACTGTGTGGCCCCTGGTTCTGGACTCCCCCAACATCGGGAACATGTTTCCTGCCTATAGCGTGTCCAAACCCTTAATAATCTTATGTTTCAATGAGATATCCTCTCATCCTTCTAAACTCCAGAGTGTAGGATGAGAGGGGATCTCATTGAAATGTATAAGAATATTAAGGGTTTGGACACGCTAGAGGCAGGAAACATGTTCCCGATGTTGGGGGTGTCCAGAACCAGTTTCCGATCCCAAATGATACCCTGAACCTTAATGAAGTCTACATCTAACTGCGTGTGGGCACAAGAGACACATCTGCTGAGAAGCTGTGCGATTAATACCATACGATAGAACTTCATTTATCCCAGGATGGGAGGAATTGATCTGCCAACATAGTCATAAAACACAAGATACATGCAACATGAAATTAAAGTGACGTGTAGAAAGGATTGGGGATGAGCAAAGATTTGTGGAGGTGGGGGTGGTCAGTCTACCCCACGTCAGAAGGGGGAGGGGTTGTACAGTTCGATAGCCACGGGGAAGAAGGATCTCCTGTGGCGTTTCTAACAGCGTAAATGTGGAAGGAGTGAACTCCATTCGAAGATTTCTGGGCCTCGGACACAGCCCGGGGATCCCTGCATTGACGCCTGGTACCGCGATAATTCACCTCCAACAACCGCCGCCGATCCTTCCCTTGTGTGAGGTCTGGCCGCAGCCAGCAGGTTCAGCACCTTAAAGCCACACGCAGCGAAGTGCTGCCTTGTTGCACAGGTCTCCACCTGCCCTCTGGAGTTCAGCTCCTTTATTTGGGTATCAAAAATTAATTATTTCATCAGGATTTCGATACAAACCCGTGGTAACACACCCCCCACCATAGTACAAAAATCACCAAATTATCTACATTTATCAACAACTACGTTACAGTCCTGACAAATATACTAAATAACTACCATAGCAATGTCTATATAGTACTATAGCAACCGTAACTACATATAACAATGTCTCTAACATCGACCGGGCGCGGACAAACCCCAGCAAAGGGGCAAGCATCCTGCTGGGGCAAAGCCCTCTTGTTCCCAAAGTTGGGGGAGTCCAGAACCAGGGGCCACACACACAGTTTAAGAATAAGGGGTCAGCCATTTATAACGGAGATGAGGAAACACTTTTTCACCCAGAGAGTTGTGAGTCTGTGGAATTCTCTGCCTCAGAGGGCGGTGGAGGCCGGTTCTCTGGATGCTTTCAAGAGAGAGCTAGATAGGGCTCTTGAAGTTAGCGGAGTCAGGGGATATGGGGAGAAGGCAGGAACGGGGTACTGATTGGGGATGATCAGCCATGATCACATTGAATGGCGGTGCTGGTTCGAAGGGCCGAATGGCCTCTACTCCTGCACCTATTGTCTGTTGTCATCCGCCTGGCACCGTGACTGGCGGATGGCCAGCTTGGCCAGGCCTGGGAGCAACCCAACCTTCAGGACGTCTTCAGCCCTGCCCACTCCCTAGATCCCGTCACCAGCCCTTCAGTCACTGACAACAGAGCTGCTCCTCCCTCGAGGAGTCAGAGGTGGAGTGGCGGTGCTCCTTGCCCTCCGGACCCTGGCCACAAGGGAGGCTTGACTCGTCCCTATTCAGCTCCTTGGTCTGTCTGAGACTAAGAGATCTGGAGACAAATGTTCCTGGCAAAACCCTAAACCAGTGATCAAGTTATTAATGAGTAGGTGCCTCAGGGTGACTGTTTTGCTAACTTTGACAATCAGACTGAGTAATCTGACTGACTGATAATTAGCTGAAGATGAAACACAAAATGCTGGTGTAACTCAGCGGGACAGGCAGCATCTCTGACCCTTCAGGGGAGAGGGAGATCCATAGATAAGGAAGTGTAAGGTGTGAAAATGGGGCAAAGGGGATGGAGATCCCCTTTGCCCCAGACTGGTCAGAGAACTAGGAAGGGGGAGGGGATGGAGAGGGAGGGAAAGCAAGGGTTGCTTGAAGTTAGAGAAGTCAATGTTCATACCACTGCGGTGTAAACCACCCAATTAGTAATTACCTAATTAGTATTTAGCTGGACTGGATTCTTTGTGAACAGGACATAACTGGGAAGTTTTCCCCCATGTGTCGGAGGGAACTGCAGATGCTGGTTTAAAATAAAGATAGACACAAAAAAGCTGGAATAACTCAGCGGGTCAGACGGCATCTCGGGTGAAAAGGAATAGGGTCGAGATCCTTCTTCGATCCGAAACGTCGCCTCTTCCTTTTCTCCAGAGATGCTGTGTGACCCGCTGAGTTACTCCAGCTTTTTGTGTCTACCGTAAGGCTTCCCCAAGAGGTGCTGGAACTGTACAAGAGCAGCTTAGCTGGAGATCGAGATGGCCAAAGAGCAGCAAAGGGGAAAAGCTGCCACAGAATTGAGGGAAATGGAGGTATGAGGACAATTATTGTCTTCAGAACATGGCACAGTGTTCTTGGGCAGTACACACTGGTGCAGCTGGTAGAACTGCTGCCTCTAAACTCCAGAGAGCTGGGCTCGATGGCAGATGCAGTTTAATATGGATAAATGTGAGGTTATCCACTTTGGTGGCAAAAACAGGAAGGCAGACGATTATCTGAATGGTGTCAAGTTGGGAAAAGGGGAAGTCCACGGGATCTGGGGGTCCTAGTTCATCAGTCACTGAAAGTAAGCATGCAGGTACAGCAGGCAGTGAAGGAAGCAAATGGCATGTTGGCCTTCATAACAAGAGGAGCAAAGAGGTCCTCTGCAGTTGTACAGGGACCTAGTGAGACCACACCTGGAGAAACTGTGTGCAGTTTGGGTCTCCTAATTTGAGGAAGTACATCCTTGCTATTGAGGCAGTGCAGCGTAGGTTCACGAGGTTAATCCCCGGGATGGCGGGACTGTCATATGAGGACAGATTGGAAAGACTGGGCTTGTATTCACTGGAATTTAGGATGAGAGGGGCTTATGGAAACATATAAAATTATAAAAGGACTGGACAAGCTAGATGCAGGCAAAATGTTCCCAATGTTGGAGGAGTCCAGAACCAGGGTCCACACAGTCTATGAATAAAGGGGTAGACAAAAATGCTGGAGAAACTCAGCGGGTGAGGCAGCATCTATGGAGAAAAGGAATAGAAGCTGCCTCACCTGCTGAGTTTCTCCAGCATTTTTGTCTATCTTCGATTTTTCCATCATCTGCAGTTCTTTCTTAAGAGGCCATTTAAAACTAAGATGAGAACAAACTTTTTCACCCAGAGAGTCGTGAATTTGTGGAATTCTCAGCCACTGAGGGCAGTGGAGGCCAAGTCACTGGATGAATTTAAAAGAGAATTTGATAGAGCTCTAGGGGCTAGTGGAGTCAAGGGACATGGGGAGACGGCAGGCAAGGCAGCTCAGACCCTCTAGTCCTGGCAACATCCTCGTAAATCTTCCCTGAACCCTTTCAAGCGTGACAATATCTTTCCGATGAGGAAGCTGTAGATTAGTGTCGCTCATACTATTGGTCCGCCCACAGGCTTATTAGAGAGCTCTCTCTCTCTCTTTGCATGTGGGAGATGAAAGCACCTTGCGTTTCCTCTACAGAGTTGCTAATAAAAGACTATAACCATATAACCATATAACAATTACAGCACGGAAACAGGCCCTCTCGGCCCTTCCAGTCCGTGCCGACCATTTGTTTTCCCCTAGTCCCATCTACCTGCACTCAGACCATACCCCTCCATTCCCTTCACGTCCATATACCTATCCACTTTAGTCTTAAATGTTAAAATCGATCCTGCCTCCACCACTTCTGCTGGAAGCTCATTCCACACAGCCACCACCCTCTGAGTAAAGAAGTTCCCCTCACGTTACCCCGAAACTTCTGTCCCTTAATTCTCATGTCATGCCCTCTTGTTTGAATCTTCCCTACCCTCAATGGGAAAAACGTATCCACGTCAACTCTGTCTATCCCTTTCATCATTTTAAAGACCTCAATCAAGTCCCCCCTTAACCTTCTGCGCTCCAAAGAATAAAGACCTAAGGTCTACTATGGATTCTACTCACTGTGTGCGAGTCTGATCATTTCCTACAGAAGCTGTAAGGATCGTACAAGGACCCTGTTTGTATTCCTTTTGTGGCCTCCTTGTCCTCTTCACTACTTACCTTCCAACCTTCCCTTGCAGAGACCATTGACGAGGCAGAACACCAGTGGAAGATGGAGTTCCACCGGTGGAGCTCCTACATGATGCACTGGAAGAATCAGTTTGACCACTACAGCCGGCAAGAGCGCTGTGCTGAGCTGTGAGCCCGCACCGGCGGTCCGCCCCGTGGGGCAGCGAGCAGAGTCCGGTAATGACCAGGGCGCCAGTCCCGTTCCTGGCGACACTGCATGGCCACCAAACCTTGCCTTTGAGAATGCCTCCGATGCACCGACCCATCTCTCCCCCACCCCCAGCTCAGTCGCGCTCAGTCGTATTCCTCTCGAGCAATCTCACCAACATTCGGCGGGCTTCGCCGGCCGTGTCCTTTTCCACTGGCTTTGCGCTGCTCTTCTGTCCAATCCACCGGCCTGCTGCTCACCCCACACACTCTCACCCTACTGCGCCCTCAGTCCCCGTCCAACGCAAATCCTCCGCCACCATCCTCTTTCCACCCACCTCCATCTACACTCTTCTTGCCACATCCAATCCCCCACACTCTCTCCCGACACCCACTAATGGAGTGAAACAGTAAAATGGAGACGTTTTTATTGGCCAAGTATTCACATACAAGGAATTTGCCTTGGTGCTCCGCCCGCAAGTGACAACATGACACACAGTGACAGTCAGGAATGACACGTAAAACATTGAACACCAAAATGCTGGAGTAACTCAGCAGGTGAGGCAGCATCTCTGGAGAGAAGGAATGGGCGATGTTTCGGCTCGAGACCCTAAGGGAGGCAGCATGTCTGAAGAGAAAGAATGGGCGACGTTTCGGGTTGAGACCTTAAGCCATATCCAGCTTTCAAGAGAGATCTAGATAGGGCTCTTAAAAATAGCGGAGTCCGGGGATATGGGGAGAAGGCAGGAACGGGGTACTGATTGGGGATGATCAGCCATGATCACATTGAATGGCGCTGCTGGCTCGAAGGGCCGAATGGCCTCCTCCTGCACCTATTGTCTATTGTCTCCAGAGATGATACCTCGCCCGCTGAGTTACTCCAGCATTTTGTGTCTACCTTCGATTTAAACCAGCATCTGCAGTTCTTTCCTACACACAATGTCCCCTTCCCATTGCACTCCTCCTAACCACCCCACTCCAACTCTCCCGTACTCTTTTTCTCTAATCCCAAAGATCCTAGAACCTCAAAAGACATTAGCTGTGAATCTGTGAATCTTGATGGGATGTTCAACCCTGGGACTGAAATAGAACAAGGCAGTCTGGTCCCATGCGTGAACCTCCTCCGCCGTTCAATGTGACTATGTCTCCTTCCTTGCCAAATCATCAGATCCTTTTATTCCCATCAATCCAAAATCTATCGATTCAGCCACAGATTTACACATTCACCTAATTCACAACCTTCTCAGAAAAAAAAAAGATCTCAATCGCTATCCTAAGTAGCCAACTCTTTAGCCTCAATCACAGTCCTAAATGGTCCCATCTAAGTGGTGCCAAAACTATCTCACTCCCAAACAAGGGACAAAGAGGTCCAAATACGGGACAAATTCCCCACGGCAATTCGTTGACCGACTTGGCCGTGGCTGGGTGAATGATGAGTTGGCCCCGGGTGCTGGACTGCACACAAAGCCCAGCCGGCGGGCCAGCTGAGGAGTTTTGGCCCGGGCAAAAGTCCGGCGCCCCGTCCAACTCACGAACCGATGATCGTCCATGAGGAGGAGGGGTGGTGGTGGTGTCGGCGGTAAGCGAAGGTCCGAAGTTCGGACAGCTGGCCGGGCTGCCGACCGACCGACGGGGCCACGGGCGAGGCGCTGCTGCTGCTGCTGCTGCACTCCATGGGCTGCACTACGCCGGGACGGGTGAGGCGCGGTCCGGCCCTACAGTCCCCTCGACCCGAGTAGTAGCGGTCAAATACGGGACAAGGGCGGTCCCGTACGGGACAAACCAATTTAGCCCAAAATACAGGATGTCCCGGCTAACACGGGACAGTTGGCGACCCCACTCGCCAAGCCCCACAGCTATCCTCTAATGACACTTCTCTTTCCCAGCAATTCCCCCCAACCCTTGTGGGATGAGCACCAAGGCAAATTCCTTGTATGTGAATACTTGGCTAATAAACATATTCTTATTATTCTTAAACTAACAGCAAGCAGCAATCTTCCTCGCCTGCCATGTCCCATATGCTTCTGTCCTTGAAAATAGCACCAGGTGGGTCTCGGTTCCTTCTATCCAGAGATGCTGCCTGTCCCGCTGAGTTACTCCAGCATTTTGTGTCCATCTTCGGTGAAAGCCAGCATCTGCAGTTCTTTCCTACCCCACCAGATGGCAGCTTCTTGCTCATGGTGACATTTGCCGCCTTTAACTCAGCGTGTGTCTGGGACAACATGGCAATTACAGCTCACATCAGCACCTTTGCTGGACCCTCCAGGCCTGCGTTACGTAAAAACCTGCCCTCCGCTACTGGATAGCAGTGGGTGCAATGAAGCACCTCAGACCTTTAGCTCTCCCAACCATTTGTAGCCACTGTAGACAAAAGTGCTGGAGAAACTCAGCGGGTGCGGCAGCATCCATGGAGTGAAGGAAATAGGCAACGTTTCGGGCCGAAACCCTTCTTCAGACATTTGTAGCCACGTCTCTGCTCACTGGGAAACTGAGAGGAATATTTCCTTGAACATCCCCTTCCAAAACAAAACCGTCGATTCAGATTAAAAAATGCTGGCGAAACTCAGCGGGTGAGGCAGCATCTATGGAGCGAAGGAATAGGTGGCGTTTCGGGTCGAGACCTTTCTTCAGACTGATGAAGGAATAGGTGACGTTTCGGGTCGAGACCCTTAGGGTCTCGACCCGAAACGTCACCTATTCCTTCGCTCCATAGATGCTGCCTCACCCGCTGAGTTTCTCCAGCATTTTTGTCTGCCTTCGATGTTTCCTGCATCTGCAGTTCCTTCTTAAACAAATAATCAATTCAGAACAACATCATTTGAGGAAGAGGTTATGAATGCTATTTTCCTGCCACTTGGATCTCGGGGATATTTAATTAAAAACACATTGTCAGCCTCTGTAACCATTCACACTGTATAATCCCCTTGCAGTTGTACAAGGTGTGCACACACACTGCGTCTGTATGACCATACTTGCCTCTCATAGATTGGGAATGAACCTGGTCCCACTTCGAATATCCATGTGGAATATATATATCTCTGAGGTATATTGTAAAATTATTTATTTCAGTGTTTTTGTGTGCTTTTCCAAAGAGGCAGTGTCTGGTAAGATTTGAGGGAGTTTAAAACATTTTAAACCACCATCGCAAATCCACTCTGTGACAGCTTTGAACGAGCCGCACTCAATGCGAATGCCAACAGGTTAGGATTGCGACAGTTAGCGGAATGGCTGGATCCTGCTCAGACAATTCCCCAAGTCGACAGTGCCCTTGCCCATGGCGGAACTGTCATATGAGGAAAGACTGGGCTTGTATTGATTGAATTTAGATGGATGAGAGGGGATCTTATAGGAACGTACAAAATTATAAAAGGACCGGACAAGCTAGATGCAGGAAAAAATGTTCCCGATGATGGGGGTGTCCAGACCCAGGGGCCACGGTCTTAGAATAAAGGGGAAGGTAGACAAAAATGCTGGAGAAACTCTGCAGGTGAGGCAGCATCTATGGAGTGAAGGAAATAGGTGCTGCCTCCTCACCTGCTGAGTTTCTCCAGCATTTTTGACTACCTTCGAATTTTCCAGCATCTGCAGTTCTTTCTTAAGAATAAAGGGGAGGCCATTTAAAACTGAGACGAGAAAATACTTTTTCACCCAGAGAGTTGTGAATTTGTGGAATTCTCTGCCACAGAAGGCAGTGGAGGCCAATTGCTGGATGAATGTAAAAGAGAGTTAGATAGAGCTCTTGGGGCTAGCGGAATCAAGGGATATGGGGAGAAGGCAGGCACGGGGTTACTGGTTGTGGATGATCAGCCATGATCACAATGAATGGTGGTGCTGGCTCGAAGGGCCAAATAGCCTCCTCCTGCACAGATTGTCTATGTTTCAAAAAGGTTGTGGTCTCATTCTCATCACTGCATGGGTCCAAGTCCCACTTCAGATTCTTGATTAGTATGGGTGTCAGAGGTTATGGGGAGAAGGCAGGAGAAGGCTGGGAGGAAGAGATAGATCAGCCATGGCGGGGTAGACTTGATGGGCCGAATAGTCTAATCCTCCTCCTGTTACTTATGAACTTATGGCTCTCCGATCCAATGTCTTCCTTCACGATGCAGGACAGAGAATGTCAAAAATCTTTTGGATGCAGCTTTGAACAAAGGCTCCATCTGGCTTTACATAAGGGAATAAAACCCCTGGCACTACTGACACAGGTACACTTCACCCAAACTGTCTCACAATCATCAGTATCAGATGGTCCAGACATTTTGTCCCTGGTGTTTATAGAGGCGTGGGGGCAGAGAATGGAGCGGCTGGGCTTGTGCACTGGGATTTAGAAGGATGAGAGGCTATCTTATTGAAACATATAAGATTATTAAGGGTTTGGACATGCTAGAGGCAGGAAACATGTTCCCGATGTTGGGGGAGTCCAGAACCAGGGGCCACACAATTTAGGAATAAGGGGTAAGCCATTTAGAACGGAGATGAGGAAACTCTTTTTCTCACAGAGTTGTGAGTCTGTGGAATTCTCTGCCTCAGAGGGCAGTGGAGGCCGGTTCTTTCAAGAGAGAGCTAGATAGGACTCTTAAAGATAGCGGAGTCAGGGGAGATGGGGAGAAGGCAGGATCGGGGTACTGATTGGGGATGATCAGCCATGATCACATTGAATGGCGATGCTGGCTCGAAGGGCCTGATGGCCTCCTCCTGCACCTATTGTCTATTGATAGAGAAGGGACAACAATCTATTTCCCATTGGCGATGATGTATGACTTGGAGGGGGATCCTGGATGTGACCATGCTGCTGGTAGAGGCTACACTGTTGGCAGGACCTGTTGAAGATTTGAGACTGTCGACTGCTAGAGTCAGTTCCTCACCACTGCACAAGAATGCTTAGAGTCTTGAACTGTTTCCAAACACTGCCTCTTCATCATTAACGTATTCACAGTCAAAGGGCATTGTATATTATGCATGTCAAGTGAATGTATTGTAATGATTGTAATTTTCAATAAATATATCTATATTGATAAACTGAAGTGATTTTCTTCAACAGACTGTTTTTTTTTGGATTTGTACGAAGCAAAACTTACAAAGTGACCTTTCTAGCCACTAATCCAGCAATCTTCTCCCTCCACAGACACCGCCTGACCTGCTGAGTATCTGCTTTTAATTCAGATTCAGATTTTATTTCATATTAGAGTGGGTGTGGAGAGGATGTTTCCACTAGTGGGAGAGTCCAGGACTAGAGGTCACAGCCTCAGAATTAAAGGACGTTCCTTTAGAAAGGAGATGAGGGGGAATTTCTTTAGTCAGAGGGCGGTGAATCTGTGGGATTCTTTGCCACAGACGGCTGTGGAGGCCAAGTCAGTGGATATTTTTAAGGCAGAGATAGTTTGTTGATTAGTACGGGTGTCGGGGGTTATGGGGAGAAGGCAGGAGAATGGAGGGAGAGGTGGATCAGCCATGATTGAATGGAGGAGTAGACTTGATGGGCCGAATGGCCCAATTCCGCTCCTATCACTTATGACCTGATTTCCAGCAGCCTGAATCTCAGCTTTTCCAGTCCAACTGTGCTGCACTCAAGCAGGTAACAAGGCATGTCTGTATAATAGTGTTGTAAAATAATTGATGCCAGGAAAATCAGCTTGGATCACAGAAGAATTATAACAAACAGAGCAGTATTGATGAATAAAAATATTGTTTTAAAGCAGCAATTTTTAAAGCTATTAACAAAATTAAGTATCTGCACATTTTATCCTGGGAAAGCGTTCTGTTCCCCAGGTACAGTTACTTCCATTGCCGTAAGATAATAATACAAGTGAGTACATCATTTACAAGTTTAAAGATTCAGCACAGAGTCCGCACCGACCAGCGATCCCCACTCACTAACACTATCCTACACACATTCGGGACAATTTACACTTACACCAAGCCAATTAACCTACAAACCTGCACGCCTTTGGAGCGTGGGAGGAAATCAAAGATCTCGGAGTAAACCCACGCAGGTCGGCGGGGGGGGGGGAACGTGCAAACTCCGTACAGGCAGCACCCGTAGTCGGGATCGAACCCGGGTCTCTGGCGCTGCGAGCGCTGTAAGGCAGCAACTCTACCTCTGCGCCACCGCGACCGGCCCTTAACAACTAACCACATACAAGAGGCATTTACACCACCAGTGATTGGAGGGTGTGGGCACTGAGGCAGGGATGTTATCAGCCATCTCCCAATTGAGTGACAGACCAGACTCAAAGGTCCGACTGGCCTCGTCCTGCTTCCAATTCTTATGTTTTTACCTTCTGAAAGAATTGATAAATGTCCAAAAACAGAAATATTACTTGAACTTAAAGGATTAAAGACAGAGGCTAATTTAGCCATCTTGATTGCCTAAAGGCATCCCGCAGCAGCTGAACTACAAAGTCAACAGCTTTTAAAGCAAATCTGTACACAATTTATTTGGGGGACATTTAGATTTCATTCTTGTTGCGACAAAATATCTTGAAAATGAATGCCTGCTGTGAGATATGGCAAGGGTCGCCAACTCTCTCGCTCCCAAATAAGGGACAAACGGTCAAAATACGGGACAAATTCCCCACGGCAATTCGTCGACCGACTCTGCCGTGGCTGGGTGAATGATGAGTTGGCCCGGGTGCTGGACTGCACACAAAGCCCAGCCCGGCGGGCCAGCTGAGGAGTTTTGGCCCGGGCGCTGGACTTTGCGCGCGTCCCGGCCCAAAGCTCCTCAGCTGGCCCGCCGGGTGGGCTTTGTGTTCCGCTGCACGCAAAGTCCGGCGCCCCGTCCAACTCCGGAACCGATGATCGGCCATGAGAAGGAGGGGCGGTGGTGGTGTCGGGCCGGACATCCTGAGAGCGGTGCCGTCTGGAGCTACGCTCCTGGTAGGGCCACCCATGGCGGTAAGGTCGAGGGGGAGGTCACTGACAAAAGAGCAATCCAACCAAGACCTCAACGGTGGAACGGGCGGAGGACGATGGCTGACCTCAGTGGAGCGTCACAACGGCTGGGGAGGCGGATGAAGGCTGCAGCGGAAAAGGGTCTCCGGTCGTCTTGGACTCCGTGCCATTGGATCTTGACCCAGATCTGTCGAGGACCGTGGGGTGACTCTGTGCACCAGTCTCCCCACGTTAAACAGTCACACACACACACACACACACACACACACACACAGAGACAGAGAGAGTTGTGGGCAGATGGTGACCAGTGAGGCTGTGACGTCACACCGTCCACTTCAGGCACCTGTAGTGGGAGCATCAAAACACTACGGTCAAGCTGCAGGCAATCGACTAGAACTCTTCCACAACCCCCTTCCCAAAGTAATTGGCTGAACAACCCCACCAGCCAACCTTCCAACCAGGCAAGGGATGCTAGAAAGGCACCTCCGCTCAGTCTGTCCTAACCAACCGGATCTCCCGGTGATTCAGCGCTTCAACTCCCCCCCCCCAATTCCCAATCCGACCTTTCTGTCCTGGGCCTCCTCCATTGTCAGAGTGAGGCCCAGTGCAAATTGGAGGAGCAGCACCTATGGAGCGAAGGAATAGGCGACGTTTCGGGTCGAGACCCTTCTTCAGACTCAGTCTCAGTCTGAAGAAGGGTCGAGACCCGAAACGTCGCCAAAGCGACCAAAACTGCACACGATAGCGGGACTGTCTTACGCTGAAAGAACGGCGCGACTGGGCTTGTACACTCCGGAATTTAGGAGAAGCAGAGGGGATCTTATTGAAGCATGTAAGATTGTTAAGGGTTTGGACACGATAGAGGCAGGAAACATGTTCCCGATGTTGGGGGAGTCCAGAACCAGGGGCCACACAGTTTACGAATAAGGGGTCGGCCATTTAGAACGGAGACGAGGAAACACTTTTTCTCACAGAGAGTGGTGAGTCTGTGGAATTCTCTGCCTCAGAGGGCGGTGGAGGCGGGTTCTCTGGATGCTTTCAAGAGAGAGCTAGATAGGGCTCTTAAAGATAGCGGAGTCAGGGGATATGGGGAGAAGGCAGGAACGGGGTACTGATTGGGGATGGTCAGCCGTGATCACATTGAATGGCGGTGCTGGCTCGAAGGGCCGAATGGCCTACTCCTGCACCTATTGTCTATTGTCTATTGTCACACACGTTGAGTGGAAACCCACTGCGATTAGACATACCTGGTTTCTTGATGCGTGCCCAGGCACTTGACACAGCAGTAGCGGGCTCCACACGAGACACAGGTGTAGTTAGACGGGAAGCCGCAGACTGCGCAGAAGTGGCGCTGGGGCAGCTTGGAGGCATCGACGCAGGCTGTCAGGTAGTTCGGCCCATCAGTTGAACTCAGGTTCTGCTTTGCCAGAAATGAAGGATACTTGTGATTCACCACAAACCACACAAAACCCTAACATCAGGACTGCATTAAGTAAGTAAGTTTATTGGCCAAGTATTGACATACAAGGAATTTGCCTTGGTGCTCTGCCCACAAATAACAACAGTGACTGTTACGAATGACTCAGAATACACTAAACATTAATAATAATAAAACATTAATGATAAAACACCATTGATCAAGCATGTGAACCAACAAAATACCAGGTCAAAGGGCGGCTTCAGATTTTTGGCTGTTGAGTAGAGCAACTACTCGTGGATAAAAACTGTTTTTATGTCCGGCTGTGGCAGCTTTGACAGTCCGGAGTCGCCTTCCAGAGGGAAGTGATTCAAAGAGTTTGTGGCCAGGGTGAGAGGGGTCAGAGATAATTTTGCCCGCTCGCTTCCTGGCCCTAGCCACTAGCAGCTGGCACGGGAATACTAGTTGTGGATAGGCAATGCGCCATTGAAGTGGAGACAGACGATGGCGGACTCGGTGGGCCGAAGGGCCTGTTTCCACACTGCTCTTATCTAAAGTCTACAATGAAGTCCAAATGTTAGGGCTGGTCGGATAATCGGCCTCAAAACTGCCACTGATGTGCAGGGAGTAGATGGGCAAGTGTGATAACAGAACTAGAACTAGGTGTGAAGAGGGTGATCAATGGTTAACAAGGGTTTCTCTCAGTCTATTAATGCCCGTTGATGTGGAATTGTCCCACCATAGATGTTCAGTCCTCCCTCAACTCTTACTTCTCTAGAATGTCCAATTTGATCATAATATATACAGAGGAGTACAAGTTATTTCTTACAAGTTCATGCCATTTTAAACTTTAAAAACAAACTCCGCGCCGGCAGAGTTAGGGGCTATGGGTGAGGTGGAATATTGCGTTGGGTGAACAGGACCCAACAGGCCCCGCTTGGTGTAGTATTATCAACACAAGAGTCCAAGAGCAGTCTGTACCGCCAGGCCTTGCGATTTAGCTCCTTCATCCAAACATGCTCTCCCCTGGAGCTGGCGCTGCCATGAGGCTAAGAGGACATAGGTTTACGGTGAAGGGGGAAAGATTTAATAGGAATCTGAGGGGGTAACTTTTTCACACAAAGGGCGATGGTTGTATGGAACGAGTTGCCAGAGGAGCAGTTGAGGCTTGGACTATCCCAACGTTTAAGAAACAGTTAAGACAGGTACATGGTTTGGAGGGATATGGACCAAACGTGGGCAGGTGGGACTAGTGTAGCTGGGACATTGTTGGCCGGTGTGGGCGAGTTGGGCCGAAGGGCCTGTTTCCACACTATGACTCTTTTGCAGTCCTGCAACTCTCACACTGGTAGAGAGATATTCAATGTTCCAGCCATTCTACTCCCCCCCTCCCTATCTCATAAATACACACAGGACAAGCAAGTACTAAACCCCACCTGCTCCTCCAACAGAGACTGGAAATTCTTGCGGAATCGTTGCTTAAAATGATCCCCGCGAGTTTTCTTCTTCTTCTTTGCTGAAAACGAGAGTGAACTCAGCACCCAACCCAGTCCAGATCCCAAACCAACCCTACCCCCACCCCACCCCACCCCACCCGCCCACCCCACCGCACTCACCTCACCCCACCCCCATCTTACCCCACCCCACCCCACCCCCACCCCCTCCCACCTTACCCAACCCCCACGCCACCCGACCTCAACCCTCACCTCACCCCACCCCCACCTTACCCCACCCCCACCTTACCCCACCACCCCCCCACCCCTCCCACCTTACCCAACCTCACCCCACTCACCTCACCCCCTCACCCCACCCCCCACCCCCACCTCATCCCACCCCACCCCCACCTTATCCCACCCCACCCCACCCTCACCCCACCACCTCCCTCAAGAATAAGGTTGCCAACTTTCTCGCTCCCAAATAAGGGACAAAAGGTCAAAATACTGGACAAATTCCCGACGGCAATTCGTTGACTGACTGGGCCGTGGCTGGGTGAATGATGAGTCGGCCCCGGGTGCTGGACTGCACACAAAGCCCAGCCCGGTGGGCCAGCTGAGGAGTTTTGGCCCCGGGGGCCGCGCGCAAAGTCCGGCGCCCCGTCCAACTCACCAACCGATGATCTCCATCCCCCTCTCGCTCTCCCTCCAACCCACTCTCTCCCTCCATCCCCCTCTCCCACCCCATCACCACCCTCCCCCCCTCTCTCCCTCCATTCCACCTACCAGCCTCAGTGTGAGGGTCGTCGAACTGCGGCAGGCGTTTGAGCTGCGGGAGGTTGGCGTGCGGGTCATCCTGGAAGTTGTCGCGCTCCAGGGCGTCGAGCTGACGGCAGAGGCGGCGTTGCCGGGTGGCCGGGTCCAGGACGCGGCGCCCACCGCCCTCCTGCCACCTGCCTGAGACACGAGAACTAAACCTCCTGGACCAACACAATCTCCCGGCCACCAAACACTTCACCCCCCCTCCCCTCCCATTCCCCAGCTTACTGAAACAGTGAAAAGCCTGGATAGAGTGGATGTGGAGAGGTTGTTTCCACTAGTGGGAGAGTCTAGGACCAGAGGGCACGGCCTCAGAATTAAGGGACGTTCCTTTAGAAAGGAGATGAGGAGGAATTTCTTTCGTCAGAGGGTGGTGAATCTGTGGAATTCTTTGCTACGGCCGGCTGTGGAGGCCACAAGTCAGTGGATATTTTTAAGGCAGAGATAGATAGATTCTTGATTAGTACAGGTGTCAGGGGTTATGGGGAGAAGGCAGGAGAATGGGGTTAGATAGATCAGCCATGATTGAATGGTGGGGTAGACTTGATGGGCCGAATGGCCTAATTCTGCTCCTGTCACTTATGCCCCTCCCATTCCCACACTGACCTTTCTGTCCTGGGCCTCCTCCACTGTCAGAGTGAGGCCAAGTATAAATTGGAGGTACAGCACCTCATATTTTGCTTGGGTAGTTTACACAATCTATATACTATTAAAAGTCTTGTGTGTATGTGTGTATGTGAGTGTGTGTGTATATGTGTGCATGAGTGTGTGTGTGTGTGTATGCGTACACGTGTGTGTGTGTGTATGTATTTGTACACATGTGTGTGTGTGTACGTGTACACATGTGTGTGTATGTGTACACATGTGTGTGCATACACGTGTGGGCGTGTGCGTGTGTGATTGAGATGGTATCTACGCCAAAACAGTACAAGGTAGCTCTAAAAATGCTGCACCATCGTATGCACCTTTGTCCAGCGGTCGGTCCTATAAACTTTAGTTCAGATTGATCTTATATTTCACAAGTTATTCATAATCTTTAAGTTAAAAAAATCAAGTTTAGGAAGAATTTAACAGTTAAATGGTATCTACTAGCTGAGTCTCTTGGTCTGGTCTCCTTTAATCCCTCGTTTTCACACCTTGCTCTTCCTTATCTCTGTCATGTCTCCCTCGCCCCTAGATGAGCAAGCCCCAAGTGTTTAGCTGGAGAGGGACGGGGCAATTGCATTATTTTTTTAAGTCTTCGAAGCCCGCCCCCTGCACTCCGTCGGGTTGCGTCGTGGGGGAGCGAGGCCCCGGGTGAGCAGGGGGGGACCCAACGGGGGATCAAAGGTGACAGGTCTCCTTTGATCCCTCGTTTTTCACACCTTGATCTCTGTCACTGACGTCTCCCTCGCCCTGAAGACCCGAAACGTCGCATTGCGTTCCCTCCAGAGACGCTGCCCGTCGCTCCGAGTTACCCCGGCACTTTGTGTCTTATCTCCGGTGTGAAGCGGCGCCTGCACTTACCCGCGGGCACTTACCCGCGCTCTCCCGCTTCTTCTCCACCATCTTGTCGCCACACGGCTGCGGGGCGGAAGTGCGGTGGGGAAGATTTAAACGCTGCACTGAGTGCGGGGCGGAAGTGCGTTAGGGAAGATTTAAACGCTGCACCGGTTGTGGGGCGGAAGTGCGTTGGGGGAATATTTAAACGCTGCACTGAGTGCGGGGGCGGAAGTGCGTTAGGGAAGATTTAAACGCTGCACTGAGTGCGGGCGGAAGTGCATTGGGGGGGGAAAGATTTAAACGCTGCACCGGTTGTGGGGGCGGAAGTGCGTTGGGGGAAGATTTAAACGCTGCACCGGGTGCGGGGCGGAAGTGCGTTGGGGGAAGATTTAAACGCTGCACCGGGTGCGGGGCGGAAGTGCGCTGGTGGTGGCGGGGGGGAGACAGCGCCGCCCCCTGGTCACCTTCCCAACAACAGCCCAGAGGAGTCAAGAGCAAAGATACCAGAGGAGCAAAGATCATTCAAAGAGTGTTTTAATGTCATGTGTCCCAGATAGAACAATTACATTCTTACCTGCAGCAGCACAGCAGAATATATAAACATATTATTGCAGGAAGGAACTGCAGATGCTGGTTTAAACTGAAGATCGACACAAAATGCTGGAGTAGCCCAGCTGGCGAGGCAGCGTCTCTGGAGAACACGGATGGGCGACATTTCGTGTCGAGACCCTTCATCAGACAGTGATTTGCCTCCGTCATGTCTGACCCTTGTTAAACAAACCTATGGACCCGCTCCCAAGGAAGAAACAAATAGATCCCCCCCCCCCCCCGAGGCTCAGTCCGGCTGTTGCCAATGATAGATAACGGCTCAGGCAGTCAATAGTCAAAAAAAGCAAACTCAATCTTTATTTTTTTGTTTTAAACGTCTGGTAGTTCGCAGTTCCCAACATTTATTCCACAATTCATGACTGGAGTTTGAATGCTGGGGCCCAACCCATCAAGTTGGCTCAGGACCACATAAATGACAGGGTAACAGTGACATACATTTACCGGGCAATGGGTCCGAGTGGTAAAGGACGCAGCTTTCCATCATTTAAAACCCAAGCAGCAGTGGCCAGAGTGGGGCGACAGTGCAGCCTTTCACCCTTGGAGCCAAGAGGAGGGTCTGGCCAGTTTGTTGTACAGACTGAAGATGGTCAATGCCCCACAGAGGACAACTCCCCCGACCGCCAGCCCAGCCAGCAGGAGAGCCACAGCCGCTACCAGCCCCACGACAGTCAGCAGAGTCTTGCCGTTCGCTTCACCAGAAGAGAGAAGGGAAGAAAGAGAAAAAAAAAAACTTGTTTATCTACAAAAAGCAATGAATTAATGAAAAAACACTTTATTACATGTGACAAGTCAGTGAAACATAGAAAATAGGTGCAAGAGGAGGCCATTCGGCCCTTCGAGCCTGCACCACCATTCAATATGATCATCCAACTCAGTATCCTGTACCGGCCTTCTGTCCATACCCCCTGATCCCTTCAGCCACAAGGGCCACATCCAACTCCCTCTTAAATATGGCCAATGAACTGGCCTCAACTACCTTCTGTGGCAGAGAATTCGACAGATTCACCACTCTGTGTGAAAAATGATTTTCTCATCTCGGTCCTAAAATACTTCCCCCTTATCCTTAAACTGCGCGACCCCTTGTTCTGGACTTCCCCAACATCGGGAACAATCTTCCTGCATCTAGCCTGTCCAACCCCTTAAGATTCTTTGCTTGTACACCCAAGGTATGCAAATAATGGCCACATAAAGGGCGCCAAAAAAGTTAAAGTAAGTACGTTTATTGGCCAAGTGTTCACATACAAGGAATTTGCCTTGGTGCTCCACCCACAAGTAACAACATGACATACAGTGACAGTTACGAATGACTCAGAAACACTAAACATTAATAATAATAATACATTAATGATAAAACACCATTGATCAAGCATGTGAACCAACAAAATACCATGCCTTGTCCTCCTTTGGTCCCCCCTTCCCCCTACTGCTGTCCCCCCCACTCCAAGTCCCCATTGTACCCACCCCCCCCACGCTGGGTCCACCTTCCGTTCTGCCCCTCAAAAGCAGAAGCCCCCCCCCCCCCCCCCCACGTGGTCAGTCCTTGTCTATCGAATGCCACCCCGACCCTCCCCAGGGCCCTGTTTGACTCAAGGCTCCAACCCGCTCTAAACACTTGGACGAGGATGGTGCAAGGAGGAGGATCAACTTCTCACCGGGCTTGGCATCTTTCTCCCCACCAGAGGCATTCTGGCCGCCATGTCTCACTCTCGGAGTAGGGTCAGCGACATCCAGGACTCGCAGTGGCCCGATCCAAAACTCTCCTTCCTTCAACAGTCCCTCCGCCAATTGGGAGCCTAAATAAACAAAAAGATCACAGCCCTGTAGACTTCCATCTGCAGTGGGCAGACAGGAACCGTCGTTAAAACAAGATCCCACAAGGTCTTGGAGGCAAAGAGTGCAAACCCTTCTTCAGACTGAAGGTATAGAGAGAGGTTTAGATAGGGTCGCCAACTTTCTCACTCCCAAACAAGGGACAACAGGTCAAAATAGGGACAAATTATAAATAGCAGAGTCAGGGGATATGGGGAAAAGGCAGGAACGGGGTACTGATTGGGGATGATCAGCCATGATCACATTGAATGGCGGTGCTGGCTCGAAGGGCCGAATGGCCTCTACTCCTGCACCTATTGTCTAAATTCCCTCCGGCAATTCTTTGACCAACTTGGCCGTGGTTTGGTGAACGGCGAGCCGGCCCGGGTGCTGGACTGCGCCATCCAACTCATGAACCGACGATCGGTGACCAAGGCTGGGAGCTAAACATGCAGGGGTACTCGATATTCAGGAAGGATGGACAGAAAGGAGGAGGAGGATATGGGTGGGGTGGCATTGCTGGTTAACACAATAGCAAGGAGAGACATTGGATGCTGTAGAATTGCAAAATAGCCAAGGGCAGAAGATGCTTTAGGAGTCGTATACAGACTACCAAACAGTGGGGAGGCTGGAGACAGCATCAAGCAGAAAATTGGGGATGCGTGTACCAAAGGTACAGCAGTTATCATACATGACTTTAATCTACATATAGATTGGGCCAAACAAATTAATGTATAAGGGATGGGTTTTTTAAAACCAATATGTAGAGGAACCAACCAGAGGGCAGGTCATCCTAGACTGGGTATTGTGTAAAGAGGAAGGATTAGTTAGCGATCTTGTTTTGCAAGGCCCCTTGGGCAACAGTGGCCATAATATGGTGGAATTCTGCATTAGGATGGAGAGCGACACTGATAACCACTGATAGGGTCCTGGACTTGAATAAAGGAGACTTTGGTGGTGTGAGATGGGAATTGGCGCGGATAGACTGGCAAATTATACTTCAAGGGTGGGCGAGTTGGAGATGCAATGGCGAAGATTTAAAGACCGCATGGACGAACTCCAGAAATTGTTCATCCCTGTCTGGTGAAAAAAAATGAAACGGGGAAGGCAGCTCAACCGTGGCTCACGAGGGAAGTCAAGGATAGTGTTAAACGCAAGGAAGATTGGCCGGAGGAAGCGGCAAACTGGGAGAAACTGGGACTGGGAGAAATTTAGAACTCGACAAAGGGGTTAATCAAGCGGGGGGAAATAGGGCATGAAAGAAAGCTTGCAGGGAATATAAAAACTGACGCTAAAAGCATCTTTAGATATGTGAAGTGGAAAAGATTAGTGAAGACAAATGCAGGTCCCTTACAGTCAGAGACAGGTGGGTTTATAATGGGAAACAAGGAAATGGCAGAACAGTTAAATGAGTACTTTGGTTCCGTCTTCACTAAGGAAGACACAAACAATCTCCCAGAAATACTAGGGGACCCAAGGATCTGGTGGGAGGGAGGAACTGAAGGGAATCCACATTAGTCAGGGAAATGGTGTTGGGTAAACTGTTGGGTCTGAAGGCAGATAAATCCCCAGGGCCTGACGGTCTGCATCCCAGAGCACTCAAGGAAGTGGCCCCAGAAATCGTGGATGCATTGGTGATCATTTTCCAATGTTCTCTCGACTCTGGGTCAGTTCCTGTGGACTGGAGGGCAGCCAATGTAACTCCTTTTTTTAAAGAAAGAAGGGAGAGAGAAAACGGGGAATTATAGACCAGTTAGCCTTACATCGGTAGTGGGGAAGATGCTGGAGTCGATTGTTAAACATGTTATAGGAGCGCATTTGGAAAGCAGCGACAGGATCGGTTAATGTCAGCATGGATTTACAAAGGGGAAATCATGCTTGACTAATCTTCTGGAATTTTTTGAGGATGTAACAAGTAGAATGGATGAGGGAGAGCCAGTGGATGTGGTGTATCTGGACTTTCATAAAGCCTTTGACAAGGTCCCACACAAGAGATCAGTGGGCAAAATTAGAGCACACGGTATTGGGGGTAGGGCATTGACACGGATGGTAGAACTGGTTGGCAGACAGGAAGCAAAGAGTAGGAATTAACGGGTCCTTTTCAGAATGGCAGGCAGTGACTAGTGGGGTATCGCAAGGCTCGGTGCTGGGACCGCACTTACTTACGATATCATATTGACCATTTACACGAGGGAATGAAATGTAACATCTAAGTTTGTGGACGACACAACAGTGCGTGGCAACGTGAGCTGTGAGGAGGATGCTATGAGGCCGCAGGGCAACTTGGATTGGATAGGTTGGGTGAGTGGACAGAAGCAATGTGGATAAGTGTGAGGTTATCCACTTTGGTGGCAAGAACAGGAAGGCAGATTATTATCCGAATGGTAGACACAAAATGCTGGAGTAACTCAGCGGGACAGGCAGCATCTCTGGAGAGAAGGAACGGGAGACCCTTCTTCAGGCTGATTGGTGTCAGATTAGGAAAAAGGGAAGTGCAATGAGACCTGGGTGTCCTTGCACATCAGTCACTGAAAGTAAGCATGCAGGTGCAGCAGGCAGTGAAGAAAGCCAATGGCCTTCATTGCAAGAGGCTGTGAGTTTAGGAGAAAGGAGGTCCTTCTGCAGTTGTACAGGGCCCCAGTGAGACCACACCTGGAGCATTGTGTGGAATTTTGGTCCCCTAATTTGAGGAAGGACATTCTTGCTATTGAGGGAGTGCAGCGTAGGTTCACCGGGTTAATTCCCGGGATGGCGGGACTGTCATATGCTGAGAGAATGGAGCGGCTGGGCTTGTATTCACTGGAACTTAGAAAGATGAGATGGGAAATCACATAAAATTCTTAAAAGGTTGGACAGGCTAGATGCAGGAAAAATGTTCCCGATGTTGGGGGAGCCCAGAACCAGGGACCACACACAGTTTAAGAATAAGGGGGTCGGCCATTTAGGACTGAGATGAGGAAAAACATCTTAACCCAGGGAGTTGTGAATCTGTGGAATTCTCTGCCACATGAGGCAGTGGAGGCCGATTCAGTGGATGTTTTCAAGAGAGAGTTAGATTTGGCTCTTGGGGCTAACGGAATCAAGGGATATGGGGAGAAAGCAGGAACGGGGCTACTGATTGTGGATGATCAGCCGTGATCATATTGAATGGCGGTGCTGGCTCGAAGGGCCGAATGGCACCTAGTTTTCTATGTTTCCATGTTTCTATGAAGGAGGGTCACGACCCGAAACATCACCCGGTCCTTCTCTCCAGAGTTGCTGCCTGTCCCGCTGAGTTACTCCAGCTTTTGTGCCCATCTCCAGAAGCTAGAGCTAAATGGTGTGCAGGTAATGTATTTGTGATGGAGTTATAGAGTGATACAGCATGGAAACAGGCCCTTTGGCCCCACTTGCCAATATGTCCCATCTGCACTAGTCCCACCTGACCGTGATATTGCAGTCTGGTTAAGCAGGAGGACAGCTTGCTCTGTAGGTACAGCCCACCCACCCATCTCAGAGTGTTACCTACCGCTGGTATTCCATCCAAAACCAGTGCTCCTCCTTCTCCTGTTTCCTCCGCACTTCCCCCAGCGACAACATCCACAAACGCCAGCAGCCCCCTTGACTGGAGTGCACCTTACAAATGGACAGATCCCAACCAGAGACTCTTAGCTTCAGAGATACAGCACAGAGACAATAGACAATAGACAATAGACGCAGGAGGAGGCCATTCGGCCCTTCGAGCCTGCACCGCCATTCAATGTGATCACGGCCGATCATCCCCAATCAGTACCCCGTTCCTGCCTTCTCCCCATATCCCCCGACTCCGCTATCTTTAAGAGCCCTATCTAGCTCTCCCTTGAAAGTATCCAGAGAACCGGCCTCCACCGCCCTCTGAGGCAGAGAATTCCACAGGCTCACAACCCTCTGGGTGAAAAAGTGTTTCCTCGACTCCGTTCTAAATGGCTCACCCCTTATTCTTAAACTGTGTGTGTGTGGCCCCTGGTTCTGGACTCCCCCAACATCGGGAACATGTTTCCTGCCTCTAGCGTGTCCAAACCCTTAACAATCATAACTTTGAATAAAATCCCCCCTCATCCTTCTAAATTCCAGTGTATACAAGCCCAGTCGCTCCGTTCTCTCAGCGTATGACAGTCCCGCCATCCCGGGAATTAACCTGGTGAACCTACGCTGCACTCCCTCAATAGCAAGAATGTCCTTCCTCAAATTTGGAGACCCAATTTGGAGACCCAATCTCCATCTGACAGCCAGGATTAAGAGCAGGAAGCAACTGCAGACGCGGGTTTACACCGAAGATAGACACAAAAATGCTGGCGTAACTCAGCGGGACAGGCAGCATCTGTGGAGAGGAGGAATGGCTGACGTTTCGGTTCGGGACCCTTGTTCGGACTGAAGGAGGGTCTCGACCCGAAACGTCACCCGTTCCTTCTCCCCAGAGATGCTGCCGGTCCCGCTGAGTTACTCCAGCGTTTTGTGTCCTACAGAGCTCACATAATGGAGTAGGCAGGCGAGGGAAAGATTACCTGAGGTAACAGCACCCGACATGAGCTATAGCGGAACTGGATCTCACAACAGCAGTTCCAGCTGCCTGGGGCGTCTGGTCGAGGTGTGTAGAATAGTGCTTCCGATCGACATACACCTGTAAAATAGTCAGACAGGTCATGTACCCCCACACACACACAGCCATACAACGTGCAAACAGGCCCTTTGGCCCAACTTGCCCACACCGGCCAACAATGCCCCATCTACACGAGTCTAACCTGCCTGCGTTTGGTCCATATCCCTCCAAACCTATCCCATCCATGTACCTGTCTAACTGCCCATACCGGCCTACTTAAGGTCATAGGAGTAGAATTAGGCCATTCAGCCCATCAAGTCTACTCCGCCATTCAATCATGGCTGTTCTATCTCTCCCTCCAAACCACATTCTCCTGCCTTCTCCGCATGTCCCAGCTACACTAGTCCCTCCTGCCACTATCCCTCCAAACCTGTCCTATCCACGTACCTGTCTAACTGTTTCTTAAACATTGGGATAGTCCCAGCCTCAACTACCTCCTCCGACAGCTCGTTCCATACACCCACCACCCTCTGTGTGAAAAAGTTACCCCTCAGATTCCTATTAAATCTTTTCTTATCTTGAACTTACCTTGAACCTATATCTAACCATTTCTTAAACGTTTAAACAGTTTCTTAACTGCCTCAACTAAGATAGATACAAAATGCTGGAGTAACTCAGCGGGACAGGCAGCATCTCTGGAGAGAAGGAATGGGTGACGTTTCGGGTCGAGACCCCCTCATTATAGGTGAACCCACTCATTCCTCAACCCCACCCCTCATCTCTCACCGTTAGAGCGATGCCACAGACCGAGAGGTTGGCGCGGAAGATGTCGGTGTTATTCTGGGCCTCCACCCAGGCAGGCGAGCAGCCTTCCAGGCCCAGCACCAACCCCTCAGCCCCCGCTGGCCGTCCCGCCCCGACCAAGACCAGCAGACGGCGTTCCCCACACCGAGCCATGACAGGGAGCGGGGAGGTGCCGGGAGGGGAACGCTGAACCCACTCCCCGACAACCCAGCCAGCACCAAACCTGCCCCGCAGAGCCCGGCCCAGCTCCCAGTTAACGGAGCAAACTGCCCCAGCTGAGAGCAGGATTAAAACCAGCCACAGCAGAACCAGCAGCATCTCTGAACCCCTCCTGCCCATTGCCCCCAGCAACTAAACAACAAGCATGTCTCCCACCAACCCTGGCCAACTGGTTATATTCAGCTAGGCCCTTAACAACCACTTAATCTCTGCCCTATGAGAGACTTGTATAGATTAGAGTTAATTGCCTTCCATTCCCTCAACAGATTTTTTTTTTCTGGCCATTTCAGTTCCTCCAGCACTTTGTCATTTTTTTTACTCAATATCTCATCACCTGCAGTTTTTTTTAAACCATTCACCACTGTGTTTTTTTTAAAACGACCATCTCTGCTAGCAGTATCAGAAAGGAACCAGAGGTGATGAAAAGGCGCATTGCTCACTCAGGCCTTTACTCCATCACCAACTCTGCCCTCGGCCTCTGCCGATGACCTTGTGGATGGTCTCAGCTCCAATGTTGTGACTCTTATGGACGCAATTGCACCACTAAAGACCGAGGTTTTATCTGGAAGGAAAAAAGTCACCATGGAGAAATGCCGCATCCCAAAGAACAAAGTGTAGACAGGCCGAGCATAGGTGGCGAAAAACCAAACTACAGGTCCCCTGCGGCATCTACAGAGACAGTCTCCGTATCTAGAATCAGGAATTGAAAGGGGCAAGGCAGTCCTTTTTCTCGGAGGTTATCAACAGAAATCATATTTCCCGCACCTTATCTGCCGTTGTCGATAGACTGACAAACCCCTCGTCATCAGTCCCTCCTGAGCTCCCGTCCAGCAAGTCGTGCAATGACTTTGCAGATTTCTTCACTGATAACCTTCTGAAGATAAGACAATGTGAAGCTCCACCTCAGGGAACGTGGCTTTGTCACTTATGCCTCCAGATCCAAATCTACCACATTTTGAACTTTTAGACTGTGCATCTCGGACTGAAACTGTTCAACAGCTGAAGTCCACTACCTGCCGTCTTGATCTGCTGCCCACAAGCTTCTTTAAAAATATGTTTAACAGTGTTGCACCAGAAGTGCTGAACAGTTCCCTTCAATTGGGGCATTTTCCCAAAGCCTTAAAAACTGCAGTGACCAAGCCCTTATTGAAGAAGCCTAATCTGGATGCCTCAGCTATGAGCAGCTACAGGCCCATATCTAATTTAGCATTTCTAGCAAAGATCATTGGAAGGGTAGTTTACCAACAAATTCGCTGCTTTATGATCCAAAGCAATATTTTTAATGTTTCCCAGCCGAGATTTCAGCCACATCACAGCGCTGAGACTGCACTTACTAAGGTCCTAAACGACATACATCTAAACAGTGATGCGTCAAAACCTTCAGTTTTGCTACTTCTAGATCTCAGTGCGGCTTTTGATACTTTGGACCATAACATACCGTTTGACAGACTGGAGAAGTGGGTAGGACTCTCTGGTTCTGTGCTGGACTGGTTCAAATCCTACTTGAAAAGATCGGGATTATTTCCATTTCCCTTGGTAATTATGAATCAGAACATACATGCGGGGCGGGGTTCCTCAGGGCTCCATTCTTGGACCCATTTTGTTCAATATTTACATGCTCCCCCCAGCTCAGATCACAGAGTATTTTAACATATCCCACCATACTTATACCGATGGCACACAACCTTTTTTGGCAGTGTCACCACACGACCATAGTCCCCTACACTCACTGAGTCAGTGTGTCAAACAAATCAATGAGGGGATGAACCAGAACTTCCTCCAGCTCAAGGCAAATAAGACAGAAAGTATTGTATTTGGTCCCAAAAATACAAGGCTAGCGATGAGTGTGCAACTTGACTCAATCGCAACGAAAACCACAAAGCCAGAACCCTTGGTGTAGTTATGGACTCGGATTTGAATTTTAACAGCCATATAACCATATAACCATATAACCATATAACAATTACAGCACGGAAACAGGCCTTCTCGGCCCTTCCAGTCCGTGCCGAACATTTGTTTTCCCCTAGTCCCATCTACCTGCATATAAAGACCATTACCAAATCTGCCTATTACCATCTACACAGAAACATAGACAATCGGTGCAGGAGGAGGCCATTCGGCCCTTCGAGCCTGCACCGCCATTCAATATGATCATGGCTGATCATCCAACTCAGTATCCCGTACCTGCCTTCTCTCCATACCCCCTGATCCCTTTAGCCACAAGGGCCACATCTAACTCCCTCTTAAATATAGCCAATGAACTGGCCTCAACTACCCTCTGTGGCAGAGAGTTCCAGAGACTCACCACTCTCTGTGTGAAAAAAGTCTTTCTCATCTCGGTCTTAAAGGATTTCCCCCTTATCCTTAAGCTGTGACCCCTTGTCCTGGACTTCCCCAACATTGGGAACAATCTTCCTGCATCTAGCCTGTCCAACCCCTTAAGAATTCTGTAAGTTTCTATAAGATCCCCTCTCAATCTCCTATATTCTAGAGAGTATAAACCGAGTCTATCCAGTCTTTCTTCATAAGACAGTCCTGCCATCCCAGGAATCAGTCTGGTGAACCTTCTCTGCACTCCCTCTATGGCAATAATGTCCTTCCTCAGATTTGGAGCCCAGAACTGTACGCAATACTCCAGGTGTGGCCTCACCAAGACCCTGTACAACTGCAGTAGAACCTCCCTGCTCCTATACTCCAATCCTTTTGCTATGAAAGCTAACATACCATTCGCTTTCTTCACAGCCTGCTGCGCCTGCATGCCTACTTTCAATGACTGGTGTACCATGACACCCAGGTCTCCTTGCATCTCCCCTTTTCCTAATCGGCCACCATTTAGATAATAGTCTGCTTTCCTGTTTTTGCCACCAAAGTGGATAACCTCACATTTATCCACATTATACACATTATCTAAAAAAACATTGCAGGAATCAAGGGATTTCTGTCCAAAGAAGACACTGAACAACTTGTTCACGCATATATCTTCAGTAGGTTAGATTATTGTAATGGGATCTTTACGGGTCTCAGTGAAAAAATCAATTAAACAGCTGCAGCTTATCCAGAATGTCGCTGCCAGAGTCTTGACCAACACCAAGAAAATGGACCACGTTACACCTGTCCTTAAATCTTTGCACTGGCTCCCTGTGTGTAAAAGGATAGATTTTAAAATTCTGTTACTGGCCGACAAGGCACTGAATGGTCGGGGTCCAAAATACATCTCTGACCTTCTTGCTGTATATGAGGCACCTAGACTCCTCAGGTCTTCAGGGACAGGTCTACTCTTGTGTCCCCAGGGTCAGGACTAAAAAGGCGTTCAGTTTTTCTGCTCCACACCTGTGGAACAAGCTCCCTGAGGTGCGTACACACTGTAAGCTCGTTTAAATCCAGCCTAAAAGCACTGTAGCTTTTCCATAACCCAACATGCAGGTAATCTTAACCTTCTAATCTTATCCCTTTTATGTGCTTTTAAAATCGTTCTATTGTTTTAGTGACTTTGTTTTACTATTCATGTATTTGTCTTATTGCTAGTTTTAATGCATCCTCCTCCTGCACCTATTTATCTATCGTCACGTGTATCGAGGTTCAGTGAAAAGCCTTTTGTTGCCCGCTGGCCAGTCAGCTGAACGACAACACAGGATTACAATCGAGCCATTTAGACAATGGATAAAAGGTGCAGGAGTTGGCCATTCGGCCCTTCGAGCCACCACTGCCATTCAATAGACGATAGACAATGGACAATAGGTGCAGGAGTAGGCCATTTGGCCCTTCGAGCCAGCACCGCCATTCAATGTGATCATGGCTGATCATCCCCCCCAATCAGTACCCCATTCCTGCCTTCTCCCCATATCCCCTGCATAAAGTCACGAGAGGAATAGATCGGGTAGATGCACAGAGCCTCTTGCCCAGATTAGGTGACTCGTGGACCAGAGGACATGGCTGATCATCTCCAATCAGTACCCCGTTCCTGCCTTCTCCCCATATCCCCCGACTCCGCTATCTTTAAGAGCCCTATCTAGCTCTCTCTTGAAAGCATCCAGAGAACCGGCCTCCACCGCCCTCTAGGCAGAGAATTCCACAGACTCACCACTCTCTGTGAGAAAAAGTGTTTCCTCACCTCCGTTCTAAATGGCCGACCCCTTATTCTTAAACTGTGTGTGGCCCCTGGTTCTGGACTCCCCCAACATCGGGAACATGTTTCCTGCCTCTAGCGTGTCCAAGCCCTTAACAATCTTATATGTTTCAATGAGATTCCCTCTCATCCTTCTAAACTGTACAAGCCCTACAATTCAATGTGATCATGGCTGATCATCCACAATCTGTAACCCGTTCCTGCCTTCTCCCCATATCCCTTGACTCCTACCTTTAAGACCTCTATCTAACTCTTTCTTGAAAGCATCCAGAGAATCGGCCTCCACTGCCTTCTGTGTCAGAGAATTCCACAGATTGACAACTCTCTGGGTGAAAAAGTTTTTCCTCATCTCCGTTCTAAATGGCCGACCCCTTATTCGTAAACTGTGTGCGTGGCCCCTGGTTCTGGACTCCCCCAACACCGGGAACATGTTTCCTGCCTCTAGCGTGTCCAAACCCTTATTAATCTTCTATGTTTCAATAAGAGGTTGGGCGGGCTGGGATTCTATTCCTTGGAGCGCAGGGGGACTAGGGGTGATCTTCAAGTGTTTGATTGTGATGTATCCCAGAGAGAGTAATGAAATTCTTGCTTGCAGCAACACAACAGAATATGTAAAGATAGTACACTGCGAACGATATAATAAATGATCGTATAGAGGTGTAAAAATCATGAGGGTAATAGATCGAGTAGACACACAGAGTCTCTTGCCCAGAGTAGGGGAATCGAGGACCAGAGGACATGGGTTCAAGGTGAAGGGGGAAAGATTTAATAGGAATCCGAGGGGTAACTTTTCCACACAGAGGGTGGTGGGTGTATGGAACAAGCTGCCAGAGGAGGTAGTTGAGGCTGGGACTATCCCAACGTTTAAGAAACAGTTGGACAGGTACATGGATAGGACAGGTTTGGAGGGAGAAGGGTAGCTGGGACGTGGAAGAAGGCAGGAGAGAGTGTGGTTTGGAGGGAGAGATCGATCAGCCATGATTGAATGGCGGAGTAGACTTGATGGGCCGAATGGCCTAATTCTATTGTTCATAACAAGAGGATTTCAGTAAAGGAGCAAAGAGGTTCTTCTGCAGTTGTATAGGGCTCTGGTGAGACCACATCTGGAGTATTGTGTACAGTTTTGGTCTCCTAATTTGAGGAAGGACATCCTTGTGATTGAGGCAGTGCAGCGTAGGTTCACCAGATTGATCCCTGGGATGGCGGGATGAGAAAAGATTGAAGAGATTAGGCTTGTATTCACTGGAGTTTAGAAGGATGAAGGGGAATCTTATAGAAACATATACAATTATAAATGGACTGGACAAGCTAGATGCAGGAAAAATGTTCCCAATGTTGGGCGAGTCCAGAACCAGGGGCCACACAGTCTGAGAATAAAGGGGAGGTCATTTAAGACTGAGGTGAGAAAAAACTTTTTCACCCAGAGAGTTGTGAATTTGTGGGATTCACTGCCACAGAGGGCAGTGGAGGCCAAGTCACTGGATGGATTTAAGAGAGAGTTGGATAGAGCTCTAGGGGCTGGTGGAGTCAATGGCTCCGGGGGTAGGCAGGCACGGGTTATTGATAGCGGACGATCAGCCATGATCACAATGAATGGCGGTGCTGGCTAGAAGGGCTGAATGGCCTCCTCCTGCACCTATTGTCCATGTTTCTACTCCTATGACCTAATGGCCTTATGTTGGCCGGTGTGAGCAAGTTGGGCTGAAGGGCCTGTTTCCACGAACTGCAGATGCTGGTTTAAACCGAAGATAGGCCCAAAGTGCTGGAGTAACTCAGCGGGATGGGCAGCATCTCCGGAGAGAAGGAATGGGTGAGGTCTCGGGGGTCGGGACCCTTCTTCAGACTGGGTCCACGACTCGAGGAGGGTGTGGGTCCCGTGGTTGCAAGCGAGCTTGTTGTTCTGAGTTGTACTATCTGGCTGTGCCTGCGCAGGATGTGGTCAGGGCCTAGTGTTCCGCCCACATTGTTCACGACGCTGATCACACGGACACATCCCGCACTCTGCTCAGTCTTCCTCGCGTAACATGGGGCTTTGAGCACTCCCCCAAAGACACAGTTGTCCTTCTTGTGTGTGTGTGTGTGTGTGTGTGTGTGTGTGTGTGTCCCCTCCCCCCTTACACCCCCCCCCCCCCCCCCACCCACCACCAAGATGACAATCTCCATTGACTTTGAAGAATGCCTGAAGGACTCGCCCAAGTTCAGGTAGGATCAAAGATTGGGCACTGATTGGGGACGATCAGATCAGCCGTGATCACATTGAATGGCGGTGCTGGCTCGAAGGGCCGAATGGCCTCCTCCTGCACTTATCGCTGGAGAAACTCAGCGGGTGAGGCAGCATCCATGGAGTGAAGGAATAGGTGACTTTGAATGTCGGTGCTGGTTCGAAGGGCCGAATGGCCTACTCCTGCACCTATTGTCTGTTGTATATTGTCTTGACTTGAAACGTCACCCATTCCTTCTCTCCAGAGAGGCTGCCCGACCCGCTGAGTTGCTCCAGCTTTTTGTGTCTATCTTAGGCCATTGTTAGCTATGTGTTAGGTGAAAACCAGTTGCAGACAACTCTCTGTGAGGCAGCATCTATGGAGCGAAGGAAATAGGTGACGTTTCGGGTCGAGACCCAAAGGGTCACCGATTCCTTCATCAGTCTGAAGAAGGGTCTCGACCCGAAACGTCACCTATTTCCTTCGCTCCATAGACGCTGCCTCACCCGCTGAGTTTCTCCAGCATTTTTGTCTAGCAGCTCTTGTTTCTGTGTCTATCTCTGGTTCAAACCAGCACCTGCAGTTCCTTCCTGTGCATGAAATGTCGGCAAGTGAACCTGTGGTTATTTTCTTTGCTCAAGTGCATCTCGCAACATCCTGCGAGTGGAGGTTGCTCTGGGCAAAGACTGACTGCTGGCGGAAACTCAGCAGGTCTCAGCTAAGTCCTGTGGGGTGCAGCTGATCAGACGCTGGGTCTCGGCGGGGCCGGGCAGGTTTACCAAACAAAACGATACGATAGAAATGTATTTATCCCAGGGGCGAAACTGATCTGCCAACAATGCATAAAGTCACGAGAGGAATAGATCGGGTCGACGCACAGAGCCTCTTGCCCAGAGTAGGAGAATCGAGGACCAGAGGGCAGGGCTGATCATCCACAATCAGTAACCCCGTTCCTGCCTTCTCCCCATATCAATAGACAATAGACAATAGACAATAGACGCAGGAGTAGGCCATTCGGCCCTTCGAGCCAGCACCGCCATTCAATGTGATCACGGCTGATCATCCCCAATCAGTACCCCGTTCCTGCCTTCTCCCCATATCCCCCGACTCCGCTATCTTTAAGAGCCCTATCTAGCTCTCTCTTGAAAGCATCCAGAGAATTGGCCTCCACCGCCTTCCGAGGCAGAGAATTCCACAGACGCTCAACCGAACTCGGAGGAAACCCACGCAGGTCACGGGGAGGAAACGTACAAACTCCACACAGACAGCACCCGTGGTCGGGAGCGAACCCGGGTCTCTGGCGCTGGGAGGCGGCAACTCATTTGAATATTCATATTGAATGGCGGTGCTGGCTCGAAGGGCCGAATGGCCTCTTTTATTTAATGTTCCTCAACTTTCACCTCCAGATTTATGTGCATTTAAGGTCATTGCTTGAACTTCTGCTTTCAGCTCTCCATTTGGGGTTCTACACAATTGGAAAGCAGAATTGAAAGGTAGCACAGAGACAGCACCTCACCTTCCCATGAGAGATATGAAGAAAGACTGGATAGACTCGGCTTGTACTCGCTGGAATTTAGAAGATTGAGGGGGGATCTTATAGAAACTTACAAAATTCTTAAGGGGTCGGACAGGCTAGATGCAGGAAGATTGTTCCCGATGTTGGGGAAGTCCAGGACAAGGGGTCACACAGTTTAAGGATAAGGGGGAAGTCTTTTAGGACCGAGATGAGAAAAACATTTTTCTTTTCACACCGAGAGTGGTGAATCTGTGGAATTCTCTGCCACAGAAGGTAGTTGAGGCCAGTTCATTGGCTATATTTAAGAGGGAGTTAGATGTGGCCCTTGTGGCTAAAGGGATCAGGGGGTATGGAGAGAAGGCAGGTACGGGATACTGAGTTGGATGATCAGCCATGATCATATTGAATGGCGGTGCAGGCTCGAAGGGCCGAATGGCCTCCTCCTGCGGCTATTTTCTATGTTTCTATGTTACTATGAACGGACGTGATCAACCTGCAGAGAAAGCCTGGTTTCCATTCCCTCTGACTTCCCGCAATACCGTGGGGATGCTTCAATGGGGATTTGCTGGAGAATTATGAGCGGGAAGGTGGTGCAGCATGTAGATTCTACACGGCCACCGTAGAGTCTGTCCTCACCTTCTCCATCGCGGTCTGGTTCGGCTCAGCCACCAAGCGCGACACCCGGAGGCTGCAGCGAATCGTCCGATCAGCAGAGAAGGTTATTGGCTGCAACCTTCCCTCCGTTGATGAACTGTGCACTGCAAGGGCCAGGAAGCGAGCGGGCAAGATCATCTCTGACCCCTCTCACCCTGGCCACAAACTCTTTGAATCACTTCCCTCTGGAAGGCGACTCCGGACTGTCAAAGCCGCCACAGCCGGACACAAAAACAGTAGTAGTTGCTCTACTCAACAGCCAAAAATGTGTCGCCTCCCTTTGACCTGGTATTTTGTTGGTTCACATGCTTGATCAATGGTGTTTTATCATTAATGTTTTATTATTATTAATGTTTGGTGCTTTCTGAGTCATTCGTAACTGTCACTGTGTGTCACGTTGTTACTTGTGGGCGGAGCACCAAGGCAAATTCCTTGTATGTGAACGCTTGGCCAATAAACTTAATTACTTACTTACTTGTCGCACTGCGTCTCGAAACAAAACTAAACGGATCTTCTCGAGTTCACAAGTTATAGGAGTGGAATCGGCCCATCGAGTCTACTCCGCCATTTGATCATGGCCGATCTATCTCTCCCTCCCAGCCCCATTCTCCTGCCTTCTCCCCGTAAATCCTGCACTAATCAAGAATCTATCTCTGCCTTAAAGAATATCCACTGACTTGTGGCCTCCACAGCCTTCAGTGGCAAAGAATTCCACAGATTCACCTCCCTCTGACTGAATACATTTCCCCTCATCTCCTTCCTAAAATAAAGTCCATTATTCTGGAGGCTGTGTGCCTTGGCGAAGAGGCAACATACGAAGTGACGGGCGGAAAGTCCAGGATTTGGGGGGGTGCAAAGATTTTTTGGGGGGGGGGGGAGGGGAGTCAGTCAGTCTACCTCACAACAGCAGGGGGAGGAGTTGTACAGTTTGATAGCGCAGGGAAGAAGGATCTCCTGTGGTGTTGCCGGTAAGGTCGCTGCCTTCCAGCGAATGCCGCACCGGGTTCGACTACAGGTGCTGTCTGTACGGAGTTTGCACGTTCTCCCCGGGTTTTTTTTCCGAGATCTCCGCTTTCCTCCCACACACCGTATCTCGAAACTAAACTAATCTTCTCAAGTTCACAAGTTATAGGAGTAAAATTCGGCCCATCGAGTCTACTCTGCCATTCGATCAGGGCTGATCTCGGCCTCCTAATCCCATTCTCCTGCCTTCTCCCCGTAACCCCTGACACCCGCGCTAATCAGGAATCTGTCCGTCTCTGCCTCACAAAACATCCGCTGACTTGTGGCCTCCGCCGCCGTCCGTGGCAAAGAATCCCACAGATTCACCGCCCTCTGACTCACGACGTTCCTCCTCACCTCCTTTCGAAAAGAGCGCCACCAGAAGATCTTGGTGGGACGGGTCTGCTGCTGAAGCTGCTGAAACACAAGAGGAAGTGTCAGTCCACTAGTCACCGAGTGATACAGTGTGGAAACAGGCCCTTCGGCCCAACTTGCCCGCACCGGCCAACAATGTCCCAGCTACACTAGTCCCACCCACCTGCGCTAGGTCCATATCCCTCCAAACCCGTCCTAGCCATGTACCCGTCCAACTGTTTCTTGAACGATGGGATAGTCCCAGCCTCAACTACCTCCTCTAACAGCTTGTTCCATACACCCACCACCCTCTGTGTGAAAAAGTTACCCCTCGGATTCCTATTCAATCTTTTCTCCTTCACCTTGAACCCATGTCCTCTGGTCCTCGATTCCCCTACTCTGTGCGTCTACCCAATCTACATAGAAACATAGAAACATAGAAAATAGGTGCAGGAGGAGGCCATTCGGTCCTTCGAGCCAGCACCGCCATTCATTGTGATCATGGCTGATCGTCCCCTATCAATAACCCATGCCTGCCTTCTCCCCATATCCCTTGACTCCACTAGCCCCTAGAGCTCTATCTAACTCTCTCTTAAATCCATCCAGTGACTTGGCCTCCACTGCCCTCTGTGGCAGGGAATTCCGTAAATTCACAACTCTCTGGGTGAAAAAGTTTTTTCTCACCTCAGTCTTAAATGACCTCCCCTTTATTCTCAGACTGTGTGTGTGGCCCCTGGTTCTGGACTCGCCCAACATTGGGAACATTTTTCCTGCATCTAGCTTGTCCAGTCCTTTTATAATTTTATACTAGTTTCTAAAAGATCCCCCCTCATCCTTCTAAACTCCAGTGAATACAAGTGATAGGATAATCCCAGCCTCAACTACCTCCTCCGACAGCTCGTTCCATACACCCACCACCCTCTGTGTGAAAAATTTACCCCTCGGATTCCTATTAAATCTTTCCCCCTTCACCTTGAACCTATGTCCTCTGGTCCTCGATTCCCCTACTCTGGGCAAGAGACTCTGTGCGTCTGCCCAATCTATTCCTCTCATGATTTTAGACACCTCTATAAGATCGTTTATTAAATCGTTCGCAGTGTACTATCTTTACATATTCTGTTGTGCTGCTGTAAGCAAGGATTTCATTGCTCTCTCTGCGATACATCACAATTAAACACTTGAAGATCACCCCTCGTCCTCCTGCGCTCCAAGGAATAGAGACATATAAACATAGAAACATAGAAAACAGGTGCAGGAGGAGGCCATTTGGCCCTTCGAGCCTGCGCCGCCATTCAATATGATCATGGCTGATCATCCAACTCAGTATCCCGTACCTGCCTTCTCTCCATACCCCCTGATCCCTTT
>CM069172.1:13397759-13415259 GCA_035221665.1 Okamejei kenojei
CTGTGTACATACCATAATAACCAACCTGGTCTCCCGCTGGCCCAGCACGTCAACTCCCCCTCCCATTCCCAATCCGACCTTTCTGTCCTGGGCCTCCTCCATGACCAGAGTGAGGCCCAGCGCAAATTGGAGGAGCAGCCCCTCATATTCCGCTTGGGCAGTTCACACCCCAGCGGTGTGAACATTGACTTCTCCAACTTCAGATGGCCCTTGCTTTCCCAGTCCATCCCCTTCCCAGTTCTCCCGCTAGTCTTACTGTCTCCGACTACATTCTGTTTTTGTCCCGACATCCGTGTGAAGAAGGGTCTCGACCCGAAGTGTCGCCTATTCCTTCTCTCCATCGATGCTGCCTCACCCGCTGAGTTTCTCGAAAGGGCGAATGGCCTAGTCCTGCACCTATTGTCCATTGTCTATTGATTGGGGATGATCAGCCATGATCGCAGTGAATGGCGGTGCTGGCTCGAAGGGCCGAATGGCCTACTCCTGCACCTATTGTCTATTGTCTGGGGATGGTCACATTGAATGGCAGTGCTGGCTCGAAGGGCCGAATGGCCTGTCCCTGCACCTATTGTCTATTGTCTATTGTCGCGACCCAAAACCGTCACCCATTCCTTCTCCCCAGAGATGCTGCCTGTCCCGCTGAGTTACTCCAGCGTTTTGTGTCTAACGTCAACCTAAGATGAGAGTTTGTAAGCACTGGGCCTGTACTCGCTGGAGTTTAGAAGAACGAGGGGAGGGGGGGGGGGGGGACCTCATTGAAACGGACAGAATAGTGAACGGACTAGAGGTCACAGCCTCAGAATTAAAGGACGTTCTTGTTGCCAAGCTGGAGATGGTACAGAGAAGATTCACGAGGATGTTGCCAGGGGCACTGATTGGGGATGATCAGCCACGATCACAGTGAATGGTGGCGCAGGCTCGAAGGGCCGAATGCCTCTACTCCTGCACCTACTGTCTATTGTCACTCCCGTTTTTCCACGCGAAGCGTTTACCTCTTTTCTGTCTTCCCCGCGGCAGGGACGTGAGGAGGTTCAAGGACACGAAGAAGCATTTTGACAAAAGCAGCGAGGACCTGGAGAACGCGCTGAACAGAAACGCCCAGGCCAACCCCAAGAAGCAGCACGAGGCGGACGAAGTCACGCACGCCTTGCTGGGGGTGCGCAAGTCCTTCCGCCACGTCTCGCTAGACTACGTCCTCCAGGTACGTGCTCGATCCTCCATCGCGGTGTGGCTGGGAGGGGGGGGAGGGAGGACTACCTTCACCCTATTCACACGGTTCGCAGGTTCTGGGAGTAGAATCAGGCCATTCAGCCCATCGACTCCACTCCGCCATTCAACCTCAACCGCAGCCGATCTCTGCCCCCCCCCCACCCCCGCCCCAGTCCCATTCTCCCACCTTCTCCCCGTGACCTTTGACGCCCATTCCAATCAAGAACGTGCCATTCAAAACGGAGACGAGGAGACACTTTTCTCACAGAGAGTGGAGAAAAATATGCCGAGAGAATGGAGCGGCTGGGCTTGTACACTCTGGAGTTTAGAAGGATGAGAGGGAATCTCATTGAAACATATAAGATTATTAAAGGACTTGGACACGTTAGAGGCGGGAAACATGTTCCCGATGTTGGGGGAGTCCAGAACCAGGGGCCACACACACACACACAGTTTAAGAATAAGGGGTCAGCCATTTGGAAGGGAGACGAGAAAACACTTTTTTCTCACAGAGAGTGGTGAGTCTGTGGAATTCCCTGCCTCAGAGGGCGGTGGAGGCCGGTTCTCTGGATGCTTTCAAGAGAGAGCTAGATAGGGCTCTTAAAAATAGCGGAGTCAGGGGATATGGGGAGAAGGCAGGAACGGGGTACTGATTGGGGATGATCAGCCGTGATCACATTGAATGGCGGTGCTGGCTCGAAGGGCTGAATGGTCTCCTCCTGCACCTATTGTCTATTGTCTATTGTGCCTAAGATGGACAACTCATCGCCACAGAGGGCTGTGGAGGCCTAGTCAGTGGATATTTTTAAGGCAGAGATATTTAAACTATTGTGTATGAAGGAACTGCAGATGCCGGTTTAAACCGAAGATAGACACATAACTGGTGGAGTAACTCAGCGAGGCTGGCAACATCTCTGGAGAGAAGAGAATGGGTGACGTTTCTGAGTGAGACCCTTCCTTCAGGCCCGGAAACAGTCACCCATTCCTTGAGCTCTCCCCCCGTGACCCGGGCGGGTTTTCTCCGAGATCTCCGGTTTCCTCCCACGCTCCAAAAACTGGAGAAACTCAGCGGGTCAGGCAGCATCTATGGAGCGAAGGAATAGGTGACGTTCCAGGTCGAGACACTTCTTCAGGCTGAAGAGTCGCTATCTTTAAGAGCCCTATCTAACTCCCTCTTGAAAGCATCCAGAGAACCGTCCTCCACCGCCCTCTGAGGCAGAGAATTCCACAGACTCACCACTCTCTGGGTGGAAAAGTGTTTCCTCATCTCCTTTCTAAATGGCCGACCCCTTATTCTTAATCAACTGTGGTCACAATTGCTGAAAAATCAAACGTAGATACGAAACGCGGCCTATTCCTTCGCTCCGTAGATACTGCCTCGCCCGTCGAGTTCTCCAGCTTCTTCGATTCTTCCGGCATCCGCAGTTGCGTCTCAAACAAGTTCGTAGGTTAATTGGCTTCGGTAAAGGTTGTAACTTGTCCCCAATGGGCGTGGGACAGTGTTAGTGTGCGGGGATCGCCGGCCGGCACGGACGCGGCGGGCCGAAGGGCCTGTTTCCGCGTTGCAACCCCTAAACCAAGCGCATGTTTCTGAATTATGGATTTTTTTTCCCATTTTAGATAAATGTTATTCAGGCAAAGAAGAAGAACGAGATCCTGCATTTTGTGAGTATGTTTGGCCCCTTGTCCACCTGCATTGGCAAATGGTGGGGGGTTTGGGTCATGATTGGGGGGAGTGCAGGCTCGAAGGGCCGAATGGCCTCCTCCTGCACCTATTTCCCATGTTTCTATGTTTCTCCTTCTGCAGTTGTACAGGGCCCCAGTGAGACCACACCTGGAGTATTGTGTGCAGTTTTGGTCCCCTAATTTGAGGAAGGACATCCTTGCTATTGAGGGAGCCCAGCGTAGGTTCACCAGGTTCATTCCCGGGATGGCGGGGCTGCCATACGCTGAGAGAATGGAGCGGCTGGGCTTGTACACTCTGGAGTTTAGAAGGATGAGAGGGGATCTCATTGAAACAGATAAGATTGTCAAGGGTTTGGACACGCTAGAGGCAGGAAACATGTTCCCGATGTTGGGGGAGTCCAGAACCAGGGGCCACACACACAGTTTAAGAATAAGGGGTCAGCCATTTAGAACGGAGACGAGGAAACACTTTTTGTCACAGAGTTGTGAGTCTGTGGAATTCTCTGCCTCAGAGGGCGGTGGAGGCCGGTTCTCTGGATGCTTTCAAGAGAGAGCTAGATAGGGCTCTTAAAGATAGCGGAGTCAGGGGATATGGGGAGAAGGCAGGAACGGGGAACTGATTGGGGATGATCAGCCATGATCACATTGAATGGCAGTGCTGGCTCGAAGGGCCAAATGGCCTACTCCCGCACCTATTGTCTATTGTCTATTGTCTATTGTCTATTGACCCATTTGAATTTGATGATAAGAATGTTTTTTGACATAAAAACAGCTTTTTTCCCACGAGTAGTAGCTCTACTCAATAACCAAAAGTCTGTAGCCTCCTTTTGCTTTGGTATTTTATTCCATTCACACGTTTAATGTTTTATTATTAATGTTTAATGTTTTATGTGTCACTGTATGTCGTGTTGTCGCTTGCGGGCGGAGCACCGAGGCAAATTCCTTGTATGTGAACAAACTTGGCCGATAAACGTATTAATTCGTCCATTTTTTCTGGTGTGTAACACCTCTGATCTGATTGCCTTCAGATGGTTTCCCTGATGGACGCGCAGTCCACATTCTTCACCCAAGGCCACGAGACTCTGCGTCAACTCGACGCGTACAAGAAGAAGCTCGCTGAGCAGGTACGCGACCGCCTCTCGTCCAGCGCGTGCATCCACCGCGCATCTCCCTCCGCTCGCCGCAGCGTTTGGCCGGTCACGGCGGCGCAGCGGTAGAGTTGCCGCCTCACAGCGAGCGCAGCGCCGGAGACCCGGGTTCCATCCCGACCACGGGTGCTGTCTGTACGGAGTTTGCACGATCTCCCCGTGACCTGCCCCGGGTTCTTTCTCCAAGATCTTCGCATTCCTACCACGCCCCAAAGGCGTGCAGGTTTGTAGGTTCATTGGCTTGGCGTAAATGTAACAATTGTCCTGAGTGGGTGTGGGATAGTGTTAATGTGCGGGGATCGCTGGTCGGCCCAGACCCGGTGGGCCAAAGGGCCTGTTTCCCCGCTGTATCTCTAAACTAAATCTCCCTGTTTTTAATCATCCCCCCCCTCTCTCAAATTGTTCAGAATAATATTCAGCCAAGCTTTATCTAAAAATAGGGCACTCCCTCCAAATCCCTCCAAACCTGTCCTGTGTACTCCAGCATTTTGTGTCCATAGAAACATAAAAAACAGGTGCAGGAGGAGGCCATTCGGCCCTTCGAGCCAGCACCGCCATTCATTGTGATCACGGCTGATCGTCCCCAATCAATAACCCGTGCCTGCCTTCTCCCCATATCCCCTGACTCCACTCGCCCCCAGAGCTCTATCTAACTCTCTCTTAAATCCATCCAGTGACTTGGCCTCCACTGCCCTCTGTGGCAGGGAATTCCACAAATTCACAACTCTCTGGGTGAAACAGTTTTTTTTCTCACCTCAGTCTTAAATGACCTCCCCTTTATTCTAAGACTGTGTGTGGCCCCTCGTTCTGGACTCGCCCAACATTGGGAACATTTTTCCTGCGTCTAGCTTGTCCAGTCCATTTATAATTTTATATGAAGAAGGGTTTCAGCCCGAAACGTTGCCTATTTCCTTCGCTCCATAGATGCTGCCTCACCCGCTGTGTTTCCCCAGCATTTTTGTCTGCCTTCGATTTATCCAGCATCTGCAGTTCTTTCTTAAACTTTAATATGTGAATTAACTCAGCGGGTCAGACAGCATCTCTGGTGAAAACATTGTTCCCGGTGTTGGGGAAGTCCAGAACAAGGGGTCACACAGTTTAAGGATAAGGGGGAAGTCTTTTAGGACCGAGATGAGAAAAACATTTTTCACACAGAGAGTGGTGAATCTGTGGAATTCTCTGCCACAGAAGGTAGTTGAGGCCAGTTCATTGGCGATATTTAAGAGGGAGTTAGATGTGGCCCTTGTGGCTAAAGGGATCAGGGGGTATGGAGAGAAGGCAGGTACGGGATACTGAGTTGGATGATCAGCCATGATCATATTGAATGGCGGTGCAGGCTCGAAGGGCCGAATGGCCTACTCCTGCACCTATTGTCTATGTTTCTATGTTTCTATGAAAAGGAATAGGTGACGTTTCGGGTCGCCACTCTTCCACAGGCCTCAGGCTTCTTCAGTCTGAAGAAGGGTCGCGACCCCCGAAACGTCGCCCATTCCTTTTCTCCACAGGTGCTGCCTGTCCCGCTGAGTTCCTCCAGCACTTTGTGTCTATCGTTGGCATCAACCAGCATCTGCAGTTCCTTCCTACGCAGAGAGACAGCGGACGGAAGTTGTTGTCTCAGCTGGCCGTTCGGACTAGGCTCTTTTAAAAACAACAGGATGTGCGCGAAGAATTTAGTTTCAGGGATTCGCAGCTCCTCGGATTATCGGGAAGCAGGTTCCCTGACAAATCCCGGGAATGGCCAGGAGCGGGATTGAATCTTCACGTTGCCGATTCTGGAACTGCCCGCTCCAGAACAGAGGCAGGGTCAGTATCAGCTCACCGCGGGGGTGGTGTGTGCGCGTGTGTGTGTGTGTGTGGCGGGCTAATGCTCTGTGCGATCGAGTCAGTGCTATCCAACCTTCCCAGTGGATGGACACAAAATGCCGGCGGGACAGGCGGCATCTCCGGAGAGAAGGAATGGGCGACGTTCCGGGTCGCGGAACCTTCTCCGGACACATCTTCAGTCTTGACCTCAGGCAGCGTTTGGAATACTGTGAGCAAATCTGGCCCCCGGGTCTGAGGACGGATGTGCCGGCTCTGGAGAGGGTCCAGAGGAGGTTTTTTACAAGATCGGCCCCAGGAAATGAGTGGGTTAACGTACGGTGAGCGTTTGTCGGCGCTGGGCCTGTACTCGCTGGAGTTTAGAAGATCGAGGGGGCGGGGGGGGGGACCTCATTGAAACGTCACTGAACAGTGAAAGGCCTGGATAGAGCGGATGTGGAGAGGATGTTTCCACTAGTGGGAGAGTCTAGGACCAGAGGGCACAGCCTCAGAATTAAAGGACGTTCTTTTAGGAAGGAGATGTGGAGGAATTTCATTAGACAGAGGGTGGTGAATCTGTGGAATTCATTGCCACAGATGGCTGTGGAGGCCAGGTCAATGGATATTTTTAAGGCAGAGATAGATAGATTTTCCATTAGTGCGGGTGTCAGAGGTTTAGGGGAGAAGGCAGGAGAATGGGGTTGGGAGGGAGAGATAGATCTGCCATAATTGAATGGCGGGGTAGACTTGATGGGCCGAATGGCCAAATTCTACTCCTATTCCTTATGATCTTCTGAGCTAAAAC
This sequence comes from Okamejei kenojei, assembly GCA_035221665.1. Taxonomy (NCBI): domain Eukaryota; kingdom Metazoa; phylum Chordata; class Chondrichthyes; order Rajiformes; family Rajidae; genus Okamejei; species Okamejei kenojei. The sequence continues at coordinate 13,404,408 of CM069172.1, forward strand.
ATCGCCCATTCCATCACCATCCTCCAACTAAAGAAATTCCTCCTCATCTCCATCAGGAGGAGTCATTGGCGTCTGTTGCCGAGAATTTTTGAACATGTTGAAAATCCAGCGGCGACCAGAAAGACGCTACAACTCTTTGGGCGACTGAGGAGAGAGACGACTCACGGCCAGACAGGCGTTACCCCGGCGACCGTGTGGCGACGGCCTAGTCGCCTGAAGTCGCCTAAAATATCGCCTCAGTGGGACAGACCCTTTATTTGATGTCAAGTTGGGAAAAGGGGAAGTACAACGGGATCTGGGGGTCCTTGTACATCAGTCTATGAAATTAAGCATGCAGGTGCAGCAGGCAGTGAAGAAAGCGAATGGCGTGTTGGCCTTCATAACAAGAGGAGTCGAGTAGAGGAGCAAAGAGGTCCTTCTGCAGTTGTACAGGGCCCTAGTGAGACCACACCTGGTGTATTGTGCGCAGTTTTGGTCCCCTAATTTGAGGAAGGACATTCTTGCTATTGAGGGAGCCTAGCGTAGGTTTACAAGGTTCATTCCCGGGATGGCGGGACTGTCATATGCTGAGAGAATGGAGCGGCTGGGCTTGTACACTTTGGAGTTTAGAAGGATGAGAGGGGATATATTAGTGAAACATATAATATTATTAAGGGTTTTGACACGCTAGAGGCAGGAAACATGTTCCCGATGTTGGGGGAGTCCAGAACCAGGGCCCACACACAGTTTAAGAATAAGGGGTCGGCCATTTAGAACGGTGACGAGGAAACACTTTTTCTCACAGAGAGTGGTGAGTCTGTGGAATTCTCTGCCTCAGAGGGCGGTGGAGGCAGGTTCTCTGGATACTTTCAAGAGAGAGCTAGATAGGGCTCTTAAAAATAGCGTAGTCAGGGGATATGGGGAGAAGGCAGGAACGGGGCAGTGATTGGGGATGATCAGCCATGATCGCATTGAATGGCGGTGCTGGCTCGAAGGGCCGAGTGGCCTACTCCTGCGTCTATTGTCTATTGGGGATGTTGTGTGTGAGACTCAACGTTCCTGGTCCAGGCATTTGCTGGGCGTAACACTAACAGTAAATAGAGCTGCATTTTTCAAACTGTTCATTAAAACGAGGAGCTGGTCCGAGCGTCGTTCTGCGGATCCGTGATAAATGTTTCCAGGATATCACAACCTTCCCACAGATTCATCTCTTCCTGTTGTGGTGTCTGGAGACAGCTGTGACCTTCGACGGACCTAACATCATTGACAGAAAATCAAATGTAAATACAGGCGGGCACAAGACGCTGGAGTAACCCAGCGGGTCAGACAGCCTCTGTGGAGAAAAGGAATGGGCGACGTTTCGGGCCGAGACTGAAGGAGAGGGGTCTCGACCCGAAACGTCGCTCGTTCCTTTTCTCCTGAGACGCTGTCTGACCCGCTGATTAGTTTAGAGATACAGCGTGGAAACAGGCCCTTCGGCCCTCCGAGTCCGCACCGACCAGCGATCCCCGCACGCTAACACTATCCTGCACGCTCTGGGGACAGCTCAGTGGGTGAGGCAGCATCTCTGGAGAGAAGGAATGAGTGACGTTTCGGGTCCACACCCTTCTTCAGACTGAAGATTGAAGTCTCGACCCATTCCTTCTCTCCAGAGTTGCTGCCCGTCCCGCTGAGTTACTCCAGCGTTTTATGTCTATTTATTTAATATTGATTTGAATATTGAATTTGAATATGAATATTAATTCCTCTGACTTCAAGTAACCCTTGCATCCCCCCCCCTCTTTCCATCCCTTCCCGATCAACTCGTACCAGCATCAGTCATCTTGTTAAGTCTCATTGTCTGTAACACATTTTCACCTAGCCCACAGCCAACAATGGCCTACTGCCATTATCATTACTTTTTTACATTCGTTTGTTCCCTATCTCTCGACATCACCGTCTATATCTCTCCTTTCCCTCTCCCCTTGACTCTCGGTCCGAAGAAGGGTCTCGACCCGAAACGTCGCCCATTCCAATAGGCAATAGGTGCAGGAGTAGAGGCCATTCGGCCCTTCGAGCCAGCACCGCCATTCAATGTGATCATGGCTGATCATCCCCAATCAGTACCCCGTTCCTGCCTTCCCCCCATACCCCCTGACTCCGCTATCTTTAACAGCCCTATCTAGCTCTCTCTTGAAAGCATCCAGAGAACCGGCCTCCACCGCCCTCTGAGGCAGAGAATTCCACAGACTCACCACTCTCTGTGAGAAAAAGTGTTTCCTCGTCTCCGTTCTGAATGGCTTACCCCTTATTCTTAAACAGTGTGTGGCCCCTGGTTCTGGACTCCCCCAACATCGGGAACATGTTTCCTGCCTCTAGCGTGTCCAAACCCTTAATAATCTTATATGTTTCAATAAAATCCCCTGTCATCCTTCTAAACTCCAGAGTGTACAAGCCCAGCCGCTCCATTCACTCAGAATATGACAGTCCCGCCATCCCGGGAATTAACCTTGTAAACCTACGCTGCACTCCCTCAATAGCAAGAATGTCCTTCCTCAAACTAGGGGACCAAAACTGCTCACAATACTCCCGGTGTGGTCTCACTAGGGCCCTGTACAACCGCAGAAGGACTTCTTTGCTCCTATACTCGACTCCTCTTGTTATAAAGGCCAACATGCCATTGGCTTTCTTCACTGCCTGCTGCACCTGCACGCTTACTTTCATAGACATTGCTTCTCTCCAGAGATGCTGCCTGTCCCGTTGAGTTACTCCAGCCGTGTGTGGGCGGACAAAAATGCTGGAGAAACTCGGCGGGTGAGGCAGCATCTATGGAGCGAAGGAATGGGTGACGTTTTGTGTCGAGACCCTTCTTCAGACTGATGAAGGAATCGGCGACGTTTCGGATCGAGACCCTTCTTCAGACTTTTTGCGGCTATCTTTATTAAGAAACTCGACTCCCGTTGCAAACGGCTGAGTGGGGCACAATGTTGATCACTTGTGTCTCCTTCCCTGTTCAGTTGCATCAGCTGGAGTTGAATTCGGCACGGGACAAGCGGGATATGGAGCAGAGACACGCAGTCATCAAGCAGAAGGTGGGTCTACAGGCGTCACGCGTCTGGGAGGCTCGGTGGGGCAGGGGGAGAGCTACTGCCTAATGGGCCTGTCACACTAAGCGACTACAGGCGACTAGGCCAGGGGTGGGGAAAGTTCTCATGTCGGAATGCCACATTGTTAACTGTAATCTAATAATGCCACCTGCAAGAAACCTCAATTAGATACACTACAAAATGCACATTAATTTGTGAAAATCTAATTACCATGTACTGACTTCAAGAAAAGTTGGGGGGAGTCCAGAACCAGGGGCCACACACACAGTTCAAAAATAAGGAGTAAGCCATTTAGAACGGAGACGAGGAAACACTTTTTTCTCACGTGCGCAGATTGTTCTCTCGACTGTTATCACGTGATTTGTCTTCAATAGGTCCTATCTCTTAATAAAGTATTTTAACACATATAGCTCAATGAAATTTACTTACCATATTATTAGGATACAAAATCCGTTCTTCTCTGTTAAAGAAGGAACTGCAGATGCCGGAGAATCGAGGGTTACACAAAAGAAACTCAGCGGGTGCAGCAGCATCTAAGGAGCGAAGGAGATAGGCGACGTTTCGGGTCGAGACCCTTCTTCAGCCAGATGCTGCTGCACCCGCTGAGTTTCTCCAGCCTTTTGTGTACCCTCCATTCTTCTCTCTTTGTTTCCTGTTGTCCCACGCTGTTTTAAATGTTCCACTTATTTTTCCGCGTTGGTCTGCCATTTTTAATTAGCTTGGTCTTTTCCTCGTAAGTTTGCATCGAGAGACTCTTCACGTAATTAAATAGACAACAGACAATAGGTGCAGGAGTAGAGGCCATTCGGCCCTTCGAGCCAGCACCGCCATTCATTGTGATTACGGCCAATCAGTAACCCCGTTCCTGCCTTCTCCCCATATCCCCTGACTCCGCTATCTGTAAGAGCCCCATCTAGCTCTCTCTTGAAAGCATCCAGCGAACCGGCCTCCACCGCCCTCTGGGGCAGAGAATTCCACAGACTCACAACACTCTGTGTGAGAAAAAGTGTTTGCTCGTCTCCGTTCTACCCTGACGCCACGTGCCTGGTGAATACTTGGCCAATAAACGTATTAATTCATTCATGTGCGGGGTTCGCTGGTCGGTGGGACTCGGTGGGCTGGTCTCCGTGCTGTATCTCTCAGCTAATTCATATTTCTTCCCCCCACAGGATGTGGTCTACGATGATTCTTTGCTGGTGTTTAACATGGAAGCCCCAAATGGCGTTGTCATGGAGGGGCACTTGTACAAACGAGCGAGTAACGCCTTTAAAACGTGGAACAGGTACCGTCAACATCCTCTTAAAGATGTGCGTAGAGCTCCACGGCGTGTTTTGGACAAGGATCCTGCCCAAAGATCCTACAGCGGAGCAAGATAGACCACTCCTTCTGAATAGAAACATAGAAACATAGAAAATAGGTGCAGGAGGAGGCCATTCAGCCCTTCGAGCCAGCACCGCCATTCATTGTGATCATGGCTGATCGTCCCTATCAATAACCCGTGCCTGCCTTCTCCCCATATCCCTTGACTCCACCGCCCCTAGAGCTCTATCTAACTCTCTCTTAAATCCATCCATTGACTTGGCCTCCACTGCCCTCTGTGGCAGGGAATTCCACAAATTCACAACTCTCTGGGTAAAAAAGTTTTTTCTCACCTCATCCTTAAATGACCTCCCCTTTATTCTAAGACTGTGTGGTCCCTGGTTCTGGACTCACCCAACATTGGGAACATTTTTCCTGCATCTAGCTTGCTCAGTCCTTTTATAATTTTTTATGTTTCTATAAGACCCCCCCCTCATCCTTCTGAACTCCAGTAAATACAAGCCTAGTCTTTTCAATCTTTCCTCATATGACAGTCCTGCCATCCCAGGGATCAATCTGGTGAACCTACGCTGCACTGCCTCAATCACAAGGATGTCCTTCCTCAAATTAGGAGACCAAAACTGTACACAATACTCCAGATGTGGTCTCACCAGAGCCCTATACAACTGCAGAAGAACCTCTTTACTCCTGTACTGAAATCCTCTTGTTATGAAGGCCAATATTCTATTAGCTTTCTTCACTGCCTGCTGTACCTGCACGCCAACTTTCAGTGACCGGTGTACAAGGACACCCAGGTCTCGCTGCATCTCCCCCTTACCTTACCTAACCCCATTGAGATAATAATCTGCCCCCTTGTTTTTGCCACCAAAGTGGAATACAATGGGCTGACGTGTAGAATGTACCAGTGCGTAAAGTGGGCCTTTTTTTCAACCATTGGCCTGAAGGGCCGAATGGCCTACACCTGCACCCATGGTCCATTGTCTATTGAAGTGTTGCTAAAATTAATGGGGGAGGGGGGGGGATGTGGTCATGCTCTGATAAGGTTCCGGGTGTTGTTAAAATTCTATTTTTGTCCAATTCAGTTGCTGTCTTCATCGCTCTGATCACCTCAATGTCTCCTCTGTCCGCAGGCGGTGGTTCTCCATCCAGAACAACCAGTTGGTCTACCAGAAAAAGCTAAAGGTGAAAGGCATGAAGCAGATCAGACCATCATCCTCCTGCGCTCCAAGTTATAGAGTCCCAGCCCACTCAACCTCTCCCGGTAGACAATAGACAATAGACAATAGGTGCAGGAGGAGGCCATTCGGCCATTCGAGCCAGCACCGCCATTCACTGTGATCATGGCTGATTATCCCCAATCGGTACCCCGTTCCTGCCTTCTCCCCATATCCCCGGACTCCGCTATCTTTAAGAGCCCTATCTAGCTCTCTCTTGAAAGCATCCAGAGAACCGGCCTTCACCGCCCTCTGAGGCAGAGAATTCCACAGACTCACAACTCGCTGTGTGAGAAAACGTGTTTCCTCGTCTCCGTTCTAAATGGCTTCCCCCTTATGTTCCCGATGTTGGGGGAGTCCAGAACCAGGGGCCTCACACACAGTTTAAGAATAAGGAGTAAGCCATTTAGAACGGAGACGAGGAAACACTTTTCCCCCCTAGAGAGTGGTGAGTCTGTGGAATTCTCTGCCTCAGTGAGACCACACCTGGAGTATTGTGTGTAGTTTTGGTCTCAATTTGAGGACGGACATTCTTGCTATTGAGGGAGCGCAGCGTAGGTTTACAAGGTTAATTCCCGGGATGGCGGGACTGACATATACTGAGAGAATGGAGCAGCTGGGCTTGTACACTCTGGAGTTTAGAAGGATGAGAGGGAATCTTATTGAAACATATAAGATTATTAAAGGGTTTGGACACGCTAGAGGCAGGAAACATGTTCCCGATATTGGGGGAGTCCAGAACTAGGGGCCACACAGTTGAAGAATAAGGGGTCTGCCATTTAGAACAGAGACGAGGAAACACTTTTTCACCCAGAGAGTTGTGAGTCTGTGGAATTCTCTGCCACAGAGGGCAGTGGAGGTCGGTTCTCTGGATGCTTTCAAGAGAGAGCTAGATAGGGCTCTTAAAAATTGCAGAGTTTTTTAATAACTGATTGGGGATGATCAGCCATGATCACATTGAATGGCGGTGCTGGCTCGAAGGGCCGAATGGCCTACTCCTGCACGTATTGTCTATTGTCTATTATTCTTAAACTGTGTGGCCCCTGGTTCTGGACTCCCCCAACATCGGGAACATGTTTCCTGCCTCTAGCATGTCCAAACCCTTAATAATCTTATATGTTTCAATAAGATTCCCTCTCATCCTTCTAAACTCGAGAATATACAAGCCCAGCCGCTCCATTCTCTCAGCATATGACATTCCCGCCATCCCGGGAATTAACCTTGTAAACCTACGCTGCACTCCCTCAATAGCAAGAATGTCCTTCCTCAAATTAGGGGACCAAAACTGCACACAATACTCCAGGTGTGGTCTCACTGGGGCCCTGTACAACTGCAGAAGGACCTCTTTGCTCCTACATTCGACTCCTCTTGTTATGAAGGCCAACATGCCGTTCGCTTTCTTCACTGCCTGCTGCACCTGCATGCTTACTTTCATAGACTGATGTACAAGGACCCCCAGATCCCGTTGTACTTCCCCTTTTCCCAACTTGACGCCATTTAGATAGTAATCTGCCTTCCTGTTTTTGATACCAAAGTGGATAACCTCACATTTATCCGCATTAAACTTCACCTGCCATGCACCTGCCCACTCCCCCAACCTGTCCAAGTCACCCTGCATTCTCATCGCAATAGCTCAGACCCTGTTGTCCTGGCAACATCCTCGTAAATCTTCTCTGTACCCTTTCCAGCTTCTTTGAATAGTAGTGCTCTAGAACCTTCCATCTGGCCACGGGGGTGTAGCGGTAGAGCTGTTGCCTTACAGCTCTGGCGGCCCCAGCGAATGAACGAATGAATACGTTTATCGGCCAAGTATTCACATACAAGGAATTTGCCTCGGTGCTCCGCCCGCAGAGGAGTCCGCGCCGACCAGCGATCCCCGCACGCCAACACTATCCTGCACACACAATTTACAATTTTCCCAAAGCCAATTAACCTACAAACCCGCACGTCTTCGGAGTGTGGGAGGAGACCGGAGCGCCCGGAGAAAACCCACGCGGGTCACGGGGAGAACGTCCGTACAGGCAGCGCCCGGGGTCAGGATGGAACCCGGGTGTCCGGCGCTGACGAGGCAGCGGCTCTACCCGCTGCACCGCCCCCGGCTGAAGCTGTGTTTTCTCTCCGCTGTTTGTGATGCTGCAGGACAGTGTGACGGTGGTGGTGGAAGATCTCCGCTTGTGCACGGTGAAGAGCGGGTCCGACTGCGAGCGGCGCTTCTGTTTTGAAGTCGTGTCCCCGTCAAAGTGAGTGCTGACGTGGAATTCGCCGACCGCCCTCATTCAATCTGTGAATTTAGACGGGAGTAGGGGACGAGGGCTCACGATTCTCGCTCCGGCCCGGCTTTACAGAAGCTTTTTGACCTTAAAGGGCCTGTCCGTCGTAATTGCGTGTCACGTACACGGCGTGCGAAGATTTTGTACATCACAAAATCCTGGGACGCCACGCGCGCGCGACTGCACGTCGCTGCCTATGTCATCACGCACCATGCGTGTCAACACACGTGCGTCTTGACGCGTAAATGATGCCGCGTAAATTACGCACGCAAATAACGGCCACGTGGGACTGGCCCGTTAAGCTGTTTGACCTCTGACCTGACGCGCCCAAGCTCACAGTAATCAAGTACCTTCCGTTTTGCTGGAATGCCGTTATTTTAACGTAGGAAGGGGCGCCACGGGGGGGCGCAGCGGTAGAGTTGCTGCCTCGCCGCGCCAGGGACGCGGGTTCGATCCCGACTACGGGCGCCTGTCGGTGCAGAGTTTGCGCGTTCTCTCCCCCTGACCCGCGTCGGCTTTCTCCGAGATCTTCGCCGAGAGGAATTGATCGGGCAGAAGTGTCATCCACCTCCGGCTTGGAATCAGCTTCCAACCCGTTCCTCCGTCTCCCGACAGGAGCTGCATGCTGCAGGCCGACTCGGAGAAGCTACAGCAAGCGTGGATCCTGGCTGTTCAGTCGAGCATCGCAACCGCGTTCAACGAGAGACGAGAGGACAACTACTCGGTAGGGATTCACTCATTAAGGGGCGGGCACGGTGGCGCAGCGGGTAGAGCTGCTGCCTCACAACGCCAGACTACGGGCGCCGTCTGGACGGAGTCTGCACGTTCTCTCCCCGTGACATAATACAGTTATTGTAAAACTTCAATTTTGACTTTTAGCTATAGTTAAGAGAAACATAGACACATAGAAACATAGACAATAGGTGCAGGAGGAGGCCATTCAGCCCTTCGAGCCTGCACCGCCATTCAATATGATCATGGCTGATCATCCAACTCAGTATCCTGTACCTGCCTTCTCTCCATACCCCCTGATCCCTTTAGCCACAAGGGCCACATCTAACTCCCTCTTTAAATATAGCCAATGAACTGGCCTCAACTACCTTCTGTGGCAGAGAATTCCAGAGACTCACCACTCTCCGTGTGAAAAACGTATTTCTCATCTCGGTCTTAAAAGACTTCCCCCTTATCCTTAAGCTGTGACCCCTTGTCCTGGACTTCCCCAACATCGGGAACAATCTTCCTGCATCTAGCCTGTCCAACCCCTTAAGAATTTTGTAAGTTTCTATAAGATCCTCTCTCAATCTCCTAAATTCTAGAGAGTATAAACCGAGTCTATCCAGTCTTTCTTCATAAGACAGTCCTGACATCCCAGGAATCAGTCTGGTGAACCTTCTCTGTACTCCCTCTATGGCAAGAATGTCCTTCCTCAGATTTGGAGACCAGAACTGTATGCAATACTCCAGGCGTGGCCTCACCAAGACCCTGTACAACTGCAGTAGAACCTCCCTGCTCCTATACTCAAATCCTTTTGCTATGAATGCCAACATACCATTCGCTTTCTTCACTGCCTTCTGCACCTGCATGCCTACTTTCAATGACTGGTGTACCATGAGAAAAGAAGAGAGAAAAAGCAAGAGAGAGGAAAAATTGAATGTGCGAGGAGAGAACCCCATAGACTACCAAAGTGGTGCAGCCCAAGTGTGAGTTATGCCCCTGTCCCACTTAGGAAACCTGAACGGAAACCTCTGGAGACTTTGCGCCCCACCCAAGGTTTCCGTGCGGTTCCCGGAGCTTTTTGTCCTCCGGCAACCACCTTCAACTAGCATCGCAACCGGCTTCGACTAAAAAAATTACGATTTTTAAAACGGAAACCACTTTCGACCATTAGGGAGACTGACAAAGACCTCCGGGAACCGCACGGAAACCTTGGGTGGGGCGCAAAGTCTCCAGAGGTTTCCTAAAAAATATGCCCCCGTCCCACTTAGGAAACCTGAACGGAAACCTTTGGAGACTTTGCGCCCCACCCAAGGTTTCCGTGCGGTTCCCGCAGGTCTTTGTCAGTCTCCCTAATGGTCGAAAGTGGTTTCCGGAAATAAAAAAACAAAACAAAAAGAAGAAAATAAATCAATGTTCGTTAAACGCCAGACATTCTTTAATACAATTTAAAATATTACACAGATTGTATTATCCTAAAATAAAATTAAGCAGAATTTTTCCTAATATCTCTCCTATCTGCGATAAACGTCAATACTCTGAGGCTAATTTAACCCATACCTTTGTAAATTGCTTAAAAATTAAAACATTTTGGGGGGATATTTTTAAAATTATTTCCGTAGTGGTTAATATTCAACTGGATCCCGATCCTAAATTAATAATATTGGGCATATCTGAACAATACCTAAAACTGACAATAAACTAAAGAAATTTCCTGGATTATAGTATAATAACTGGGAAAAAACTAATATTAAAATTTTGGAAAAACCCTGCATCCCCTACAATTAAAATGTGCATTATGGAGATGTCGGAGACCTTAAATCTGGAAAAAATTAGATTTGTCTTAACCGACAAACCTGAATTATTTATTAGAATATGGTCCCCGTTCGTAGATTATTTGAAGGGGTGGAATGGGCCAGCGCTGAGGCTAGACGGAGGCTTGAACCCAGGACTAGACGAATAGTTTTGTTTTCTGTACCTACGGACCTATCTCCTAAGTTGTATTATAAAATTTAAAAAAATGAAAATAAGTGGAGATATACCTGCCCTTCGTTAACCCCCCCCCCCCACCTCACCCAGCCCAAGATCGGATTTAAATTTAGATTTGTGTTACACCGTACTATTCTTGTAAGAATTTGGTGAAGGGCGTCCATGCATTGAGATGTGAGGCGGAGTTCTGACAACACGGCCGTGTTTGCTGATTCTCCTTCCCCCAGAAGACAGAGCGATCGGCCACCATGTCTCCGGGAGTCTTCGACTTTGCCGCCGA
>CM069172.1:13420259-13443052 GCA_035221665.1 Okamejei kenojei
GCCTCAATCACAAGGATGTCCTTCCTCAAATTAGGAAACCAAAACTGGACGCAATACTCCAGATGTGGTCTCACCAGAGCCCTATACAACTGCAGCAGAACCCCTTTACTCCTATACTGAAATCCTCTTGTTATGAAGGCCAACATGCCATTAGCTTTCTTCACTACCTGCTGTACCTGCACGCCAACTTTCAGTGACCGGTGTACAAGGACGCCCAGGTCTCGCTGCACCTCCCCCTTACCTAACCTAACCCCATTGAGATAATAATCTGCCCCCTTGTTTTTGCCACCAAAGTGGATAACCTCACCTATTGAGGGAGTGCAGCGTAGGTTCACCAGGTTAATTCCCGGGATGGCGGGACTGTCATATGCTGAGAGAATGGAGCGGCTGGGCTTGTACACTCTGGAGTTTAGAAGGATGAGAGGGGATCTCATTGAAACATATAAGATTGTTAAGGGTTTGGACACGCTAGAGGCAGGAAACATGTTCCCGATGTTGGGGGAGTCCAGAACCAGGGGCCACACAGTTTAAGAATAAGGAGTAAACCATTTAGAACGGAGTTGAGGAAACACTTTTTCTCACAGAGAGCTGTGAGTCCGTGGAATTCTCTGCCTCAGAGGGCGGTGGAGGCCGGTTCTCTGGATGCTTTCAAGAGAGAGCTAGATAGGGCTCTTAAAGATAGCGGAGTCAGGGGATATGGGGAGAAGGCAGGAACAGGGTTACTGATTGGGGATGATCAGCCATGAAATGAGACAGAGGTGAGACGGAAAGGAACAAATAAATCAAAATTCACTCCAATCATCAGTTTATTCCCAGCTGCTGAAGCAACAACCAAGAAAGCGCACTGACCCCTCTATAGACAATAGGCAATAGGTGCAGGAGTAGGCCATTTGGCCCTTCGAGCCAGCACCGCCATTCAATGTGATCATGGCTGATCATCCCCAATCAGTGCCCCGTTCCTGCCTTCTCCTCATATCCCCTGTCTTCACTATTTTTAAGAGCCCTATCTATCTCTCGTGATAGCAAGACCTACACTGCACTCCCTCAATAGTAAGAATGTCCTTCCCCAAATTAGGGGACAACATCTCCACAGCCATCTGTGGCACTGATTTCCACAGATTCACCGCCCTCTGACTAAAGAAGTTCCTCCTCGCCTCCTAAAGCAGGAAGGAACTGCAGATGCTGGTTTAAACCGAAGCTGGAGGCCAAAAAAAAACTGGGTCGGGCAACATCCCCGGAGAGAAGGAATGGGTGGCGTTTCGGGTCGAGAGCCGCCATCTTAACTGTGGGCCGAGCACACCCTCCCTTCCTTCACACCTTCCTATTTTCGCGTCTGCAGACACGAACGACAAAGGACCATCGGCCGTCGAGGGCAAGAGCTGTGAGGAGCTACGAGACCTCCACCCGGGAGCCCTGCTTTATCGAGCCGCCGCCCTCCAGAACCTGCCCGTCATGGCTGATGCGCTGGCTCACGGGGCCGATGTGAACTGGGTGAACACGGCGGACGAGAACAAAACTCCTCTCATCCAGGCAGTGACGCCGGTATAAGGGCAATCCATTACGCCACCCCCAAACACCAATAGACAATAGGCAATAGGTGCAGTTTTGGTCCCCTAATTTGAGGAAGGACATTCTTGCTATTGAGGGAGTGCAGCGTAGGTTTACAGGGTTAATTCCTGGGATGGCGGGACTGTCATATGCTGAGAGAATGGAGCGGCTGAGCTTGTACGCTCTGGAGTTTAGAAGGACGAGAGGGGATCTCATTGAAACGTATAAGATTGTTAAGGGTTTGGACACGCTAGAGGCAGGAAACATGTTCCCGATGTTGGGGGAGTCCAGAACCAGGGGCCACACACACACAGTTTAAGAATAAGGAGTAAGCCATTTAGAACGGAGACGAGGAAACACTTTTTCTCACAGAGAGTGGTGAGTCTGTGGAATTCTCTGCCTCAGAGGGCGGTGGGGCCGGTTCTCTGGATGCTTTCAAGAGAGAGTTAGATAGGGCTCTTAAAGATAGCGGAGTCAGGGGATATGGGGAGAAGGCAGGAACGGGGTACTGATTGGGGATGATCAGCCATGATCACATTGAATGGCGGTGCTGGCTCGAAGGGCCGAATGGCCTCCTCCTGCACCTGTTGTGTATTGAGGTGTTGGTGTGCTTTTTTGATCGTTGCTTCAACAGCTGGGAATAAGCTGATGATTGGAGTGAATTTAGATTTATATGTTCAAGACTCGGCTTGTACTCGCTAGAATTTAGAAGATTGAGGGGGGATCTTATAGAAACTCACAAAATTCTTAAGGGCTTGGACAGGCTAGATGCAGGAAGATTGTTCCCGATGTTGGGGAAGTCCAGGACAAGGGGGGTCACACAGTTTAAGGATAAAGGGGGAGTCTTTTATCACCGAGATGAGAAAAACATTTTTCACACAGAGAGTGGTGAATCTGTGGAATTCTCTGCCACAGAAGGTAGTTGAGGCCAGTTCGTTGGCTATATTTAAGAGGGAGTTAGATGTGGCCCTTGTGGCTAAAGGGATCAGGGGGTATGGAGAGAAGGCAGGTACGGGATACTGAGTTGGATGATCAGCCATGATCATATTGAATGGCGGTGCAGGCTCGAAGGGCCGAATGGCCTCAACTCCTGCACCTGTTGTCTATGTTTCTATGTGTCTATGTTCCATTCTGTCTCACCTCCCTCCCTCCCAGGGCTCCCTGGTGGCCTGCGAGTTCCTGCTACAGAACGGCGCCCATGTGAACCTGGTGGACGTGCACAGTCGCGGCCCCCTGCACCACGCTACCATCCACGGGCACACTGGGTGAGTGAAGCTGGCGCCAACGCACGCCTAACGGCGCAACGTAAACCGTGCCCGCTGACTCATCACCTTTTAGTTTCGAGCTGCAGAGATACAGCGTGGAAACAGGCCCTTCGGCCCACCGGGTCCGTGCCGACCAGCGATCCCCGCACACTAACACCATCCCACACACACACACACTGGGGACATTTTTATCATTTGTGAAGAATCCGAGAGCATTTTTAAATATCAGAAGTATTGGTTAAAATCACATCCGGTCGCGGTGGCGTTTGCCGCCGGAGACCCGGGTTCCATCCCCACCACGGGCGATGAGAGGGGATCTCACCGAAACATATAAGATTATTAAGGGTTTGGACACGCTGGAGGCAGGAAACATGCTCCCGATGTTGGGGGAGTCCAGAGCCAACAGTTTCAGAATAAGGGGTCGGCCGTTTAGAACGGAGACGAGGAAACGCTTTTTTCTCACCGAGAGTTGTGAGTCTGTGGAATTCTCTGCCTCAGAAGGCGGTGGAGGCCGGTTCTCTGGATGCTTTCCAGAGAGAGCTAGATAGGGCTCTTAACGATAGCGGAGTCAGGGGATATGGGGGGAAGGCAGGAACGGGGTACTGATTGGGGATGATCAGCCGTGATCACATTGAATGGCTCGAAGGGCCGAATGGCCCACTCCAGCACCTGTTGTCGATTATCTATTAATTCTATTGTTTTGGTAGCGTTAGTTATTAGTCTATTTACAGTGTGTGTTACATAGAAACATAGAAACATAGAAATTAGGTGCAGGAGCAGGCCATTCGGCCCTTCGAGCCTGCACTGCCATTCAATACGATCATGGCTGATCATCCAACTCAGTATCCCGTACCTGCCTTCTCTCCATACCCCCTGATCCCTTCAGCCACAAGGGCCACATCCAACTCCCTCTTAAATATGGCCAATGAACTGGCCTCAAAACTACCTTCTGTGGCAGAGAATTCCACAGACTCACCACTCTCTGTGTGAAAAACGATTTTCTCATCTCGGTCCTAAAAGACTTCCCCCTTATCCTTAAACTGTGTGACCCCTTGTCCTGGACTTCCCCAACATCGGGAACAATCTTCCTGCATCTAGCCTGTCCAACCCCTTAAGAATTTTGTAAGTCTCTACGAGATCACCCCTCAATCTCCTAAATACCAGCGAGTACAAGCCGAGTCTATCCAGTCTTTCCTCATATGGAAGTCCCGCCATCCCAGGAATCAGTCTGGTGAACCTTCTCTGTGCTCCCTCTGTGGCAGGAATGTCTTTCCTCAGATTACGTTCCACTTGTACAGCCCTTGTTTGATGGCAATCTGTGATTTCTTGCAGTCTCGTCTGCCTGTTCTTGAAAAGGGGAGCCAGTCAGAAGGCTGTGGATGAAAATGGCAAGAACCCGATCACCATCGCCATCGACACGGCCAACGCGGACATTGTGACTTTGTGAGTAGCGTTTCTCCCCCCGTTCCTTGGAACTGCCCAGACGCCACTGAACGCAGGAGACCTTCAGGTGGCATTTTAAGTTCCTGCAGCACCTGATGCGCATTCTCCACACGGCTCCCAATCAGCGCCCTGTTTCATTTATCTATTTATTCATTTATAGACAATAGACAATTGGTGCAGGAGTGCCATTCGGCCCTTCGAGCCAGCACCGCCATTCAATGTGATCATGGCTGATCATCCCCAATCAGTTCCCCGTTCCTGCCTTCTCCCCATATCCCCTGACTCCGCTATCTTTAAGAGCCCTATCTAGCTCTCTCTTGAAAGCATCCGGAGAACCGGCCTCCACCGCCCTCTGAGGCAGAGAATCCCACAGACTCACAACTCTCTGGGTGGAAAAGTGTTTCCTCGTCTCCGTTCTAAACGGCCGACCCCTTATTCTTAAACTGTGTGTGTGTGTGTGGCCCCTGGTTCTGGACTCCCCCAACATCGGGAACATGTTTCCTGCCTCTAGCGTGTCCAAGCCCTTAATAATCCGATATGTTTCAATGAGATTCCCTCTCATCCTTCTAAACTCCAGAATGTACAAGCCCAGCCGCTCTATTCTCTCAGCGTATGACAGTCCCGCCATCCCGGGAATTAACCCTGTAAACCTACGCTGCACTCCCTCAATAGCAAGAATGTCCTTCCTCAAATTAGGGGACCAAAACTGCACACAATACTCCAGCTGTGGGTTACTTATTTGGTTATTTATTTTGGAGCTACAGCGTGGAACAACAGGCCCTTCGGCCCACCGGATCTCTGCCGGCCAGCGATCCCTGCGCACCAACACCACCCTTCACCCACCAGGGACCATGTTCAATTAACCGGCAAACCCGCACGCGGGAGGAAACTGAAGATCTCGGAGGAAACCCACGGGGAGAACGTGCAAACTCTGCGCTGACAGCGTCCGTCGTCGGGATGGAAGCCGGGTCTCCACCGCTGCATCCGACCACGGGCGCTGTCTGTACGGAGTTTGCACGTTCTTCCCCCCGTGACCCGCGTGGGTTTCCTCCCGCTCTCCAAAGGCGTGCGGGTTTGCCGGTTAATTGGCTCGGTACAAATGTAAATTGTCCCCAGTGTGTGTAGGATGGGGTTAGTGCGCTGGGATCGCTGGTCGGCCCGGACCCAGCTGAAATAATATTCAGCCAAGCTTTATCTAAAAATAGGGCACTAGTCTGAAGAAGGGTTTCAGCCCTATTTCCTTCGCTCCATAGATGCTGCCTCACCCGCTGAGTTTCTCCAGCATTTTTGTCTACCTTTGATTTTTCCAGCATCTGCAGTTCTTTCCTAAACACTAGTTTAGTTTAGAGATACAGAGTGGAAACCAGCCCTCGTTAATCGTTTCCTGTGACTCCAAACTACATTCAACAAGTTTGAACGAGCTGCCGGAGGAGGTAGGTGAGGCTGGGACCATCCCAACGTTTAAGAAACAGTTAGACAGGTGCATGGATGGGACAGGTTTGGTGGGATATGGGCCAAATGTGGGCTGGTGGGACTAGTATGGGCGAGTTAGGCCGAAGGGCCTGTTTCCGGGCTGTATCACTCTATGACCCTTTGTATTTCAGGCTTCGACTCGCCAAAATGAACGAGGAGATGCGGGAAGCAGAGGGCGTCTTCGGACAGTCAGGTTAGTCTACTTGTATCTGACGCTAAGTCTCCTTCTTGGGTGGGATATTCGACTCAGTACAAAGACACCAGCTGCAGTGAAGAACATGTATGCTGTTTTCATTCAGGGGGCGTTGCGTCTATTCATTTCCGAGGCTAAGACAGCACCCCCAGTCAGGATCGAACCCGGGTCTCCGGCGTTGCATTCGCTGTGAGGCATCAAACTCTACCGCTGCGCCACCGTGACCGCCCCTGTGCACGAACATTTGGGAAATGCTTCTTTTGGTTTTTGTCCCACCAGGGTGAGGTGTTGCCGTGTCTAAAAGCCCCTCGAGAAGGTTATGAACAACAACGATCTTAGATTTTAGTTTAGTTCAGTGCGGAGACCCGGGTTCGATCCCGACTACGGGCGCTGTCTGTGCGGAGTTTGCACGTTCTCCCCGTGACCTGCGTGGGATTTTCCCGAGATCTTCGGTTTCCTCCCACACTCCAAAGACGTGCAGGTTTGTAGGTTAATTGGCTTGGTATAAATGTAAAAATTGTCCCTAGTGCGTGTAGGATGATGTTAGTGTGCGGGGATCGCTGGTCGGCGCGGACCCGGTGGGCCGAAGGGCCTGTTTCCCCGCTGTATCTCTAAAACTAAAACTGATGGGCCCGTCCCACTTGACTCGACTTTTACGGCAACATGTTGAAAATTCAGCGGCAACCAGAAAGACGCTACGACTCTTTGGGCGACTGAGGATACGACTCACGGCCAGACAGGCGACATGTCGCGGGGTGAAGCCTGTGGGGTCGCGAGTAGTCGCCCAAAGAGTCGTACCTTGTTCTGGCCCCCGCTGGATTTTCAACATGTTGAAAACCTTCGGAGACCTGCTGTGCGGGTGCCGGAGAAAACTTGTGTTCACTGGAGTTTAGAAGGATGAGGGGAAGATCTTACAGAAAGATATAAAATTATAAAAGGACTGGACAAGCTAGATGCTGGAAAAATGTTCCCAATGTTGGGCGAGTCCAGAACCAGGGGCCACACAGTCTTAGAATAAAGGGGAGGTCATTTAAGACTGAGGTGAGAAAAAACTTTTTCACCCAGAGAGTTGTGAATTTGTGGAATTCCCTGCCACAGAGGGCAGTGGAGGCCAAGTCACTGGATGGATTTAAGAGAGAGTTAGATAGAGCTCTAGGGGCTGGTGGAGTCAAGGGATATGGGGAGAAGGCAGGCACGGGTTATTGATTGGGGACGATCAGCCATGATCACAATGAATGGCGGTGCTAGCTCGAAGGGCCGAATGACTTGCGCCTATTTTCTATGTTTCTATGGACACAAAATGCTGGAGTACATAGGACAGGTTTGGAGGGATATGGACCAAGCGCAGGCAGGTGGGACTAGTGTAGCTGGGACATGCCGGTCGGTGTGGGCAAGTTAGGCCGCAGGGCCTGTTTCCACACTGTATCACTCCATGACTCTATAACTCAGCGGGTAAAAAAAATCACATAAGTGGGACAGGCCCCGATATGAATGCTGCTTTTTTTTGTTCTGATCCGGTTCTCCTCTCCTTGTCTCCCCTTTGCTCAGGAGACGAGACGTACAACGACATATTCCGAGATTTCTCGCAAATGGCTTCGAACAACCCGGAGAAGTTGAAACGGAAGATTCAGGAGTTCAGAACCTCGACTCTTTAGATTCATCCGTCGCCTCTCGCCCGAGAGAACGGCCCCTTCTCCTCGGCTTGCTCCTTCAGCTCCCTAGAGCGTAAAGCAAGACACAATGTCCGGCAGATTTTAGAGTAATTTGATATCCCAATGAGGAGTTGAATTCTCTTCTCGAGTCATAGAGTCATAGAGTGATACAGTGTGGAAACAGGCCCTTCGGCCCATCTCCCCCACACTGGCCAACAATAGTTTAAGAAGGATCTGCAGATGCGGTATAGAAACAAAGAAAATAGGTGCAGGAGGAGGCCATTCGGCCCTTCGAGCCAGCGCCGCCATTCATTGTGATCATGGCTGATCGTCCCCAATTTCAATAACCCGTGCCTGCCTTCTCCCCATATCCCTTGACTCCACCAGCCCCTAGAGCTCTATCCAACTCCCTCTTAAATCCATCCAGTGACTTGGCCTCCACTGCCCTCTGTGGCAGGGAATTCCATAAATTCACAACTCTCTGGGTGAAAAAGGTTTTTCTCACCTCAGTCTTAAATGGCCTCCCCTTTATTCTAAGACTGTGTGTGGCCCCTGGTTCTCGACTCCCCCAACATTGGGAACATTTTTCCTGCATCTAGCCTGTCCAGTCCTTTTATAATTTTACATGTTTTTTTATAAAAGGACTGGACAAGCTAGATGCAGGAAAATTTCAGGTAGTCCTTACTTTCTCCTCCCCTTCCCAGCTCTCCCTCAGCCCACTGGCCCCACCTCTTCCTTTCTTCTTCCCTTCATCCCCCCCCCCCCCGACCCACACATCAGTCTGAAGACCCGAATCGTTGCCTATTTCCTTCGCTCTATAGATGCTGCCTCACCCGCTGGGTTTCTCCAGCATTTTTGTCTACCTGGCCATCAGTAGTCCCACCTGCCTGCGCTTGGTCCATATCCCTCCAAACCTGTCCTCACCGTGCACCCGTCCAACTGTTTCTTAAACGATGGGAGAGTCCCAGCCTCAACTACCTCCTCTGGCAGCTCGTTCCATACACCCACCACCCTCTGAGTGTGAAAAAGTTACCCCTCGGATTCCTGTGTTTAAGAAAGAACTGCAGATGCTGGAAAAGTCGGAGGTAGACAAAAATGCTGGAGAAACTCACGCGGGTGAGGCAGCATCTATGGAGCGAAGGAATAGGTGACGTTTCGGGTCGAGACGTCACCTATTCCTTCGCTCCATAGATGCTTCTGGGTCTCGACCCGAAACGTCACCTAGTCCTTCTCTCCACAGATGCTGCCTCACCCGCTGAGTTTCTCCAGCATTTTTGCCTACCTCAGATTCCTATTCTATCTTTCCCCCTTCACCTTAAACCTGTGTCCTCTGGTCCTCGACTCCCCGACAGAGACTCTGTGCGTCTACCCGATCTATTCCTCTCAAGATTTTGTACACCTCTATAAGATCGCCCCTCATAGAATCATAGAAAATAGGTGCAGGAGTAGGCCATTCGGCCCTTCGAGCCTGCACCGCCATTCAATATGATCATGGCTGATCATCCAACTCAGTATCCTGTACCTGCCTTCTCTCCAGACCCCCTGATCCCTTTAGCCACAAGGGCCACATCTAACTCCCTCTTAAATATAGCCAATGAACTGGCCTCAACTACCTTCTGTGGCAGAGAATTCCACAGACTCACCACTCTCAGTGTGAAAAATGATCTTCTCATCTCGGTCCTAAAAGACTTCCCCCTTATTCTTAAACTGTGTGACCCCTTGTTCTGGACTTCCCCAACATCGGGAACAATCTTCCTGCATCTAGCCTGTCCAACCCCCTTATGAATTTTGTAAGTCTCTATAAGATCCCCCCTCAATCTCCTAAATACCAGCGAGTTCAAGCCGAGTCTATCCAGTCTTTCTTCATATGGAAGTCCTGCCATCCCAGGAATCAGTCTGGTGAACCTTCTCTGTACTCCCTCTATGGCAAGAATGTCTTTCCTCCTGCGCTCCAGGGAATAGAGACCCAGCCAGCTCAACCAAGAAATCCAGCCTTCTCAACTATTGAGCAATTTATCTACCTTCCTCCAGGCCAGGACTTCTCATCCTCGCCCGCATAAGCCTTCCAATGTGCCAAGATCCCTTGGCTCACCAGGGAAAAAAACCCAATCCCTGCTCCGATCTCAATCCGCAGTCCTAACCGACTTCAGGTCCTGAATAAAGAGACATTCCTTGTTTCTTCTGAGCCTCTTGGGCCTGTCCCACTAGGCCCATTTTGTTCAGCGACTGCCGCCATCATCGACTGATGCATCAGGCCTGAAAAAGCCGCGGTGTCCTCCTCAACGATTTTTTTTTTTGTCGCCGCTGGGTTTTTGAAACGTTCAAAATCTTTCGGCGACCCTGATACGCCGACAATCGCCAAAAAAAAATCAAGCCCTTCTCCACACTGCCCCCCTAGTTTTCCAAGACCCCTGAGCCCAAAGCAGGATCCATTCGATTCAGAAATACCTGCGTAGTTTGTGAAATGTCATGTTTGGGATGAAAGTTATCTAATTTACGTATAATTTTCAGGGAAATCTTTTTATTACAATATTTAGTGATATATTTATGTTAAAATAGAGCTTTGCTTCAGATTTTGGAAAAAATAAATAATTTTTTAATATAAAGAGCGTCTTGGAAATGGTGTTGACGTTTGGGTGTGTTTGAGTAATGACTCACCTTGCCGTGTTGGAGAAGCTTGTATTGGCCAAGTATTCACATACAAGGAATTTGCCTTGGTGCTCCGCCCGCAAGTAACAACGTGACATACAGTGACAGTTACGAATGACTCAGAAAACACGAAAAACATTCATAATAATAAAGCATTCATGATAAAACACCATTGATCAAACGTGTGAACCAACAAAATACCAGATCAAAGGGAGGCGACAGAGATCTGGTGTGGACCTGAGATCCTGAGAGCGATGCCGTCTGGAGCTACGCCCCTGGTAGGGCCACCCATGGCGGTAAGGTCGAGGGTGGAGGACTCGGACAGAGGGCGATCCAACCAAGGCCTCAACGGTGGAACGGGTGGAGGACGACGGCTGACCTCAGTGGAGCGTCACAGTGGCTGGGAAGGCGGACGAAGGCTGCGGGGGAAAAGGGTCTCCGGTCGTCTTGGACTCCATGCCACTGGATCCTGACCCAGATCTGTCGAGGACCGTGGGGTGACTGTCTGTGCACCAGTCTCCCCACGTTAAACAAAGTCACGCACAGCCCTGGAGACATCCATGG
Organism: Okamejei kenojei; assembly: GCA_035221665.1. Taxonomy (NCBI): domain Eukaryota; kingdom Metazoa; phylum Chordata; class Chondrichthyes; order Rajiformes; family Rajidae; genus Okamejei; species Okamejei kenojei. The sequence goes on from CM069172.1 coordinate 13,431,047, forward strand.
TCAGCCACGAACGAAGTAAGCCTAAGGAGTCAGTATATCGAGTCTTAACACAGCAGGAAGAAATCTTCTTGCTACATTAAAATAAGCTGAAAGCTCCATTTAATAAGTAGATGTCTGGCGACTGCAGTTCCGTGCAGCCTCAGTGGGCCGAAGGGCCTGTTTTCGCGTTGTATCTCTAATCTGAGGAAAGACATTCTGTCCATAGAGGGAGTACAGGGAAGGTTCACCAGACTGATTCCTGGGATGGCGGGACTTCCACATGAAGGAAGACTGGATAGACACGGCTTGTACTGTGTGAGAAAGTGTTGTGAGTCTGTGGACTTCTCTGCCTCAGAGGGCGGTGGAGGCCGGTTCTCTGGATGCTTTCAAGAGAGAGCTAGACAGGGCTCTTAAAGATAGCGGAGTCAGGGGATATGGGGAAAGGGCAGGAACGGGGTTACTGATTGTGGATGAGCACCCATGATCACATTGAATGGCAATGCTAGCTCGAAGGGCCGAATGGCCTACTCCTGCACCTATTGTCTATTGTGTCTCTGGGTGAAAAGGTTTTTCCTCATCTCCGTTCTAAATGGCTTGCCCCTTATTCTTAAACTGTGTGTGGCCCCTGGTTCTGGATGATCAGCCATGATCACATCGAATGGCGGTGCTGGCTCGAGGGGCCGAACGGCCTCTACCCCTGCACCTATTGTCTATTGTGTCTCTGACGGTGTGAGGCAGCAACTCCACAACATTTTACCGCTTGCCTTAGGCAGTTAACCAAAGTCCGGCATTTGTCCCGACCTTCTGTATATGTCTCCGCATCTCAAAACCTCGACGTAAGCGATTTGAAGACAATCCCTAACTCCGAGCTCTATCAGAGTTTGTAGTTATTCCTTAACCAGGTTGTCCCCGCCGCCCGCCCGTCTGGTTCGAACACCCATGTTCGTAAACCATTTTTAACCAGCTCATTTGCGCCCAGCTCATTCCTGGCATAGATTCAGGGTGTCTGTTGCCCAAAGCACCCACACTTGAAGCACCCCCCCCCCCCACCCCACCAACCCAGGTAAGTAGTTCAAGTGGATCGATGAGAATTAGCTCACCTCAGCTCGATATGACTTCTCTTAAACTTAGGATTTTTCACACACGTGTGTGAAATTTGGTGGAGTTATCGCAACTCATTATCTGGCAGTCTCTCGAGTCAAACGTTTGTGGGACTTCGATCCACTTTAGAAAATTTGAATATCAAATTTAAGGCAAAGTTCAGACTTCGAGGTGAACCATTAAACAGAAGCCTGTTTGGGGGGGGGGGGGGGGGGGAAGATCACAGAAGCCAAAGCTGTCATCGGTAGATCGGAGGGGCAGGTAGAGAAGTCTTTCCTCTGTGAATTAATATCGTAGAAATGATGAGGTTTTGCAATATAAGTTCAGTTTATCGTTACGTGTACTGTTGCGTGCTAACCAGTCAGCGGAAAGTTCAACACGTGATTACAATCGCTGGATCGCCACAGTGCGCAGATACAGGATAAGGGAATAACGGTCAGTGCAAGGTGCAGCCAGCAAAGCCCGATCAAGGATAGTCCGAGGGTCACCAATGAGGTAGATAGTAGCTCAGGACCGCTCGCTGGTTGTGGTGGGACGGTTCAGTTGCCCGATAACAGCCGGGAAGAAACGGTCCCTGAATCCGGAGGTGTGAGTGCGTTGGTTTTCACACTTCTGTACCTCTTGCCCGATGGGAGAGGGAAGGAGAGGGAGTGGCCGGTGGGGGGTGAGACTGGTCCGCGATGATGCTGCTGGCCTTGCCGTGGATGGAGTCGACGGAAGGGAGGTTGGATCGCGCGACGGTCTGGGCTGCGTCCGCAATCCGCTGCGATTTCCTGCGGCCTTGGAGGGGGCTGGTTCCCAAACTAAGTCTAAGGTGGCCACGGCGGCGCTGGGGCAGAGTCGCTGCCTTCCAGCGAATGCCGCGCCGGAGACCCGGGTTCCATCCCGACTACGGGCGCTGTCTGTACGGAGTTTGCACGCTCTCCCCGTGACCTGCGTGGGGTTTTCTCCCAGATCTCCGGTTTCCTCCCACACTCCAAAGACGTGCAGGTTTGTAGATTAATTGGCTTGGGATAAAATGTAAAAATTGTCCCTGGTGGGCGTGGGACAGCGTTAGTGTGCGGCGATCGCTGGTCGTCGCGGACCCGGTGGGCCGAAGGGCCGGTTTCCGCGCTGTATCGCTAAAAAAACCCTAAAATCTGAAGAAGGGTCTCGACCCGAAACATCGCTCCATAGATGCTGCCTCACCCGCTGAGTTCCTCCAGCATTTTTGTCCACCTTCGATTTTTCCAGCATCTGCAGTTCCTTCTTAAAGAAAACTATAAACCAAGTGAACCAAGAAAGGTCTTTATTTTTTGGAGCGCAGAAGGTTAAGGGGGGACTTGATTGAGGTCTTTAAAATGATGAGAGGGATAGACGTGGATAAGCTTGTTCCATTGCGAGTAGGGAAGATTCAAACAAGAGGGCATGACTTGAGAATTAAGGGACAGAAGTTTAGGGGTAACATGAGGGGGAACTTCTTTGCTCAGAGAGTGGTGGCTGTGTGGAATGAGCTTCCAGTGGAAGTGGTGGAGGCAGGTTCGATTTTATCGTTTAAGAATAAATTGGATAGGTATATGGACGGGAAAGGAATGGAGGGTTATGGTCTGAGTGCAGGTAGATGGGACTAGGTGAGAGTAATGCCCCTGTCCCACTTAGGAAAACTTTTGTGCCCCACCCAAGGTTTCCGTGCAGTTCCCACGGAGGTTTTTGTCAGTCTCCCTAATAGTCAAAACTGACAAAAACCTCCGGGAACCTCCGGGAACCGGACGGAAACCTTGGGCGGGGCACAAAGTCTCCAGAGGTTTCCGATCAGGTTTCCTAATAATGCCCCCGTCCCACTTATGAAACCTGAACGGAAACCTCTGGAGACTTTGCGCCCCGCCCAAGGTTTCCGTGCGGTTCCCGGAGGTCTTTGTCAGTCTCCCTAATGGTCGAAAGTGGTTGCCGTTTTAAAAATCGGTAATCTGTTTAGTCGAAGCCGGTTGCGATGCCCGTTGAAGGTGGTCGCCGGAGGACAAAAACCTCCGGGAACCGCACGGAAAACTGGCCCTTGTGGCTAAAGGGATCAGGGGGTATGGAGAGAAGGCAGGTACAGGATACTGAGTTGGATGATCAGCCATTGAATGGCGGTGCAGGCTCGAAGGGCCAAATGGCCTCCTCCTGCACCTATTTTCTATGTTTCTATGTTTCTAAACCTTGGGTGGGGCGCAAAGTCTCCAGAGGTTTCCGTTCAGGTTTCCTAAGTGGGACAGGGGCGTCAGTGTTTGGCACGGGCTAGAAGGGCCAAGATGGCCTGTTTTCTGTAATTATTATATGGTTATAAGTCAAGTATTGATCTTGTCCCCAGGGCTGTGTTGCCCCTGCAGCTGTCGCCGTGACCCAGAATGGGCCAGCGTGTGTCCAGGGAGTTGCCCGATGGAGGCTGGGGATGGATGGTGGTCCTGGCCGGCTTTCTCAACAACTGTCTGTTAGTTGGCGTCGTCCGATCTCTCAGCGTCTTCTTCGTCGACTTTACCCAACACTTCCAGGAGTCGTCGAGCCGTGTGTCCTGGGTCACCTCCATCGCCATGGCAACGCAGCAGCTCGCAAGTTAGTCCCGTCTTCGCTCTTCACTGCGTCGCCCGTCCGCGCTATTTGCTTCGGAGGGATTTCACGGTCACGGGTGGGCGCAGCGGCAGAGTCGCTGCCTCGAGGGGCCTGTCCCACGTACGCGATCTTTACAGGCCGCGAGAGGTCTCCAAAGTGTCGTGGCGTCTCTCTGGTCGCCGCTGAATCTTCGACGTGGATTTTCGACGCGAGTCACGGGGAGAACGTGCAAACTCCGTACAGACAGCGCCCGCAGTTGGGATCTAACCCGGGTCTCTGGCGCCAGAGTTCGATCCCGACTGCGGGCGCTGCCTGTACGGAGTCTGCACGTTCTCCCCGTGACCTGCGTGGGGTTTTCTCCGAGATCTTCGGTTTCCTCCCGCACTCCAGAGACGTGCAGGTTTGTAGGCTAATTGGCTTAGACAATAGACAATAGGTGCAGGAGGAGGCCATTCGGCCCTTCGAGCCAGCACCGCCTGTGGTCATGGCTGATCATCCCCAATCAGTTCCCCGTTCCTGCCTTCTCCCCATATCCCCTGACTCCGCTATCTTTAAGAGCCCTATCTAGCTCTCTCTTGAAAGCATCCAGAGAACCGGCCCCCACCGCCCTCTGAGGCAGAGAATTCCACAGACTCACCACTCTCTGTGAGAAAAAGTGTTTCCCCGCCTCCGTTCTAACTGGCCGACCCCTTATTCTTAAACTGTGTGTGTGTGTGGCCCCTGGTTCTGGACTCCCCCAACATCGGGAATGCCTCTAGCGTGTCCAAACCCTATTATATGTTTCAATGAGATCCCCTCTCATCCTTCTAAACAGCAAGAACCTGCCCCAATCAATAGACAATAGACAATAGGTGCAGGAGTAGAGGCCATTCGGCCCTTCGAGCCAGCACCGCCATTCAATGTGATCATGGCTGATCATCCCCAATCAGTGCCCCGTTCCTGCCTTCTCCCCATACCCCCTAACTTGGTGCAAATGTCAAAATTGTCCCTAGTGGGTGTAGGATAGTGTGTGGAGACCGCTGATCGGCCCAAAACGTCACCCAGTCCTTCTCTCCAGAGATGCTGCCTCACCCGCTGAGTTACTCCAGCATTTTGTGTCCACCTTCGATTTAAAACCAGCATCTGCAGTTCTTTCTTAAACATGGGTTTGTAGGTTAATTGACTTGGGGTATATGCTTTGTCCGCTAGTGTGTGTGGGATAGCCTAATAGCCCTGTCCCACGGTGCGAGTTCATTCCAAGAGCTCTCCCGAGTTTGAAAAAAAATCAAACTTGTGGTAAGCACGGAGAATAAACGTGGCGGGTACGTCGGAGCTCGGGGACGTCTCTTAGCGGCTCCTAACGCTAACGGCAGGTACTCGGGAAGACTCGCTAACGGCAGGTAAGCGCGGGAAGACGCGTGAAGATTTTTCAAGGCGTTTGAAAAATGTCCACGAGAGCCCCGAGTGGCCATTACCGTAAATCTCCGAGTTCGAATCAGGGCAAACTCGGGAGAGCTCTTGGAATGAACTCGTACCGTGGGACAGGGCCATTAGTGTGTGCGGGGATCGCTGGTCACATAGAAACATAGAAAATAGGTGCAGGAGGAGGCCATTCGGCCCTTCGAGCCAGCACCGCCATTCAATATGATCATGGCTGATCATCCAACTCAGTATCCCGTACCTGCCTTCTCTCCATACCCCCTGATCCCTTTAGCCGCAAGGGCCACATCTAACTCCCTCTTAAATATAGCCAATGAACTGGCCTCAACTACCTTCTGTGGCAGAGAATTCCACAGACTTACCACTCTCTGTGTGAAAAATGTCTTTCTCATCTCGGTCTTAAAGGAATCCCCCCTTATCCTTAGTCTGTGTGACCCCTTGTCCTGGACTTCCCCAACATCGGGAACAATCTTCCTGCATCTAGCCTGTCCAACCCCTTAAGAATTTTGCAAGTTTCTGTAAGATCCCCCCTGGTCGGTGCGGACCCGAAGGGCCTGTTTCCACGCTGTATCTCTGACCTAATCTAAAGTGTCTCTCCGATATTTCGACATGTGTAGGATGAAAGCTAAGGTTCCATTAGCGTGTGTTATTCGGTTTGTCACTCGCGATTAACGATTCCTCTCTTGTCTATATTAACAGGCCCACTGGGCAGTGCGCTGGGAAAGCGTTACGGAGCCCGCTCGGTTGTCATGGCCGGGGGAGTATTAGCCTCTCTCGGGATGTTCGCTGCCTCTTTTGGACAGAGTCTTCTGCACATGTACCTCTCCATTGGAGTTGTGACGGGTCAGCTCTCTTGGAATTCACCTGAATTATTAAATGAAGTAAGAAAATAGAAACATAGAAAATAGGAGGCCTTTCGGCCCTTCGAGCCAGCACCGCCATTCATTGTGATCATGGCTGATCGTCCCCTATCAATAACCCGTGCCTGCCTTCTCCCCATATCCCTTGACTCCACCAGCCCCTAGAGCTCTATCTAACTCTCTCTTAAATCCATCCAGTGATTTGGCCTCCACTGCCCTCTGTGGCAGGGAATTCCACAAATTCATAACTCTCTGGGTGAAAACGTTTTTTCTCACCTCAGCCTTAAATGGCCTCCCCTTTATTCTAAGACTGTGTGGCCCTTGGTTCTGGACTCGCCCAACATTGGAAACATTTTTCCTGCATCTAGCTTGTCCAGTCCTTTTATAATCGTATATGTTTCTATAAGATCCCCCCCATCATCCTTCTAAACTCCAGTGAATACAAGCCTAGTCTTTTCAATCTTTCCTCACATAACGGCGCATTTGGATAGCAGTAACAGGATCGGTCCGAGTCAGCATGGATTTACGAAGGGGAAAATCCTGCTTGACCAATCTTCTGGAATGTTTTGAGGATCTGACAAGTAAAATGGATGAAGGAGAGCCAGTGGATGTAGTGTATCTGGACTTTCAGAAAGCCTTTGATAAGGTCCCACACAGGAGATTGGTAGGCAAAATTAGAGCACATGGTATTGGGGGCAGGGTGTTGACACGGATAGAGAATTGGTTGGCAGACAGGAAACAAAGAGTAGGGTTTAACGGGTCCCTTTCAGAATGACAGGCTGGGACCGCAGCTATTTACAATATATATTAAAGACTTAGATGATGGGATTAAAAGTAGCACTTGCAAATTTGCAGATGACACAAGGCTGGGTGGCAGTGTGAACTGTGAGGAGGATGCTAGAAGGTTGCAGGGTGACTTGGATAGTTTGAGTGAGTGGGCAGATGCATGGCAGATGCAGTATAATGTGGGTAAATGTGAGGTTATCCACTTTGGAGGCAAGAACAAGCAGGCAGATTATTATCAGATTAGGAAAAAAGGGAAGTGCAACGAGACCTGGGTGTCCTTGTACACCGGTCACTGAAAATAAACATGCAGGTACAGCAGGCAGTGAAGAAAGCTAATGGCATGTTGGCCTTCATAACGAGAGGATTTGAGTTTAGGAGTAAAGAGGTCCTTCTGCAGTTGTACAGGGCCCTGGTGAGACCACATCTGGAGTATTGTGTACAGTTTTGGTCTCCTAATTTGAGGAAAGGACATCCTTGTGATTGAGGCAGTGCAGCGTAGGTTCACCAGATCGATCCCTGGGATGGCGGGACTGTCATATGAGGAAAGATTGAAAAGACTGGGCTTGTATTCACTGGAGTTTAGAAGGATGAGTGGGGATCTTATAGTAACATATCAAATTATAAAAGGACTGGACAAGCTAGATGCAGGAAACATGTTCCCAATGTTGGGCGAGTCCAGAACCAGGGGCCACAGTCTAAGAATAAAGGGGAGGTCATTTAAAACTGAGATGAGAAAACGTTTTCACCCAGAGAGTTGTGAATTTGTGGAATTCCCTGCCACAGAGGGCAGTGGAGGCCAAATCACTGGATTAATTAAAAAGACAATTAGATAGAGCTATCGGGGCTAGCGGAAGCAAGGGATATGGGGAGAAGGGAGGAACGGAGGACTAATAGTGGATGGTCAGCCATGATCACAATGAATGGCAGATGCTGGCCCAAAGGGCCGAATGGCCTCCTCCTGCACCTATTATCTATGTTTCTATGAACTCTGTTAATTATTACATTTGCAGTAAACAGACAGTCATGCTGACTTAGATTTAGTTTTGAGATACAGCCTCCGAAAAAAGGCCCTTCAGCCCATCGAGTCCGCACCGACCAGCGATCCCCGCACATTAACACTATCCCACACACATTAGGGACAATCTAACCTTATACCTAGCCAATTAAACTACAACCCTGCACGCTCTTGGGAGTGTGGGTACACAAAAGGCTGGAGAAACTCAGCGGGTGCAGCAGCATCTAAGGAGCGAAGGAGATAGGCGACGTTTCGGGTCGAGACCCTTCTTCAGACTGGTCAGGGATCAGGGAAACGAGAAATATAGACGGTGATGTGGAGAGATAAAGAACAATGAATGAAAGATATGCAAAAAAGTATCGATGATAAAGGGAACAAGCCTTTGTAAGCTGTTTGTGGTGTGAAAATGAGAAGCTAAGTGCGACTAGGGTGGGGGAGGGAGATAGAGAGAGAGGGAATGCCAGGGCCCGAGGGCTGAGGGAGAGGTGGAAAGGGGAGGAGACAGCAAGGGTTAACAGATTTGAGAAAATTCAATTGTTCAAGCCCAGAGGATGCAGACTCCCCAAGCGGAATATGAGTGCTGTTCCGCCAGCTTGCGGTGTTGCTCACTCTGGCCGTGGAGGAGGCCCAGGACCGAGAGTCGTAATGTGGAATGGGAGGTGGGGAGTTGAAGTGCTGAGCCACCGGGAGGTCGGGTTGGTTTTTGCGGACCGAGCGGAGTATTCGGCGAAACGATCGCCAAGCCTCCGCTTGGTCTCACCGATATAGATCATCTGGCATCTGGAGCAGCGGATGCAGTAGATGAGGTTGGAGGAGGTGCAGGTGAACCTCTGTCGGACCTGGAAGGACTGCTTGGGTCCTGAAAGGAGTGGAGGGGGGAGGTTGAAGGGACAAGTGTCGCATTTCTTGCGGCTGCAAGGGAAAGTGCCCGGGGAAGGGGTATAGAGCGGGAGGGGAGGGAAGAATTGACAAGGGAGTTGCGGAGGGAGCGGTCTTTGCGGAAGAAGATAGGGGGGGAGATGGGAAGATGTGGCGGGTGGAGGGGTCACGTTGGAGGTGGCGAAAATGGCGGAGGACTATATGTTGTATTTGCCGGCTGGTGGGGTGAAAGGTGAGGACCAGGGGGGACTCTGCCCTGTTTGCGAGTGGGGGAATGGGGAGCGAGGGCAGTGTTGCGGGGTATGGAGGAGACCCTGGTGCGAGCCTCATCTATCGTGGGGGAGGGGAATCCCCGTTCTCTGAAGAATGAGGCCATTTGTGATGACCTGGTGTGGAACACCTCATCCTGGGAGCAGATGCGGCGTAGACGGAGGAATTGGGAATAGGGGATGGAGTCCTTACAGGAAGCAGGGTGGGAGGAAGAGTAGTCCCGGTAGCTGTCTCTCTCTATCTCTCTCCCCCACCCTAGTCGCACCAGCTTCTCATTTTCACACCACAAACAGCTTACAATGGCCTGTTTCCTTTATCATCGATACTTTTTTGCATATCTTTCATTCATTGTTCTTTATCTCTCCACATCACCGTCTATATCTCTCGTTTCCCTGATCCCTGACCAGTCTGAAGAAGGGTCTCGACCCGAAACGTCGCCTATCTCCTTCGCTCCTTAGATGCTGCTGCACCCGCTGAGTTTCCCCAGCCTTTTGTTTTTTATCCCCAGGTCTGTAGGTTAATTGGCTTGGCGTAAAGTGTACAAATTGCCCCAATTGTGGGTGTGGGCTGGTGTTAGTGTGCGGACCCGGTGGGCCAAAGGGCCTGTTTCCGCGCTGTATCTCTAAACCAAACTCCAACTAAAACTAAACTAGCCCCCAGAGCTCTATCTAACTCTCTTTCTAATTCATCTAGTGAATCGGCCTCCACTGTGGCAGAGAATTCCACTAAAGATAGCGGAGTGAGGGGATATGGGGAGAAGGCAGGAACGGGGCACTGATTGGGGATGATCAGCCGTGATCACATTGAATGGCGGTGCTGGCTCGAAGGGCCGAATGGCCTACTCCTGCACCTGTTGTCTGTTGTGTATTGACACACTGGTCAACCTGAGAGCACCCTTCAGCAACAGACTGGTTTCCCACCAGGATGAGGAGTTTTGGCCCCGGGGTTTAGTTTGAGTAGGTAGTTATGAAAATAAATCACATATTATTTGTCCAAGCAAGCTTGTGGTCTCCTAATCTGAGGAAAGACATTCTTGCCATAGAGGGAGTACAGAGAAGGTTCGCCAGACTGATTCCTGGGATGGCAGGACTTCCATATGAAGAAAGACTGGATAGACTCGGCTTGTACTCGCTGGAATTTAGGAGATTGAGGGGGGATCTTATAGAAACTTACAAAATTCTTAAGGGGTTGGACAGGCTAGATGCAGGAAGATTGTTCCCGATGTTGGGGAAGTCCAGATCAAAGGGTCACCACAGTTTAAGGATAAGGGGGAAGTCTTTTGGGACGATATGAGAAAAACATTTTTTTTCATCAGGAGTTTTGAGAGTGGTGAATCTGTGGAATTCTCTCACAGAAGGTAGTTTAGTGAGGCCAGTTCTATTCAAATATTGGCATATATTTAAGAGGGAGTTAGATGTGGCCCTTGTGGCTAAAGGGATCAGGGGGTATGGAGAGAAGGCAGGTACGGGATACTGAGTTGGATGATCAGCCATGATCATATTGAATGGCGGTGCAGGCTCGAAGGGCCGAATGGCCTCCTCCTGCACCTATTTTCTATGTTTCAGCTGCCTTGTTTTGTCCCAGGTCTCGGTTGGGCGTTGGTCTTCACCCCGACTATGGCAACGATCTCCATGTACTTCGACAAGCGGCGAGCCTTGGCAACGGGTTTGGCGTTTACCGGAGTGGGAATCGCCTCTTTCTTCTTCTCCCCGCTCTTCCGCCTCCTGATCGACGAGTACACGTGGCGCGGGGCCCTCCAGGTCCTGTCCGCCATCTTGCTGAACCTCTGCGTGTGTGCGGCCTTGCTCAGGCCCATCCGCCTGCTGCAGGACCTCCCCGTCGCCACCAGCCAACATCCCGACCCTATGCTTCCGAGGCGAACAATGCCTCAGGCTGTTGGGAGAAAGTGACGTCGGCCTTGGATTTGGGCCTCCTCCGGCAGCGAGGCTTCATGGTCTACACCCTGGCGTTAACCCTGATGACCACAGGCTACTTTGTGCCCTACATACACCTGGTGGCCCACGGGAAGAACCTTGGATTCACGGATTACGAGGCTGCCTTGCTATTGTCCCTCACCTCCATCCCCGATACCATCGCCCGCCTTTTCTCAGGCTGGCTGTCCGATCTGAAGCTGGTCCGCTCCATCCACTTGTTATTCCTCTGGAGTATCCTCAGTGGGATCAGCCTCTTCCTCTTGCCCCTAGGCCGCACCTTCCCCACTCTAATGGCGGCCGGTCTCTTTTACGGCCTATGTGCCGGAGGCCTCTCCCCTCTCTTCTTCTCCACCCTCCCAGATATCGTGGGGATCGGCCGGATTCTCAACGCCACCGGCCTATTCCTGATGCTCCTCAGTGTCGGTGGGCTACTCGGACCCCCCCTGTCAGGTAATCAATTTAATTTCTCCAGGGATTATTGACCGCTGCTGGCAAACTGCTTAGTTCAGTTTTAGAGATGCTGTCTGACCCGCTGAGTTACTCAAAAAGCATCAAAAAAGCACTTCTGGAATGACAACTGTGCGAGTAATGAGGTTTAGTTTAGAGTTACAACGCGGAAGGAAAACAGGCCCTTCGGCCATCCGGTCCGTTGTCCGGACCAGCGGATCCCCGCACACGCTAACACTACCTACACCCAGTAGGGACAATTTTTACATTTTACCCACCAATCCAAGTAACCTTCAAACCCCCACACCTGCAAGTGGAATTCTCAGCCTCATGAGGGGGGGGGGCGGTGGAGGTCAGTTCTCTGGATGCTTCAAGAGAGACGCAAGGACAGGGCTCTTAAAGAGGTAGCGGAGTGAGGGGATCCAGGGAGAAGGCAGGAAGGGGGTACTGATTGGGATGATCAGCCATGGATCACATTGAATGGCGGTGCTGGCTCGGAGGGCAAATGGCCTCTACACCTGCACCTATTGTCTATTGTCTATTAAAAATATCACCGACTTGTGGTCCTCACAGCTGTCAGTGGCCAAGAATCCACTCATCACCTCCTACACCATTCAACCACCATTCATCACTTTTTAAAACTATTCCAATTCCAATTACACTAGACCATATTCCCCAACAATCAAAACATAATACAAATTATTATATATATATTTCTATTTCTCCCCTCATCAACTTATCCATCATC
>CM069172.1:13443552-13569734 GCA_035221665.1 Okamejei kenojei
CGGGGAGGGGGAGAGAGGGGAGGGGGGAGAGAGGGGAGGGGGAGAGAGGGGGTGGGGGAAGAGAGGGTGAGGGGGAGTGGGAGAGAGGGGAGGGGGGGAGAGAGGGAGAGGGGGGAGGTTGTAGAGGGAGGGGGGAGAGAGGGTGAGGGGGGGGAGAGAGGGCGAGGGGGGGAGAGAGGGGAGGGGGGGAGAGAGGGGAGGGGGGAGAGAGGGGAGGGGGAGTGAGGGGAGGGGGGGGGAGAGAGGGGAGGAGGGGGGGGGACGCGGGGAGGGGGGGAGAGAGGGGAGGGGGGGTGAAGGGGAGGGGGGGAGATGAGAGGAGGGGGTGAGAGGAGGACCCCTCAATTCCCACCAGATCTCCACATCCCCTTTGGACCCCACAGGTCTCCCAAAAACCATGTAGGACCCACAGGTCTCCATCACCTGCCCCAGTTGATCCCCATCGATCATCAGCCTAGCCAATAGATCCCCACTGGACTCCAACTGCCCCTGTAGATCCCAACATATAGCTACCAACCACAGGTCCCCATCAACGGCTCCAGTAGATTCCCACATGTCTCCCAACAGATCCTCACAGGTCTACAACCACCCCAGTGGAACCCAAAAGATCCCCATCAACTGACACCCCGAACATCCCCACAGGTCTCCAACAGCCATTCCCAGTAGATCTCCACAGATGATCACCCACCCCAGTAGATCCCCAGCGGATCTCCATCAATCGCCCCAGTAGATCGATCCCTGCAGGTCTCGGGCCACCCAGTAGACCCCCACACACCTCCATCGACCGCCCCAGTAGACCCCCACAGATCTCCAACCACCCCAGTGCGTACCAACAGGTCTCCAGTAGATCCCCACAGGATGGGGGTCTATGTATGTCGTGTTGTTACTTGCGGGCGGAGCACCAAGGCAAATTCCTTGTATGTGAATGCTTGGCCAATAAACTTACTTACTGGAGAGCCCACACACGGCAGCCCCCTCAACCAGCCCGACTAACCGAGCCCCAAACCCCCCGCAGAGCGTGGGGACATCTCATCCCAATCCCCCCCCCCAGCCCTCTCGCTATCCCTATCTATGTCGATCCAAAGAGACCAGACCTTCTATCATCTTTGCTCTTCCCACACCTTCCCCACTCTCCTCACTGTTCCCCTCTCTACTTCCCTTTCTCTCCCCCTTCCTCTACTTTTTCTCTCTCCCCCTCTCTCCTCTCTTCCCTTATCAACTCTCTCTCCCCTCTTATCTCTGTCGTCACACTCTCTCTTTCCCCCTTTCCCACTCTCATCTCTCTTCTCTCCCTCTTCTCTCTGTCTGTCACACTCTCTCTTCCCCCCCTCCATCTCACACTCTCTCTCTCCCCTCCTCACTTCCCCTCTCTTCTCTTCTTTCCACCCTTCTCTTTTTCCCCCTCCCTTCACTACTGGTCTCCCACCTGCCTCTCCTCCCCCAATCCCTTTGTCCATGTCCCAGTCCGCTCCTTCTCTCCCCCATCCCATCTCCTCCTGTCCTGCCTGTCCCGGGCCCGGCCCGGCGATGTTTTTTGTTGTGCTATGCTGCGGCCGCTCGGCCCTCTCACCTGCGGGCCCGGCCCCTCCCCCCTGCCCCAGCCGCCCCCTCGCTGCGGCCACTGGGCCCCTCAACGGCGGCCTGGGCCCTCCCCCCTCTGCGGCCTCTCGGCCCCCCTCTCTCACCTGCAGCCCGACCCCCTCCCCCCTGTCCCAGCCCGCCCCTCGCTGCGCTGCGGCCGCCACTCGGCCCTCTCTCACCTGCAGCCCTGGCCCCGGGGCGCGCTTCGTGGAACTCGCTTCCCTAGCGCCGCCGCCGCTCGCTTCTTAGAACCTGGTGGCCGGACTCACCACTCGCGCCGCCCGCGGGGGGGGACCGGCGCTCCCCATCCCCAGCCCGGCCCAAGGCCCACTCGCCACCGGCCCCGCCAGTCCATGCCCGGGCACGACCTACAGCCCGTCTCATCCGGCGTGGATGGCCGTTTTTTTTCCGTATATTTACTTCTGCCGGCCCGCCCCCCACTCCACCACCCCTTTTCCCGGTGGCAGAGGTGGTGGAGCCCGCGGCACGGTGGGGGTGGGGGGGGCCGGGGTCCGTGCCGGGGCGGGGTGGACGTCACGGGGGGGCGGACACGCCCCCTGGCGCCGGGCTTCTCAGAAATTCTTCGAAGGTCTTTGCCGAGAATGGGCGGGGCTGCTTGACGTCGGTGGGGGCGGGGCTGCGTGACGTCGGTGGGGGCGGGGCCGGCGTGACGTCAGGGGGCAGCGTGACGATCTTAGGGGGCGATGGCGGCGTGACATCACTGGGCGGGGCCTGGCGCTACGTTAGGGCGGGGCTTCGCCTTGCCACATTTATTTCTACAGCACATTTAAAAAACAACTCTCGTTGGCCAAAGTGCTTTACATTGGTTATAGAAACATAGACAAACTGTGCAGGAGGAGGCCATTCGGTCCTTCGAGCCTGCAGCGCCATTCAATACGATCATGGCTGATCATCCAACTCAGTATCTTGTACCTGCCTTCTCTCCATACCCCCTGATCCCTCTGGACACAAGGGCCACAAGAGAATTCCACAGATTCACCACTCTCTGTGTGAAAAAAGATCTTCTCATTTCGGTCCTAAAAGACTTCCCCCTTATCCTTAGACTGTGACCCCTTGTCCTGGACTTCCCCAACATCGGGAACAATCTTCCTGCATCTAGCCTGTCCAACCTTAAGAATTTTGTACGCCTTCTCTGGAGATCCCACCTCAATCTATAAATTTCCAGCGAGTTCAAGCCGTAGTCTATCAGTCTTTTTTCATTATTGGAAGTCCTACCGTTCCCAGGATTCAGTCTGGGGAACCTTTCTCTGTACTCTGTACTGGCAAGAAGAAATGTCTTTCCTAGATTAGGAGTCAAAAACTGTGGCGCAATACTCCAGGTGTGGCCTCACCAAGACCCTGTAAACTGCAGTAGAACCTCCTGCTCTTGTACTCAAATCCTTTGCTATGAATGCCTACATACATCGCTTTATTCAAGCTGCTTGCACCTGCATGCTACTTTCAATGACTGGTGTACCATGTCACCCAGGTCTGTTGCATCTCCCCTTTTCCTAATCGGCCACCATTCAGATAATAATCTCACCCCTCCTGTTTGTTTTTGCAGCCAAAGTGGATTACTCACATTTATCCACATTATACTGCATCTTCCATGCATTTGCCCACTCACCCAGCCTATCCAAGTCACCTTGCAGCCTCCTGGCACCCTCCTCACAGCCAACACTGCCCCCCAGCTTCGTGTCATCCGCAAACTTGGAGATGCTGCATTCAATTCCCTCATCCAGATCATTAATATATATTGTAAATAGCTGGGGTCCCAGCACTGAGCCTTGCGGTACCCCACTAGTCACTGCCTGCCATTCTGAAAAGGACCTCTTATTACATTTGTTATAAGAGTAGTATTCACAAGCAGGCTACATACATATATACAAAATAGCCCTCACTCAAAGGACGTCAGGAAAGGCTTGGAAGAACAGATACGTTTTTAGACTAGACTTTAAGACTAGACTAGACGAGTCGATGGAGGGGGGCAGTTCTAATGGGGAGGGGGATACTGTTCTACAGTCTAGGAGCATTGTGGGCTCCACCTTTGCTTGCTCATCATCGCATTGAAGCATATAAGATTGTTAAGGGTTTGGACACGCTAGAGGCAGGAAACATGTTCCCGATGTTGGGGGAGTCCAGAACCAGGGGCCACACACACCGTTTAAGAATAAGGGGTCGGCCATTTGGAACGGAGATGAGGAAAAACATTTTCACCCAAAGAGTTGTGAATCTGTGGAACTTTCTGCCTCAGAGGGTAGTGGAGGCCAACTCTCTAGATGCTTTCCGAGAGAGTTAGGTAGAGCTCTTAAAGATAGTGGAGTCAGGGGAAATGGGGAGAAGGCAGGAACGGGGTACTGATTGGGGATGATCAGCCATGATCACACTGGCTCGAAGGGCCGAATGGCCTCCTCCTGCGCCTATTGTCTATGTTTCTATGAGAACACTGCTAAGGAAACCTAGATAGCTGCAGGAGTCAGTACATTAGAAGCTATCTGAAGAAATCATATGTATAAATTCATCTGCAGGATAAATGACTAAAAATGTGATTATTGTGGCCTTGTCAAACATAAGGTTCAGCACTACACGCTACAAATCCCAGTTGTGGAGACACTGGTTTCGTTGCCTCGTTGTAGGACATTGATCATTCTTTTTACTCTGGATTTTAATTCATGTATTGTGTTTTTTTAAAATATATAATTTATGATGCTTTTAGAAGTGATATACAAAGATTTAACATGTACTTCATGTTTTTTAATATACAATGTATTTTTTATGTAATGTTGTCCCTTGTCTGGAACTTGAGTCCAAAATATTTTATTATAATAGTTTATTATTATTATTTTTATAGCCCTCAGTTTCAAGGGAGAGCTAGATAGGGCTCTTAAAGATAGCGGAGTCAGGGGATATGGGGAGAAGGCAGGAACGGGGTACTGATTGGGGATGATCAGCCATGATCACATTGAATGGCGGTGCTGGCCCAAAGGGCCGAATGGCCTCCTCCTGCACCTATTGTCTATCGTTTTCCAAGGGAAGTCACACACAGGTGTATTTCGGATTGAATAGAATGAATGAATTAATGAGTTTATTGTCCAAGTATTCACATACAAGGAATTTGCCTTGGTGCTCCGCCCGCAAGTGACAATATGATGTACAGTGACAGTTAGGAATGATGCAAACAGTTATTCTCAAACATCAGAGCTGACTCTGTTCCTGTTTTATATCCTTGCTCTCGCTCCCTCTCTCTCCCCTCTCTTGCTCCTCTCCCTCCCTCTCTCTTTCACCCCTCCGCATCTCTATATTACCCTCTCCCACTCCTTCACCCCTCTTCCCCCTGTCCCCGCATCTTACAGAGCCCCAGCTTTGCATCTCTGCTTTTGTATTCCATTCCTCTTGCTATAAATGCCAGCATTGAATTTGCCTTGGAAACATAGAAAATAGGTGCAGGAAGAGGCCATTCGGCCCTTCGAGCCAGCGCCGCCATTCATTGCGATCATGGCTGATCGTCCCCAATCAATAACCCGTGCCTGCCTTCTCCCCAAATCCCTTGACTCCACTAGCCCCTAGAGCTCTATCTAACTCTCTCTTAAATCCATCCAGTGATTTGGCCTCCACTGCCCTCTGTGGCAGGGAATTCACACTTTTAGACAAAAGTGCTGGAGAAACTCAGCGGGTGAGGCAGCATCTATGGGGGCGAAGGAAATAGGCAACGTTTCGGGCCGAAAACCCTTCTTCAGACTGAATTTGCCTTTCTTGCTACCGATTTGAATGGCAAATGATCTTTTCGAGGCTATGGCCCTGGACTCTCCCGCTAGTGGAAACATCCTCTCCACATCCACTCTCTCTATCCTGTGTGGTGGGATGCAGTGCCTCTCTGAAGGGGCAACGACCACGGTGGGTTTGGGGGAGGTACGTGCGAGCGAGTGTCTGAGTCAGCTGCGGATTAGTCAAAACCACACACTGAGCAGTGTGCAAGTTCTGTTCGCCCAGCTATGCATGTAGGACGTCATTCAGCTGGGACGGGTGCGGATGAGTTACACCGGGACGTTGCCTGGGCTTGCTCTACTGCAGGGAGCAGTTCAACATACTGTAGGTGCAGGAGTAGGTCATTTGTCCCTTCGAGACAGCACCGCCATTCAATGTGATCATGGCTGATCATCCAGAATCAGTACCCTGTTCCTGTTTTCTCCCCAAATCCCTTGATTCAGTTAGCCCTAGGAGGTATTTAAGAAGGAACTGCAGATGCTGGAAAATCGAAGGTAGACAAAAGTGCTGGAGAAACTCAGCTGGTGCAGCAGCATCTATGGAGCGAAGGAAATAGGCAACGTTTCAGGCTGAAACCCTTCGTCTGAAGAAGCTCCATAGATGCTGCTGCACCCGCTGAGTTTCTCTGGCACTTTTGTTAGCCTCAGGCTAAATCCAAAACGCTAGCTCGCTGATCCAGCATCTCTCTTCTTGCATACATCAGGGCTGTTTTGTTTGGAGCTGAGGTGCATAAATTCACACACCTCAGAGGGGTAGATGCACAGAGTCCCTTGCCCAGAGTAAGGGAATTGAGGACCAAAGGACACAGCTTTAAGGTGAAGGGGGAAAGATTTAATAGAAATCTGAGGGGAAACTTTTTCACAGGAAGGGTGGTGGGTGTATGGAACGGGCTACCAGAGGAGGTGGTTGAGGCTGGGACTATCCCAACGTTGAAGAAATAGTTAAGACATGGATAGGACAGGTTTGGAGGGATATGGGCCAAACGTGGGCAGGTGGGACTAGTGCAGCTCACAAACTTTCTCCACAAGATAGAAGCTCCTGGATAGAGTGTATGTTTCCACTAGTGGGAGAGTCTAGAACCAGAGGTCACAGCCTCAGAATAAAAGGACTTAATTTCTGGAATTAAAGGAGGAATTTCTTTAGTCAGAGGGTGGAATTCATTACCACAGAATGCTGTGGAGGCCATCAGTGGATATTTTTAAGGTGGAGATGGATAGATTCTTGATCAGTATGGGTGTCAGGGGTTATGGGGAGAAGGCAGGAGAATGGGGTTGAGAGGGAATGATAGATCAGCCAGGATTCAAGATTCGAGAGAGTTTATCGTCATGTGTCCCAGATAGGACAATGAAATTCTTGCTTTGCTTCAGCACACCAGAACATATGTAGGCATGAATACAGAACAGATCAGTGTGTCCATATACCATTGAATATATATATACACACACATAAATAAGCATATAAAGTGCAGTGGCTAATTAAAGTGCAGATTTTGTTTGAGTTGAGTTTAATAGCCTGATGGCTGTGGAGAAGCAGCTTTCCTGAACCTGGTCGTTGCAGATTTCAGGCTCCTGTACCTTCTACCTGAAGGCAGCGGAGAGATGAGTGTATGAGACGTGAATTGGCCAAGATAGACTGGCAAGTGATTCTTAAAGGGTTGACGGCGGATATGCAATGGAAGGCATTTAAAGACTGCATGGATGAACTACAACAATTGTTCATCCCAGTTTGGCAAAAGAATAAATCAGGGAAGGTAGTGCATCCGTGGATTAACAAGGGATATCAGGGGATAGTATCAAAACTAAAGATGAAGCATACAAATTAGCCAGAAAACGCAGCCTACCAGAGGACTGGGAGAAATTCAGAGTCCAGCAGAGGAGGACAAAGTGCTTAATTAGGAAAGGAGGAATAGATTATGAAAGAAAACTGGCAGGGAACATTAAAAATGGGGCCTGCAAAAGTTTTTTATAGATATGTGAAGAGAAAAAGGTTTAGTTAAAACAAATGTAGGTCCCTTGCAGTCAGAAACTGGTGAATTGATCATGGGGGAACAAGGACATGGCAGACCAATAGAATAACTACTTTGGTTCTGTCTTCACAAAGGAAGACATAAATAATCTGCCGGAAATAGCAGGGGATCGGGGGTCAAATGAGATGCAGGAACTGAGTGAAATCCAGGTTAGCCGGGAGGAAGGAAGTGGCGTTTAGGTAATAAATTGATGGATTAAAGGCCGATAAATCCCCAGGGCCAGATAGGCTGCATCCCAGAGTACTTAAGGAAGTTGCCCCAGAAATAGTGATGCAATAGTGAATAATTTTTCAAAACTCTTTAGATTCTGGAGTAGTTCCTGAGGATTGGAGGGGTAGCTAATGTAACCCCCGTTTTTTTTAAAAAAAGGAGGGGAGAGAGGGGAAAACGGGGAATTACAGACCAATTAGTCTAACATCGGTAGTGGGGGAAAATGCTAGAGTCAGTTATTAAAGATGGGATAGCAGTACATTTGGCAAGTGGTGAAATCATTGGACAAAGTCAGCATGGATTTACGAAGGGTAAAATCATTGTCTGACAAATCTTATAGAATTTTTCGAGGATTGTAACAACTAGTAGAGTGGATAAGGGAGAACCAGTGGATGTGTTTATATCTGGACTTTCAAGAAGGCTTTTCAACAATGGTCCCACATAAGAGATTAGCATACAAACTGTTAAAGCACACGTATTGGGGGTTCAGTATTGATGTGATAGAGAAACTGGCTGGCAGACAGGGAAGCAAAAGAGTAGGAGTAAACGGGTCCTTTTCAGAATGGCAGGCAGTGACTAGTGGGGTACCGCAAGGCTCAGTGCTGGGACCCCAAGCTATTTACACAATATATATTAATGACTGGGATGAGGGAATTGAATGCAGCATCTCCAAGTTTGTCGGATGAACACGAAGCTGGGGGGGCAGTGTTAGCTGTGAGGACGGATGCCACGGAGGCTGCAAGGTGACTTGGATATGTTGGGTGAGTGGGCAAATGCATGGCAGATGCAGTATAACGTGGATAAATGTGAGGGTTATCCACTTTGGCGGCAAAATCAGGAGGGTAGATTATTATCTAATTGGTGGCCGATTAGGAAGAGGGGAGATGCAACGAGACCTGGGTGTCATGGTACACCAGTCATTGAAAGTAGCATGCAGTGCAGCAGGCTGTGAAAAAGCAAATGGTATGTTGGCATTCATAGCCAAAAGGATTTGAGTACAAGAGCAGGGAGGTTCTATTGCAGTTGTGCAGGGTCTTGGTGTGGCCAACACCTGGAGTATTGCGTACAGTTTTGGTCTCCTAACTCTGAGAAAAGACATTCTTGCCATAGAGGGAGTACAGAGAAGGTTCACCAGACTGATTCCTGGGATGGCAGGACTTCCATAGAAAAAGACTGGATAGATCGCTTGTACTCGCTGGAATTTAGGAGATTGAGGGGGAATCTTATAGAGGCTTACAAAATTCTTAAGGGGTTGGACAGGCTAGATGCAGGAAGATTGTTCCCGATGTTGGGGAACTCCAGAACAATGGGTCACCGTTTAAGGATAAGGGGGAAGTCTTTTAGGACCGAGATGAGAAGATCTTTTTTCACACAGAGAGTGGTGAGTCTGTGGAAATCTCTGCCACAGAAGGTAGTTGAGGCCAGTTCATTGGCTATATTTAAGAGGGAGTTAGATGTGGCCCTTGTGGCTGAAGGGATCAGGGGGTACGGAGAGAAGGCAGGTACAGGATACTGAGTTGGATGATCAGCCATGATCATATTGAATGGCGGTGCAGGCTCGAAGGGCTGAATGGCCTCCTCCTGCACCTATTTTCTATGATTCCATGATGAGTGTGTGGCCAGGGTGGTGTGGGTCCTTGATGATGCTGGCAGGCTTTTTGAGGCAGCGACTGCGATAGATCCCCTCGATGGTAGGGAGGTCACAGCCGATGATGGACTGGGCAGTGTTGAATGGCGGAGTAGACTTGATGGGCCAAATGGACTAATTCTGCTCCTGGAAGTTAGGAACTGAAGAGTAGGGACTGTGAGTGATTTTGGGATGAGTGTGGTGGTGGTGATCACTTCCTCCTCAGCGTGGCCCGCTCCATCACGCTGACTCGGCAGAGTTTGGTGATTGCGCAACGGAACCACGCGCTGCTCGGGAAACCGTGCCGCCTGAACCGAGGCACGAGACGCCGCAGATGCTGCGATCCTGAGCAAAGCGGCGACGAGTGCCGCAGCGGGAGAGTCATAGCACATAGAAAATTAAGGGGGGACTTGTTAGAAGTCTTTGAAATGATGAGAGGGATAGACAGGGTTGACGTGGATAAGCTTGTTCCATTGAGAGTAGGGAAGATTCAAACAAGAGGACATGATTTGAGAAGGTTTAGGGGTAACATGAGGGGGAACTTCTTTACTCAGAGAGTGGTGGCTGTGTGGAATGAGCTTCCAGTGGAAGTGGTGGAGGCAGGCTCGATTTTATCATTTAAAAATAAATTGGATAGGTATATGGACGGGAAAGGATTGGAGGGGTTATGGTCTGCGTGCAGGTAGATGGGACTAGGTGAGAGCAAGGGTTCGGCACGGACTAGAAGGGCCGCGATGGCCTGTTTCCGTGCTGTAATTGTTATATAGTCGGGATCGGACCCGGGTCTCTGGCGCTGTGAGGCAGCAACTCTACCGCTGCGCCACTGTGCCTCCCTAGTAGGAATTGCTAGGCGCGGACCTGTTGGGCCGAAGGGCCTGTTTTTGCGCCGTTTGACTCCGCGAGGCTAAGTCACGAGCCTGGTACACAGCAGGCAGCTCCCCGGGAGCGGGGCAATGGCCGGAGGGACAAATAATGGGAGGGGATTT
The DNA here is from genome assembly GCA_035221665.1 of Okamejei kenojei. NCBI lineage: Eukaryota > Metazoa > Chordata > Chondrichthyes > Rajiformes > Rajidae > Okamejei > Okamejei kenojei. The sequence goes on from CM069172.1 coordinate 13,453,748, forward strand.
GTAAAATGCCCACGGAGCAGAGGGACATGAGCCAGATGGTATCACTCTGGCCACATCCAGTACGTTTTTGGTAATCGGCAGGGCTTGGCGCTTACTGGAAAGTCAGCGTGACAAATAATCGAGTGTCTGAGAATGCGGGTGGGTGTTTGAACAAGTCGGATTCCCACACACCCTCTGACTCACCACCTCTCACTTCTGCTTTGCACCAAGCAGACGATGAACGCGGGCACTTCCCCAGGGACACATTCAGAGAGCAAAGTCAAGTACTGCTGGAGGGCCATCGTGAATACAGTGTGGAAACAGGCCCTTCGGCCCAACTTGCCCACACCGGCCAACGTGCCCCGGCTACACTAGTCCCTCCTGCCTGCGCTTGGTCCATATCCCTCCTATCCATGTACCAGTCCAACTGTTTCTTAAACGTTGGGATAGTCCCAGCCTCAACTACCTCCTCCGGCAGCTCGTTCCACACACCCACCACCCTCTGTGTGAAAAAGTTACCCAGATTCCTATTAAATCTTTCCCCTCCACCTTGAATCTATGTCCTCTGGTCCTCGATTCCCCTACTCTGGGCAAGAGACTCTGTGCATCTACCTGATCTAGTCCTCTCAGGATTTTATACACCTCTATAAGATCACCCCTCATCCTCCTGCGCTCCAAGGAATAGAGACCCAGCCTGCTCAGCCTCTCCCTGTAGCTCACACCCTCTAGTCCTGGCAACATCTTAGATCTTCTCTGAACCATTTCAAGCTTGACAATAGCGTTCCTATAACATGGCGCCCAGAACTGAAGATGCAGCGGGGAAACAGAGCTGCTGCCTCACAGCGCAAGAGACCCGGGTTGGATCCCGACTACGGGTGCTGTCTGTATGGAGTCTGAACGTTCTCCCCGTGACCGCGTGGGTTTCCTCTGGGTGCTCTGCTTCCATCCCACACTCCAAAGATGTGTGGGTTTGTAAGGTCATTGGCTTCTGTAAATTATCGCTAATGTGTAGGATGCGAAAGCGGGATAGTATAGAGGTAGTGTATAGAAACATAGACAATAGGTGCAGGAGTAGGCCATTCGGCCCTTCGAGCCTGCACCGCCATTCAATATGATCATGGCTGATCATCCAACTCAGTATCCTGTACCTGCCTTCTCTCCATACCCCCTGATCCCTTTAGCCACAAGGGCCACATCTAACTCCCTCTTAAATATAGCCAATGAACTGGCCTCAACTACCTCATTAACTCCACGATCCTCCCTCTCTCTATTACCTCCATCCCCCCATTCTCTCAGGCTTAACTCTCCCCTCCTCATCTAAGGAGCAAGCATCTCTCGTTTCCTCGACTGCATCTCATTTCTCTTCTCTTGCCCCGGAGGGAGGTAGGTTTTTAACTTTACCCTTAAACTGTGACCCCTTGTTCTCCCCGACTTCCTCCACTCGGGAACAATCTCCCACCCCCCCCACCAATCCTTCACATCTCTCCCACCTCCCCTACGCTTACCAACGCCCTAAGTCTCTCTCTCTCTTACTCCCTCCCTCCTCACCCTCCCCTCCTCCTCTCTCCTCCCCTATGGCAAGAATTCGTCCTCTTCCCCATTCGATGTTACTTCCCCCCTCCACTCTCTCTCTCTCTCTCCTTACTCTCCTACCCTCTTTCCCCCTCTCTCCCCTCTCCTACCCCACTCCCCACCCTCTCACCCTCCATCCTCCTTTCCTCCTCTCTCCTCCCTTCCATCCCTCTCACCCTTCACCCTCTTTTCTCCTCGCTTCCTCCCTCTCTCCACCCCCCCTCCCCCCTCTTCCCCCCTCCCCTCCTCTATGCTTCCCCCTCCTCACCCTCCTCTCTCCTACCCCTCCCTCTCACCTCCAGTCCTCCCCTCTCTCTCTCTCCATCCTCTCCATCCTCTTTCCCTCTCGCCTCTCCTCTTCCCTCTCCTCCCTCCATCTCCCTTTCCCTTCCCTCTCTTCATCCCTCCCCTCTCTCCTCTCCCTCATCTCCTGTCCCTTCCTCTCTCCTCTCCCTCTTCCCTGTATCTTCCTCTCTCTTCCTCCCTCTCCCTCCCTCTCCTCTCTCTCTCCTCTCCCCTCCCTCTCTCCTCTCTCCCTCCTCCCCTCCTCCTCCCTCTCTCCTCTCTCTCTCTCTCTCTCTCTCCTCCTTCTTTCCATCTCTCTCCCCACCTCTCTCTCCCTCTCCTCCTCTCCTCTCCCTCTCTCTCCTTCCTCTCCTCTCTCCTGTATCCCTTCCCTCCCTCCTCTCTCTCCTCTCTCTCTCTCTCCCTCCTTCCTCTCTCTCTGTATCCTCTCCCTCTCATCTCTCTCCCACTCCTCCCTCTCTCCCTCCTTCCCTCTCCCTCCTCCTCCCTCCCCTCCTCCCTCTCCCTTCCTCTCCCTCTCTCTCTCTCCTTCCCTCTCCCTGTATCCTTCCCCTCCTTCCCTCTCTCTCTCCTTCCCTCTCCTGTATCCTTCCCTCCATCTCCTCTCTCTCTCTCCTTCCCTCTTTCCCTGTACCTCCTTCCTCCTTCCCTCCTTCCTCTTCCTCTCCTTCCCCTCCTCCCTCCCCATCCTCTCCTTGTATCCTTCCCTCCTTCCCCCTCTCTCCTCTCCCCTCCCTCTCCTTCCTCTCTCCCCTACCTCTCTCTCCTCCCTCCCCCCCGTGCTATCCCACTCTCCAGCTCCATGGCCCGAGTTCCCGCGCGTCACCCCAATGGAATCCGATGACGTCACCGGCCGCTTCTCCTCACCAGAAGAAAAGTTCCAGCGGAAAAAAAAACTTTGTTTTTCCCGGCGGCGGCGGCGGCGGCGGCGACTGTGACCGGTAACGGCGGGCCGGCCGGCGGGCGGGCGGGGACTGGAGGCGGGCGACGAACGGCGACCGGTAACGAGGAGGAGGGAGGGGGAGGGGGGGGGTGAGGGCGCGAGGGGGAACTGGCGGTTGGGCGCGAGCAACGGCCCCAACGGCCGCCGCGGGCACGAGCGCGGGGAGAGCCTCACCCCCCGCCCCCCCCTCACACCGGCTCAACCCCCCTCACCCTCACCCCCCTCACCCTCACCCCGCCCCCCACCCCTCGCCGCCCGGCCCCCCTCACAGGCTCACCCCCCTTACCCTCACCCCCCTCCCCCGCCCTCACCCACCCACCCGGCCCCCCTCACCGGCTCAACCCCCCCTCACCCTCACCCCCCCCCCTCACACCCTCACCCCCCCCCCCCCCCCCCCTCACAGGCTCACCCCCCTTACCCCCCCCGCCCCCCATGGAGATGGGAGACACCCCCCCCCCACACAGACTCACCCCCCCTCACCCCCTCACCCTCACCCCCCCCCCCTCACCCACTCGCCCCCCGCATGGAGCTGGAGATCCCCCCCCTCACAGGACTCAATCCCCCCCCTCACCCTCACCATCACCCCCTCACCCTCCCTCACCCCCTCCCTCACCCCTCCCCACAGGCTCAACCCCCCTCACCATCACCTCACCTCCTCACCACAGGACTCACCCCCCTCACCTCTCCCCCCCCCTCCCCCACAGGCTCAACCCCCCCTCACCCTCCCCATAACCCCTCACCCCCCTTTAACCTCACCCTCTTCAACTCTCTTGCCCCCATCATTCCTCACCCTCTCCCCCCCCGCACCTCTCTCCCCTCACCCTCTACCCTCTCCACCCTCTCCCCTAAACCCCACCCTACCTCACCCTCCCCTTGTCCCCACCCACACCCTCACACCCCCCTTCCCACCCTCACCTCCCCAACCATCCATCCCCCCATCTCTTCCCCTCTCCAAAAACATCCCCATTCCTCACCTCCTTACCCTGCCCCTCATCTCTCATCCCTCCCATATCTCTCTCACCCCTCATTCTTCACCCTTCATTCATCCTTCACTTATTTCACCCTCACCCACCCCTCCCCACTTAACCTCACCCCCCCCACCCTTAACCTCACCCTCACCCCTATTCCTCCTCACAGGACTCAACCCCGCACACCCTCTCACTCCCCCCCCCCCACCTTCCCACCCTCACTTCTCCCACCCCCCTCCTGCCCCACCCTCACTTCTCCCACCCCCCTCCTGCCCCACCCTCTCTCCCCTCTGAAACATCCCCATGCCTCACCTCCTTATCCTCCCCCCCTCACCCGGCTCATCTCTCACCCCCCCACCTCTCACCCCCCCCCCCCTCTCTCTCTCCCCTCCAACCCTCACCTCCCTCTCCCCCCTCCAGCTTCACCTCTCTCACTCCCTCACCTCACTCTCCCCCTTCATCCTCCCTCACCCCATTTTCACTCTCCCACTCTCCCCCCCTCCCCTACTCTCCCCCTCCTCTACTCCCCCCTCACACTCTCCCCCCTCACACTCCCTCACACTCCCCCTCACTCCCCCTGTCCAGCCACATCTTCCGTTCCCCACTCCCTGCCCAATCCTTACCTATCACTCGCCTTACTGCCCTGCTCTCCCTTTCCCCTGCTATGCCCCTCCATTGCCCTGCTGTCCCCCTCCACAACCTAACCTTCTCACTCCCCCTTCCCCCACACGGCCAGTACGGGTTGGGCAAGAAATGTATGACGAGCGTTTGTCGGCGCTGGGCCTGTACTCGCTGGAGTTTATAAGGATGATGGGAGGCCTCATTGAAGCTTGCCGAATAGTGAAAGGCCTGGATAGAGCGGATGTGGAGAGGTTGTTTCCACTAGTGGGTGAGTCTAGGACCAGAGGGCACGGCCTCAGAATAAAAGGACGTACCTTTAAAAAGGAGACAAGGAGGAATTTCTTTAGCCAGAGGGCGGTGAATCTGTGGAATTCATTGCTACAGATGGCTGTGGAGGCCAAGTCTTTGGGTATTTTTAAGGCGGAGATTGGCAGATTCTTGATTAGTACGGGTTAGTATGGGGAGAAGGCAGGAGAATGGGGTTGAGAAGGCAATATAGATCAGCCATGATTGAATGGTGGAGCAGACACAATGGGCCGAATGGCCTAATTCTACACCTCGAACTTCTGAACATGATGTTCACTCGAATATCTGGCTGCAGGCTGGTGAAATGCGGTAGGAATTTTACTTGGGGCAAGAGAGGAGCTGGAATCTGCAGAGACCCAGGTTGTGTTTACACTGCTTTGAATATCCTGCCAGCTGGTCCTCACAGCGCCAATGACCTGGGCTCGATCCCGACCCCGGTCGCTGTCTGTGTGGTGTTTGCATCTTCTCCCTGTAACCGCGTGGGTTTCCTCCCACATCCAAAAGGGTCTGAAAAAGTTGCCCGACCCAAAACGTTGCCCAGTCCTTCTATGCAGAGATGCAGAGGGGGGGAGATTTAATAGGAACTTGAGGAGCAACTTTTTCCACACAGACCATGGCTGGTTTATGGTGGGCTGCCAGAGGAGATCGCTGAGGCAGGAACTTTAACAACAGTTAAAAGACATTTGGACAGGTGCGTGGAGAATGGGAAAGGTTTAGAGAGAGAGATGGGCCAAATGTGGCCAGGTAGTACTAGTGCAGATGGGGCATGTTGGTTGGCATGGGCAGGTTGGGCTGAAGGGCCTGTTTCCGTGCTGTGTGACTACGATTCATCCATTACTGCTGATTTGTGCCCTCCAAGCAGCTAGAACGTAAAATAGTCAAGTCAAGTCACTTTTATTTATATAGCACATTTAAAAAACAACTCTCGTTGGCCAAAGTGCTTTCTTTACTTTGGTATAAGAATAGTATAACAAACAACAGTGGTTCATAGATTAAATACAAACATCACTACATACATATAGCCCTCGCTCAGAGGACGTCAAGAAAGGCTTGGGAGTAGAGGTGAGGTTTTAGTCTCGATTTAAAGGGGTCGATGGAGGGGGCAGTTCTGATGGGAAGAGGGATGCTGTTCCACAGTCTAGGAGCTGCGACTGCAAAGGCGCGGTCGGTCGCCCCTGAGCTTATGCCTAGACTGCGGGTCTAGACATAATTCTGCAGTAAACTGTTTTTAAGGTATTGCTAGGTAGATAAACTGGTCAGGAGATGGTGAGAAAAACTACTTCCATAAACTAAACGCTGGAGGTACTATGGAGGGACTGCACAGGTGGCAATTTGATTAGGAATCCACAAAATCCTCCTGCTCTATTTAATTTGTGGCTACAGCGTGGAAACCGGCCCACGAGTCCCTGCCTGCCTGCAGGCGATCGCCCGTACACTAGTTCTACCCCAAACTGCCAGGGACAATTTTTACAGAAGCCCAATTAACCTACAAACCCGCACGTCTTTGGGACCTGTGGGAGGAAACCGGAGCACCCAGAGAAAATCCACGCGGTCGGTTTTACAGAGAGAATGTGGAAACTCCGTACAGAATGTACCCGTAGTTAGGATGGAACCTGGGTTTGTGGCGCTGTGAGGTAGCAGCTCTACCCGCTGCCTCCCCTATATCTCAGGGACGTACGTCCTCCAGCCCTTCATTCCCCTCTGACTCTCGCTCGCTCCATCCTAGACCAAGGTTGTCATATAGTCATATGATGTTTAGTTTTTAATGAATATTTGGCAGCTTTGTGGGTGTTTTCTTATAGTTTGATTTGTAAATACTATTGTAAATAACGGTAGTTAATTTAATATTTAATTTTTTAAAAGGGTGGGGATCACAACGGGTTTGAGTAGACGTTCTCCTCCACACTGTCCCGTCACACACGCACTGCCCCGTTCGCACACACACACACTGCCCCGTCTCACACACACGCTGTCAAACACACACTGCCCCGTCTCACACGCATACACACACTGCCTCGTCACAAACACACACACAACACTGGCCCCGTCCTCACACACACACTGCCCCGTTCACACACACGCACACGCACCGCCCCCGTCACATGCGCATACAGCGCGCGCGCCGTGCACCGGTTCACACTCACACACTGCCCCGTCACAGACACCGCTTGGACTACGTCCCGTCACGCCCGCTGTGTCCCCTGCAGCCGCCCATTTCTCTCGCACGCCCACTGCGGACACCAGCCTCATACAACGCCGTGGCCTATGTGCCCCCCAGTGCTGCCCCCCCTCCAATCGCGCCAGGGTTTTTGGACATTGGTGTGTCAAACCCGCCACCTCGCCCTCCTGCCTGAGCCAGAGGAAGCGGCGATATCCCGGCCTTTGTTCCATCTTGGCCCACAACCATTATCAGAATATCTGGCACCGCACCTGACGTGAAAGCTGATGCTTTATTTTCCTTTTGTTCTGTACTCGCGGAGCAGAGCAGAGCAGAGCTTCCTGACTTCACACAGCTCCGATACACGCCCTTCGGCCCAACATCTATACTGGCCAAGATGCCCCATCTACGCTAGTCACGCCTGCCTGCGTTTGGCCCGTATCCTTCTAATTCTTTCCTATCCACATACATTTTCAAATATTTTTTAAACGTTGTGATAGTACCCACCTCAACTACCGCTATGTTCCAAATACTGGAAAAAGTTGCCCCTCAGGTTCCTATTAAATCTTTCCCCTCTCACCTTACACCTGGTTCCCTGGTTCTTCATTCCCCTACTCTGGGTAAAAGTGCGTCCACACTATCTGTTCCCCTCATGACCTCCATAAGGTCACCCATCATCCTCCTGCGCTCCAAGGAATAAAGTCCTAGCCGGCCCAACCTCCCCCTCCAGCTCAGGCACTCAAGTTCTTGTAAATCTCCACACCCTCTCCGGCTTCATGCCATCTTCCCTGTAGCTGGCTGACCACAACTGAACACAATACTCCAGCCTCGCAAACATCAGGCTGGAGTGTTGGAAAAATAGGTGCATGAGTAGGCCATTCGGCCCTTCGAGCCAGCACCGCTATTCCATATGATCATGGCTGGGGTCATCTAAAATCAGTACCCCCATTCCTGCTTTTTCCCCATATCTCTTGATTCCTTTAGCCCTCAGAACTAAATCTAACTTGCGAAATATGTCTTTCATGGAGCGTAATGATGGCGTGGTGGCGCAGCGGTAGAGTTGCTGCCCAGGTTCCGTCCTGACCACGGGTGCCGTCTCTATGGAGCTCGCACGCACTCCTCGTGACCTTGTGGGTTTTCTCCGGGTGCTTGGCTTCTTCCCACAGGTTTGTAGCTTAATTGGTTCTGTAATATGTCCCTCATGTGTAGGATAGGACTAGTGTATGGGGTGATCGCTGGTCGGCACGGACTCGGTTGGCCGAAGGGCCTGTTTCCATGCTGTATCTCTAAACTAAACTGTAGGAGACAGCAGATTGTCCCTATGGTACTGGAGCTGGCGGGGGGATTGGGGATTGGGCCTTGAGTAAAATCCTCTCTCTTCCCCTTGTGTTAGTTCTGATCAGAGCTTTTGTTGCGTGCTATCCAGTCAGGGGAAAGACAACACGTGATTACAATCGAGTCATTTACAGTCCGAGGGAATAACTTTTAGTTTAGTTTTGAGATACAGTGCGGAAACAGGCCCTTCGCCCCACCCGAGACCGCACCGACCAGCGATCCCCGCATATTAACTCTATCCTACATCCCACACACACTAGGGACAATTTACATTTATAGCTAGCCAATTAACCTACATACCTGCACGTTTTGGAGTGCGGGAAGAAACGGGTGATCTCGGAGAGAAAACCCACACAGGTCACGGGGAGAACGTACAAACTCCATACAGACAGCACCCGTAGTGCTGTTAGGCTGCAACTCTACTGTTGTGCCACCGGGCCGTTTAGTGCAGAGTAATGCCAGCAAAGTCCGATCAAAGATAGTCCAAACGTCACCAATGAGGTGGATAGTAGTGCAGGACTCCTCTCTGCTTGTGGGAGGATGGTTCAGTTGCCTGATAACTGCTGGGAAGAAACTGGAGGTGTGCGTTTTCACACTTCTGTACCTTTTGCCCGATGGGAGAGGGAGTGGCCAGGTCCGTGATGATGCTGCTGGCCTTGCCGTGGCAGCGCGAGGTATAAATGGAAGGGAGGTTGGTTTGTGCGTTGGTGGTCAGCTTTATAGCTCCATCTTCCTGCCTTGGTCACCTTGACCTGCTTGAATGTTGCCGTATTGGCTGCAGTGTTCCTGATTTCCCTGCCGTCTGTGTGAGGAGAAACATTTGGCACTATCCCCGCGGGATGTTTAAGTTTCTTCCACAAGTGGCGCAGCGGTAGAGTTGCTGCCTCACAGCGCCAGAGACCCTGGTTCGTTTTGACCTCAGATGCTGTCTGTGTGGAGTTTGCACGTTCTCCCCTCAGTGGGCGGTGGAGGCAGGTTCCCTGGATGCTTTCAAGAGAGAGCTGGATAGGGCTCTTAAAAATAGCAGAGTCAGGGGATATGGGGAGAAGGCAGGAACGGGGTACTGATTGGAGATGATCAGCCATGATCACATTGAATGGCGGTGCTGGCTCGAAGGGCCGAATCGCCTACTCCATTGTCTATTGTCCCCGAGACCTGCGTGGGTTTTCTCCGGGTGCTCCAGTTTCCTTCCACATTCCAAAGACGTGCGGGTTTGTAGGTTAATTGGTTTCTGTAAACTGCCCCCGAGTGCGTAGGATAGAATTAGTGTACGGGTGATCAATGGTCAGCGAGGTGTCGGTGGGCTGAAGGGCCTGTCTCCATGCTCTATCAACTAAACTGAACTAAGAGGATGGTGTCCCTTCCTGTCCATTAGGTGGCAGCTAAAACCTGAGTTTCGGGGGGAGGGATTGTAGGAGCACAGAGATGGGGGTGGTTGTGTTGGTTACGTGGACTTGTTTAGTCCAGGGCCAGGTTTGATCGCTCCATTCCACTCTAGAGTTGCTGCCTCACAGCGCCTGAGACCCGGGTTCCATCCTGACCTCGTAGTTTGTACGTTCTCCCCATGACTGCTTTGTTTTTCTCTGGTTTCCTCCCACATTCCAAAGACGTTTCAAAGGTGGATTGGTTTCTGCAAATTGTCCCCAGCGTGCGGGATAAGTGTCGGTGTGTGAGATGGTTGCTGGTCGCTGCGGACCCCAGGGGCTGTCCCACTGTACGAGCTACTTCAAGAGCTCTCCCGAGTTAAAAAAAAAAAATCAAACTCGTGGTAAGCACATAGAATGTACGTAGCGGGTACGTCGGAGCTCGGGGACGTCTCTTAGCGCCTTGTAACGCTAACGGCAGGTACTCGGGAAACGCGGTAAGCTCGGGAAGATTTTTTACACACGTTGAAAAATGTCCACGAGAGCCCCGAGTACCTACGAGCGGCCATTACCGTAACTCTGCGAGTTCGAATCAGGGCAAACTCGGGAGAACTCTTGGATTAACTCGTACAGTGGGACAGCCCCTTCAGTGGGCCGAAGGGCCTGTTTCCACACTGTATCTCTAAACTAAAAGCTAAATGGGCCCTGGCGAGCCAGGGGTCAGATTAGGGCCGAGCGGTCTCCTCCTATTCCCCCCATGTGAGGATCGAGGGGCAGACTGGCCACTTGTCGAGGAACTGCCCTGCACAGCTAGGGGTGGAGGGTGGGAGAAAACTGCTCTTCTCATCAGTAACTTCCGTAATTTGAACCACCTGCTTCCTGTTCCTTGAAAATAACACAGGAATCATCAAGAGGAGCTGTTTTCCCTGCCTGTCTGTGGCTGCCCCAGTCTGCCCATATTAGGTCAAACTCTGTGCCTCTCTCGGGACTGCTGGCTCTGTGTGCGGGTGTGAGAGTAAGTGTGTGTGACTGTGCGGCTGTGCAAGTGTGAGAGTGTTTTTGTTTGTGAGAATGTGCATTTGAGAGACAGTGTGTGTGTGTGAGTGAGTGGCTCTGTGTGTGAGAGTGTGTGTGGCTGTGTTTGTGTGTGGCTGTGTTTGCATGAGTGAGTATGGCTGTGTGTGTGTGTGTGGCTGTGTTTGTGTGAGAGAGTGTGAGTATGTGTGTGTGTGGCTGTGTTTGTGTGAGAGAGTGTGAGTATGTGTGTGTGTGGCTGTGTTTGCATGAGGGAGAGTGTGTGAGTGAGTGGCTCTGTGAGAGTGTGTGTGGCTGTGTTTGTGCGAGAGTGAGTATTTGTGTGTGTGTAGCTGTGATTGCATGAGGGTGAGTGTGTGTGTGAGTGTGTGTGTAGAGAGTGGCTGTGTGTGAGTGTGTGTGAGAGTGGCTGTGTGTGTGAGAGAGTGGCTGTGTGTGAGAGAGAGTGGCTGTGTGTGAGTGCGTGAGAGTGGCTGTGTGTATGAGAGAGAGTGGCTGTGTGAGAGTGTGTATGTATATGAGAGAGTGGCTGTGTTTATGTGTGTGAGTGTGACTGTGTACACGCGTGTGTGTGAGTGGCTGTGTTTGTGTGCGAGTGTGGCAGTGGCTGTGTGAGAGTGTGTGTCTATCAGTCTGCACACACCACTGATGGTCAGAGTGGTGTGATGGTGGAGTGGCGATGGGAGGGGAGGTTTGATGGGAGATGATAGTGAGAGAGAGGTTTAACCCGATCCCTGCGGCCAGCCTTGTTTGTTCCTTGTCTGCGACCCCCTCCATCCCCAGAACCCTCCACCCCTTTCCCCTTGAAGATGGACCCAAAATGCTGGAGTAACTCAGCGGGACAGACAGCATCTCTGGAGAGAAGGGTCTCGACTCGAAACACCACCCATTCCTTCTCTCCAGAGACGCTGCCTGTCCCGCTGAGTTACTCCAGCATTTTGTGTCTGATCATCTGTGCAAACCAGCGTCCGCCTAGACATTCCTTCCTAGACATACCTTTCCCCACACCTGCTGACTGTGACTAAGAAGGAACTGCAGATGCTGGAAAATTGAAGGGAGACAAAAGTGCTGGAGAAACTCAGCGGGTGCGGCAGCATCTGTGGAGCGAAGGAAATAGGCAACGTTTCGGGCCGAAACGCCGCCTATTTCCTTCGCTCCACAGATGCTGCCGCACCCGCTGAGTTTCTCCAGCACTTTTGTCTACCGGCTGACTGTGACTGCTGCTTCCACTCTCCCCACCCCCACCCAGGTTCCCAGTGATGTCCGGCCCCTCCTGGCACCCACCACGGACTGGCGCCCCCCCCGACTGCGGTGCTGGGTACCACCAGCAGAAGCTGCCCCTCCCGAACCCCCTCTCGCCCCCGGACGGGGCGCTGGAGAACGGGCAGTCCCGCTACCCCGTCGCGCAGTCAGGTATGGAGCGTGGCTGGGGGGGGGGGGAGAGGGGGAGCAGGTGGGTTGGTCTGGGGGGGGGGGGGGGGAGTAATCAGAGGGTGGGCTAGAATCTTTGCCACAGAAGGCTGGGGAGGCCAAGAGTGGATATTTTTAATAGACAATAGGTGCAGGAGTAGGCCATTCGGCCCTTCGAGCCAGCACCGCCATTCAATGTGATCATGGCTGATCATCCCCAATCAGTTCCCCGTTCCTGCCTTCTCCCCACATCCCCTGACTCCGCTATCTTTAAGAGCCCTATCTAGCTCTCTCTTGAAAGCATCCAGAGAACCGGCCTCCACCGCCCTCTGAGGCAGAGAATTCCACAGACTCGCCACTCTCTGTGTGAAAAAGTGTTTCCTCGTCTCCGTTCTAAATGGCTTATTCCTTATTGTTAAATAAGGGTGGTCTGGGGAGGGGGAGATTGGAGGGGAGGGGGGATGTCACGGGGGCTTCTGACACCTCGCACATCCTCCCCCACCCCCACAGTCTACCCAAACCCCCCACTCCCCCCCGAGCCAGCTTGGTGCCGGCACAGTAGGGGTTAAGCTGTGCTGGACGGGGCCTCTGGTGCTGTACACACGCCTTCATGCCATCCCTTACATGGACATATCTCCCCAGACGGCCCGTCTCCCCCAGGGCTGAGACGCCAGACGTCGGCCCGTCCAACTGATGAGCGTTTGACGGCACTGGGCCTGTACTCACTCACTGGATTTTGAAAAGATATGGGAGGAACTCGTTGAAACTTACCGAATTGTGAAAGGAGTGGATGTGGAGAGGATGTTTCCACGAGTGGGAGAGTCTAGGACCAGAGGGCACAGCCTCAGAATTAAAAGACGTTCTTTTAGGGAGATGAGGAGGAATTTCTTTAGTCAGAGGGCGGCGAATCCGTGGAATTCATTGCCACAGACGGCTGTGGAGGTCAAGTCAGTGGATATTTGTAAGGCAGAGATAGATAGGTTCTTGATTAGTACGGGTGTCAGGTTATGGGGAGAAGGCAGGAGAATGGGTTTAGGAGGGAGAGATAGATCGGCCATCTATGATGGAGTATACTAGATGGGATGAATGGCCTAATTCTGCTCCTATCACTTAAGACCTCGAAGGCTCGAAGGGCCGAATGGCCTACTCCTACATCTATTTTCTCATGACCTGACGTGCCAGGGTCTGGCGATGGGAGGGGGTTGGGGGTGAGTTTGGGCGGGACCCGCTGAACTTCCTGCTACCTCTGCCTTAAAACGATCCATTGATTTGACCACCACCGCCTTGTGTGGCAATGAATCCCACTGTGTGTGGCTGTGAGTTCCACTGTCTTTCTCTCCCTCCCTCCCTCCCCCAGGTCTGGCTTCCACCAGCATCTCCGAGGACTACAGGATGCTGCGCCCCTCGCCCAGCGAGCACCGCTACCCCCCCGCGCTGGGGGGCCGTGACGACGGGCCCCACCCTCCCTGGAGCCAAGCCCAGCCTCCGCTCACCCACGACAGCCAGGTAATGCACCCTCCCCCCCCCCCCCCCCCCCCCCCCCCCCCGCGGTCCCACCCGTCTGCGACTCGAGATTACCTATTGATTTTAGAAATACGGCGCTGAAACGCACCCTTCGGCCCGCTGCACCGCTGCTACCGGCGATCCCCACACACTAGTTTATTCAGTTCAGACACAGCGCGGAAACGAGCCCTTCAGCCCACCTAGTCCGCGCCGACCAGCGATCACCCTGTAGACTAGCACTATCCTGCACACACTAGGGACAATTTACAATTTACTGAAGCCAATTCACCTACAAACCCCAGCGGGAGGAAACCTGAGCTCCTGGAGAAAACCCACGCAGGTCACGGGGAGAACGTACAAACTCCGTACAGACGGCACCCGTAGTCAGGATCAGGATCGAGCCCGGGTCTCCGGCGCTGTAACTAAATTTAGTTTATTAGTTTATTGTCATGTGTACCAAGGTACAGTTAGTTGTGGTTTTTCACCCAGGGAGCTCTGAATCTGGGATTCTCTGCCTTCAGAAGGCAATGGAGGCCGATTCTCTGGATGCTTTCAGGAGAGAGTTATGCCCTACTTAGGAAATCTGAACGGAAACCTCTGGAGACTTTACGCCCCACCCAAAGTTTCCGTGCAGTTCCCAGAGGTTTTTGTCCTCCAGTAACCACCTTCAACTAGCATCGTAACCGGCTTTGATTAAAAAAATTACCAATTTTTAAAACGGAAACCACTTTCGACCATTGGGGAGACTGACAAAAACCTCCGGGAACCGCACGGGAACCTCCGGGAACCGCACGGGAACCTTGGGTGGGGCGCAAAGTCTCCAGAGGTTTCCGTTCAGGTTTCCTAAGTGGGACAGGGGCATGAGATGGAACTCTTAAAGATAGCATAGTCAAGGGATATGGGGAGAAGGCAGGAACGGGGTACTGATTGGGGATGATCAGCCATGATCACATTAAATGACGGTGCTGGCTCGAAGGGCCGAATGGCCTACTCCTGAACCTATTGTCTATTGTCTAAGCCAATTAGCCTACAAACCTGCACGTCTCTGGAGTGCGGGAGGAAACCGAAGATCTCGGAGAAAACCCCACGCAGGTCACGGGGAGAACGTGCAGACTCCGTACAGGCAGCGCCCACAGTCGGGATCAAACTCCGGCGCCAGAGACCCGGGTTAGATCCCAACTGCGGGCGCTGTCTGTACGGAGTTTGCACGTTCTCCCCGTGACTCGCGTTGAAAATCCACGTCGAAGATTCAGCGGCGACCAGAGAGACGCCACGACACTTTGGAGACCTCTCGCGGCCTGTAAAGATCGCGTACGTGGGACAGGCCCCTCGAGGCAGCGACTCTGCCGCTGCGCCCACCCGTGACCGTGAAATCCCTCCGAAGCAAATAGCGCGGACGGGCGACGCAGTGAAGAGCGAAGACGGGACTAACTTGCGAGCTGCTGCGTTGCCGTGGCGATGGAGGTGACCCAGGACACACGGCTCGACGACTCCTGGAAGTGTTGGGTAAAGTCGACGAAGAAGACGCTGAGAGATCGGACGACGCCAACTAACAGACAGTTGTTGAGAAAGCCGGCCAGGACCGCCATCCATCCCCAGCCTCCATCGGGCAGCTCCCTGGACACACGCTGGCCCATTCTGGGTCACGGCGACAGCTGCAGGGGCAACACAGCCCTGGGGACAAGATCAATACTTGACTTATAACCATAAAACCACATATCACAATTACAGCACGGAAAACAGGCCATCTTGGCCCTTCTAGTCCGTGCCAAACACTGACGCCCCTGTAAATTGTGAATTTACAATTTAGTGTGCGGGGATCGCCGGTTGGCGCGGGCTCAGTGGGCCGATGGGCTGTTTCCATGCTGTATCTCAAAGTAAAGTTGAAGTCGACCTGTCGCGCTGAGTTACTCCAGCGCTCTGTTTTCTCGTGGTGTGAGCGAGGAGGGTGATCCCGGGATTAGAACCGGCGATGGTGAAGGTACGGGATCTGTCCAGACGTTGTGCAACTCGGAGGGGAACCTGCGGGTGGTGGTGCTCTCCCCCTGTCCTTCCCGGTGGGAGAGGTGCTGCCGGAGTAGCCCGGGCGATAAACCGTGGTGAGGTGGAGGGAGGAGTGGGGGGGGGGGGGGGGGGGGGGGGGGGGGGGGGGGGGGGGGCACCGATCAAGCGGCTGCTTTGTCCTGGATGGTGTAGAGCGTCTCGAGAGTTGTTGAATCCAGGCAAGAGTGGAGAGCATTCCCTCATTCTCCCTCCTTGTGGGTAGGGCGGAGGTAATGTGGCGGATGCAGAGTGCAGGGACTAACTCTCCCCGGGCATGAGGGGCGAGCGTTCCTTCGCACTCCCGCCCTGTGGGTAGGGCGGAGGTAATGTGGCGGATGCAGAGTGCAGGGACTAACTCTCCCCGGGCATGAGGGGCGAGCGTTCCTTCGCACTCCCGCCCTGTGGGGTAGGGCGGGAGGTAATGTGGCGGATGCAGAGTGCAGGGACTAACTCTCCCCGGGCATGAGGGGCGAGCGTTCCTTCGCACTCCCGCCCTGTGGGTAGGGCAGAGGTGATGTGGCGGATGCAGAGTGCAGGGACTGATTCCACTGGGCGAGGGGAGAGTTGTGTCTGACGGACGGTCTCCCCTTGCACAGGCGCGGCCCCCGGAGCGGACGATGGCACGGCCGTCGAGCATCGATGCAGAGATCGACTCGCTGACCAGCATGCTGGCGGACATGCAGAACAACTCCCCCTTCCAGCCCAGGCCCCGGCCCGTGAGTCACCGGCAGGGTGGGGGTCAGGGGTCGCGGGTCGTCTGGCCTCGGGGTCACTGGGGCCGTGTGGGTCAGGGGTCACGGGCCGTGGGAACTCCGGTCGTGGGGGTCACTGGGTTTTCGGGTCAGGGTGACCCCAGGAGTCATGGGGGTCGGGTTCCGGGGCCAGGGTTTAATGAGGACCAGGTGAGGAGGGGTTCATAAGTGATAGGAGCAGAATTAGGCCATTCGGCCCATAACATCTTCTCCACCACTCAATCATGGCTGATCTATCTCTCCCTCCTAACCTCACTCTCCTGCCTTCTCTCCGTAACCCCAGACACCCGTACTAATCAACAATCTATCTCTGCCTTAAAAAATATCCACTGAGTTGGCCCCCACAGCCGTCTATGGCAAAGAATTCCACAGATTCGCCACCCTCTGACTAAAGAAATTCCTCCTGATCTCCTAACTAAAGGAACGTCCTTTAATTGTGAGGCCGTGCCCTCTGGTCCTAGACTCTCCCACTAGTGGAAACATTCTTCGCTATTTCCTTTTCTGTCGGGACTTTTTATTCTGCCCTGCCCCTCTGGTCCTAGACTTTCCCACTGGTGGAAACATCCTCTCCACATCCACTCTATCCGCGCCTTTCACTATTCGGGGCAATGGGTCGGGGAGAGGTTGACGTCGTGGGGTCAAGATTGTGTGGCCGGGGGGGGGAGGGGGATGATGGGTTTGTTGGGCCTGGGGTTGGTGAGGTCAAGGTAGGGCCTGACCGCGTGGGTTGTGGGGTGAGGGCTCGATGCCTCCTCTGTCTAATGGCCGCCTCTCTCTCTCTCCCTGTCTTCCAGAGCTATGACAGCGGCCTGTCCGCGGGCCCTGCTCCCTACCACTCCCAGCCTCTCCCCCACCCGGCCCCCATCCCCGTCCCCCCAAAGCACCTTCCCCAGTACAAGCCCCTGGCCCAGCCCTCCGTCACCATGACGACCAAGGCGGCAGGGCAGCCTGAGGCCTACTCCTCCTCGCGGCCGGTCGCCTACGGCAACGCCCCGTCTGCGCAGGCCGGGGCCTACACGGCGGCCTCGGTGACCAGGCCTTACCCCCAGCCCGTGGCTGCCTCCTACACCACGGCCTCCAGCTCCGCCGGGCCCCCCTTCAACGTGCAGGTCAAGGTGGCCCAGCCGGTGCCCAGCTACTCCCAGCCCGGCCTCCAGGCCGAGCAGGCCTACGGGCCCCCACCGCCCCGCCAGGCCTACGGGCCCCCCGAAACGGCCTACCGGGGCCCCCAGCCCCGCTACCCCGAGCCCTGCTACGCCTCGGGTCCTCCCGACTCCTCCTCCCCGGGCTGGTACCCCGCCTCACACTTCCCCTCCGGCCTGCCCGACGCCCACTACGGCCCCGAGGCGGTGTACGGGCCCCGTAGGGCCGAGGGGGCCACGTACGGAGCCGGCCCTAAGCCCCCCGCACACTTCCAGCAGTTCAGCAGCAAGAAGGGGGGGTACGGAGAGGAGATGCCCCTCCCCGCCCCCCCTCCCAACACCGCCCACCACCACAAGGTAAGATCCCACTCGTCCACCCTGCCTGCCTGCGTGTGTGCGAACTCGCTGGAGAGAGGGCAGGGGACCGGGGGGGGGGGGGCACAGAGGTGGGGGTCGAGGGTGATTCAACAGTCACAGATCCCAATGGAGGTAGAGAGGGCAGGTGAAGGAATGTGAGAAGTGGGGGGTGGAGGGCAGGGGAATGGGTGGGGGATGGGAAAGGGACAGGAGGGGAGGGGAGTGGAGTGGGGGATGATAGGGGATTTTGGGGGAAATGGGTGGGGAGGGTGGGAGGTGACGGGAGGGTGTGAGGGGAGTGGGTTGGAGTGCAGGGGGGAGCGGGGTGGGATAGCGGGGTGCAGGCAGCGCTCACGTCCCCCCTGCTCCCCCACAGGCCACGTACGGAGCCCCGGCGGGGAGTCAGGCCCACAGCAGCCAGCCCGAGGAGGAGCTGGACCGCATCACCAAGAAACTGGTGCACGACATGAACAACCCGCCCTCCGAGGAGTACTTCGGTGAGAAGCCGGGCCGGGGAGAGAGGCTGCCGCACCCTCACGCGCCATGCTCCCCCCCCCCCCCACCCGCGTCATCCTCCCCCCCCCCCCGCACCGTCTCCTCACGCGCCATCCTCCCCTCCCCCCCTCCGCACCGTCCCCTCACACACTCCCCGGGACCGACAGAATGACTCTTCCTCCTCACCATCCAGTCCCCTGGCGCAGCAGCCTGGGTTCGTGTGTGTGCGAGTGTGTGTGCGCGTGCGAGTGTGTGTGAGTGTTTGCACGTGTGTGAGTACGCGAGTGCACGTGTGTTTGCACGTGTGAGTGTGTGTGAGCGCGTGTATGTGTGCATGAGCATGTGTGGGCGTGAGGTGTGTGTGAGCGTGAGTCCGTGTGTGCAGCCCCCGGTGCTGCAGCCTGGGGTCAGGGTCAGAGTGTGGGCCGCTCTGTGCTGAGCTGGGCTGAGGCGTGTGTGTTGTCCACAGGCCGCTGTGCACGGTGCGGGGAGAACGTAGTTGGTGACGGCACGGGCTGTGTGGCCATGGACCAGGTGTTCCACGTGGAGTGCTTCACCTGCATGACCTGCCGCTGCCGGCTGAGGGGACGCCCCTTCTACGCCATCGACAAGAAGTCTTACTGCGAGTCCTGTTACATCGTGAGTACCCGGGACCCCAGCTCCCACCGTGTGCCCCCCCCCCTCCGTCATCCCCCACCCTTCCCTCTCCCCCGTCACCCCCACTCTACCCCTCTAGTCCCACCCACCCTCTAACCAACCCCACCCCCCCTTCTAACCCCAACCATATAACCCCCTCCCTCTCTCTAACCCCTCCCCCCTCCCATATATACCACCCCCCTCCCACTCTCTAACCCCTCCCCCCTTCTAACACCCTTCTCCCATATATAACCCTGTCCCCCTCTAACCCCTCCCCCCTTCTAACCCCACCTCTCCCCTATAAACCCCCCCCCCCCCCGGTCAGGCGCGTGTGTGAGTGAGGGTGGTGACTGTACATTGAGGGTGTGTGTGTGTGTGTCGTACAGAACACGCTGGAGCAGTGCTCGGTCTGCTCCAAGCCCATCATGGACCGTATCCTGCGGGCCATGGGCCGGGCCTACCACCCCCAGTGCTTCACCTGTGTGGTGTGTCGCCGCTGCCTGGACGGCATCCCCTTCACCGTCGACGCCACCAGCCAAATCCACTGCATCGAGGACTTCCACATGTGAGTAGCACCCGCGCGCAGAGCCCCCGACCCACCGACAGACCCCACACACACAGCACACAGCACACACTTGCACACACACACACACACACACTCACACACACGTATACACACACACATATACACACACTCACGCACACATTCACACACACACGTACTCACACACACACACTCACGCACACACACAAGTACTCACACTCGCACACACTCACACACACTCACGCACACGTACACACACACACATACGCGCACACACACACTCACTCTCACACACACTCACACACATACACACACTCACGCACATGTACACACACACATGCACATGCACACGTACTCACACTCACACGTACACACACTCACACACACCGCGCACACACACGTACTCACACTCACACATGCACACGTACACATACTCACACCGCACACATGCACACGTACACACACTCACACCGCGCACACACACACACCCCACACACACACACTTGCTCGCACACACACACACACTTACACACACTTAAGGGGCTGTCCCACTGTACGAGGTAATTCAAGAGCTTTCCCGAGTTTTAAAAAGTCAAACTCGTGGAAAGCACGTAGAATGTATGTTGCGGGTACGTCGGAGCTCGGGACGTCTCTTAGCGGCTCGTAACGCTAACGGCAGGTACTCGGGAAACGCAGTAAGCTCGTGAAGACTGGTGAAGTTTTTTCAACATGTTGAAAAATGTCCACGAGAGCCCCGAGTACCCACGAGCGGCCATTACCGTAATTCTCCGGGTTCGAATCAGGGCAAACTCAGGGGTTCTCTTGAATTACCTCGTACAGTGGGACAGCCCCACAACTCACACACACAGACGTGGACTGAGACACAGCGTGCCCGGGGAGAGTTGGGGCAGAGGGGAGGGGTGGTTTGGGGTATGGAGGGTGCTGAGATTCCCCCCCTACCATGAGGTGCTGCCCCCTTTCTCCCCCCTGGGGTCAGACACAAAGCTTGCCAGGGGATGAGAGGGGTGGATGCTCCCTCTGCCACCGTGCACTGACCCCTCTCTCTCTCCCCCCCCCCCCCCCCCCCGTGGTGCGGAGCAGGAAGTTTGCTCCGCGGTGCTCGGTGTGTGCCAGACCCATCATGCCGGAGGCTGGGCAGGAGGAGACAGTGAGGATCGTGGCTCTCGACCGCAGTTTCCACGTCAACTGTTACAAGTGTGAGGTGAGGGGGGGGGGGGCAGGGTGACCCCGCATCCGGGGGGGTGTTTGGAGTGTGGTTCCTGGGGAGGGAGGGGGGGGTGGTCCCCACAGGGGAAGATCGTGTAGGAGAGGGCATGACCCCCAGAGTTGGAGGGGGGGGTGTAAAGGGGGCCGCAGCTTTACAGTTTTGAGGGGGGGTTTCCGTTTGGCTGTTTTCCAAGTACTTGCTCAAGATAACACAGGCCAAAGTTAGCATGACGGAAGCATGACCCTGCACAGTTGGGACTATCCCAACGTTTAAGAAGCATTTAGGCACGTACGTGGATAGGACAGGTTGGCAGAGTGCGAAGTGGCAGATGGAAGCAAAGCACAGCGTAGCAAAGTGTGGAGTCGTGCATTTTGGTAGTGGGATCACAGGCGTAGACCATTTTCTAAATGGGGAGAGAATTCAGAAATCGGTGGTGTAAAGGGTCTTGGGAGTGCTGGTGTTAATTTGCATGTCTAATTGGTACCAAGGAAGGCAAACGCAATGCTAGCATTTATTTCGAGAGGACTAGAATATAAAAACCGGGATGTAATGCTGAGGCTCTATGAGGCGCTGGTCAGGCCGCATTTGGAGTATTGTGAGCTGTTTTGGCCTCCACATCTGAGGAAGGACGTGCCGGCTCTGGAGAGGATCCAGAGGAGGTTTACCAGAACGAACCCAGGAATGAGTGGGTCAATGTACGATGAGCGTTTGTCAGCGCTGGGCCTGTACTCGCTGGAGTTTAGAAGAACGGGGGGGGGAACCTCATTGAAACGTACAGAATAGTGAAGGTTTAAGAAGGAACTGCAGATGCTGGAAAATCGAAGGTAGGCAAAAATGCTGGAGAAGCTCAGCGGGTGAGGCAGCATCTATGGAGCGAAGGAAATAGGCAACGTTTCTGAAGAAGGGTTTTGGCCCGAAACGTTGCCTATTTCCTTCGCTCCTTAGGGTGCTGCTTCACCTCATTCTGAGTTTCTCCAGAATAGTGAAAGGCCCGGATAGAGCGGATGTGGAGAGGACGTTTCCACTGGTGGGAGAGTCTAGGACCAGAGATGTGGAATTCTTTGCCACAGACGGCTGTGGAGGCCACAAGTCAGTGGAAATTTTTAAGGCAGAGATAGATAGATTGTTGATTAGTGCGGGTGTCGGAGGTTATGGGGAGAAGGCAGGAGAATGGGGTTGGGAGGGAGAGAGAGATCAGCCACGATTGAATGGTGGAGTAGACTTGATGGGTTGAATGGCCTAATTCTGCTCCTAGAACGTCTGCAATCTTCTGGGGAGACAGCCCACCCCCACACACTGACGCTCTCTCTCTCTCCCCCCCTCCCCAGGACTGTGGTTTTGTGCTGTCGTCAGATGGTGAGGGGTCGGGCTGTTACCCACTGGACGGCCACATCCTGTGCAAGAGCTGCAGCGGCCGCCGCATCCAGCAGCTGTCGGCGACCGTCACTACCGACTGCTGACCGCCGGCAACGTGCAGCCCGGCCCGGCCCGGCCAGGGTCACCGTCGGCACCGCCAGCTGCTGGCCGCCGGAACGGTCCGGCCATGGCCACCGTCACCGACGCTGCCCACTGGTCAGGGGGCCGTGGGTGGGGGGGGGGGTGAACGCAGGGAGGGGTCAAATAACCTCCCCCCCCCCCCCATCGCCCCCTGCACCCCCAGTCCACAGTGGCTCCCCAACACTCCAGTTCACTGATCCCCAACCCCGCCTCCACATGAAGGAGGTGTCTGCAGGTCAATCAACCCCCCCCCCCCTCGCTCACACCCATCCACTGAACCCCCACTATCTGCCTCGCACCCCCATACCCCGCCACTGGCCACCCCCCCCCCCCCTCCCCAAACCCCTCACCTGACACTGACCTCCTCACCCCCCCCCACCCCGACATCTGCCCCCAGTTTCCAATCCCCCTCCCCTCCCAAACACCTCCCCCACCCAACCTCTTTGCACCCTTCCTCCGTCCGACCTCACCCAGCACCCCCCCCCCCCCCTCCAGTGATGAGGGAGAGTTTCAATCGGTGGGGGTCGGAGGGGGGGGGGGCTGGTCTGCCGGGGCTGGACTGGGTCCCGGGTCCCCGCCGGCTGCCGGCCGCCACAGTTTGCCGCTTGCTTCAGATTTACCCAATAAAGAAAACACAGCAAACCTCCCCTCGTGTCTGCTCATGGCTGCCTCACTCTCTCTCCCCCCTCCCCCCCCTCCCTCCCTCACTCCCCCCCTCTCCCCATGGAGAAGAAGGAGAGGTGAGTTACTCCAGCATTTCGTGTCTCTTGGGTATAAACTGGCACCTGCAGTTCCTGCCCACACATTAACTAATCATCTGTTCAACCTGACAAACATTGCAACAATTACATGGATTACTTATTTTTTTTACACCGTGAATGAGCTGAGTCTCTCTCCTGGAGCTGGTGCACAGACTGACCGAGGGAGAGAGGAGAGGGGGGACGGGGGGGGGGGGGGGGGAGGGAGGTGGCTGCGTCCAGGACTAGAGGCAACTGGAGGCTGCGGATCTGTGCAGTGTGGCCGACTGGCCAACAGATGGGAGCAGCGAGCCAGTGCTGGAGCAACTCAGCGGGTCAGGCAGCATCTCTGGGGACTGTGAATCAGAGAGTCCACAAATGCTGCCTCACCCACTGAGTTACTCCAGCATTTAGTGTCTGGTTCTACATCCAAGCTGTCTGCATATAATCCACATCCATGTGCCTATCTAAAAGCCTCCGAAACGCCATGATTGTACCTGCCTCCATCACCACCCACTGCTGGTGTGTGTGCCCCCCACCATCCTCTATAAGAAAACAATTCCATCTCCTCATATCTATGCCCTCCACTGTTGGACATTTCCACCCTGTGAGCACCCTGTCTCATCATTTTATACACTTCTATCGGCTCCCCCCACCTCTGACAATAGGTGCAGGAGTAGGCCATTCGGCCCTTCGAGCCAGTACCGCCATTTACTGTGATCATGGCTGATCATCCCCAATCAGTACCCTGTTCCTGCCTTCTCCCCATATCCCCTGACTCCGCTATCTTTAAGAGCCCTGCCTAGCTCTCTCTTGAAAGCATCCAGAGAATTGGCCTCCACCGCCCTCTGAGGCAGAGAATTCCACAGATTCAGAACCCTCTGGGTGAAAAAGTGTTTCCTCGTCTCTGTTCTAAATGGCCGACCCCTTATTCTTAAACTGTGTGGCCCCTGGTTCGGGACTCCCCCAACATCGGGAGCATGTTTCCTGCCTCGAGCGTGTCCAATCCCTTTAACAATCTTATACATTTCAGTAACATTCCCTCTCATCCTTCTAAACGCCAGAGTGTACAAGCCCAGCCGCTCCATTCTCTTAGTCTGACGTTCCGGAGAAAACAATCCAAGTCTCTCCAACCTCTCCCCGTAGCTGGAACCCTCTAATCCAGGCGTCATTCAGGTAAACCGCTGCACCCTCTCCAAAGCCTCCACCTCCGATCAGAACTGGAGGCAATACTCCAAATGGCCCTATAAAGCTGCATCAGCCCCTCTCACACCAATATATGCGATAGAGGGAATGACGTTTAGTGCAAAGATGAGGTCTGATGAAAGATAGTCTGAGGGTCTCCAATGAGGCAGACGGTAGCTCAGGGCTGCTCACTAGTAGGTGGATAGCAACTATACAAAAAATGAATATCACTGCACCTCGGTAAGTGTGACACGTAAAGAACCATTGGCGTGAAGCGAGGAGCGGATACGGATGGGATAACATGCGCCCGATGGGCTGAACGGCCTCTTGCTAGAGATTGCTGGCCATTAAAGGGTGCGCTGCACAGCCACAGGCTCGCGTTACCTGCACAGAAATAATTCCACTGTCATCCTTAATTGCCACAGGGCGACTAAAACTCGCAATAAGGAAATATTCTGAAATGTTCATTAGTGAATAACACAAGTTAAGTCAAGTCACTTTTATTTCTACAGCACATTTAAAAAAGCAACTCTCGGCCAAAGTGCTTTACATTGGTGGAGGTACTAACGTTATACCACAGTGGTTCATAGATTAAATACAAACATCACTACATACATATAGCCCTCGCTCAGAGGACGTCAAGGCTTGGGAGTGGAGATGAGAAGGCTTGCGTTACCTGCACAGAATAGCTTGTGTGGGAAGGAAATGCAGATGTCGGTTCACATCGAAGATAGACGCAAAAATGCTGGAGTAACTCAGCGGGACGGGCAGCGTCTCTGAAGAGAAGGACCGGGTGACGTTTCGGGTCGAGAGCCTTCTTCAGTCTGAACGTCACCCATTCCTTCTCTCCAGAGATGCTGCCCGTCCCGCTGAGTTACTCCAGCTGTTTGTGTCTCTTCGGTCCAAACCAGCATCTGGAGTTGCTTCCTGTGCACCTACTCTTGTGTATCGAGCAGAGTGCCCGTGCATTTAGTGGCCACTGCGGTTGGCATCGCTCTCAATCCAATGGAATTGTGCCAGCGTGGTGGTGGCATCCAGCCCCCTCCCCTCCCCTCCAGCCCCCTCCCCTCCAACCCCCTCCTCTCCAACCCCCTCCCCTCCAACCCCCTCCCCACCAACCCTCTCCTCTCCAACCCCCTCCCCTCCTCTCCAACCCCATCCTCTCCAACCCCCTCCTCTCCAACCCCTCCCTCCAACCCCCTCCTCTCCAACCCCTCCCTCCAACCCCCTCCTCTCCAACCCCCTCCCCTCCAACCCCCTCCCCACCAACCCTCTCCTCTCCAACCCCCTCCTCTCCAACCCCATCCTCTCCAACCCCCTCCTCTCCAACCCCTCCCTCCAACCCCCTCCTCTCCAACCCCCTCCTCTCCAACACCCCTCCCCTTCTCTCCAACCCCCTCCTCTCCAACCCCCTCCCCTCCAGCCCCCTCCCCTCCAGCCCCCTCCTCTCCCATCCCCTCCTCTGTCCCCGCCTCCCCGACCCAGGGGTGTATGTATATAAAGTGGGGAGGGATGGAGAGGAGAGCAGACCTGCATCGAACCTGTCGCTTGGAGCCGGACGAGGACAGACACACACACACACTCGAGGAGCGCTCGGTCAGTCTGCCACAGCTCGTTGGCCGAGAGACAGAGACACAGACAGACAGAGCGATGCAAGCCCTGGTCGCCGCTATGTCCATCGCCCTGTTGCTGCCCCGGGTGTCGGCGGCTGCCAGCCACCGGCCGCGGCCAGAGTTGCTGCAGGAACTCGTGGCCCCCGGCAGCGAGGTGAGTGATTCCCACACAGCGGCACCGCCCGCAGCCTCCGCGGCAATCACGCCGTTCGGCCCCTCTAGGCCAGGCTGAAGAAGGCTCTCCACCCCTTTTCCTTCTCTCCAGAGATGCTGCTGCCTGTCCCGCTGAGTGTGAGTGTGTATGTGTTAGTGTTAGTGTGTGTGTGTTAGTGTTAGTGTGTGTGTGTTAGTGGAAGTGTGTTAGTGTAAGTGTGCGTGTTAGTGGAATTGTGTGTGTGTTAGTGGGAGTGTGTATGAGTGTTAGTGTGAGTGTGTATATGTTAGTGTGTGTTTGTTAGTGTGAGTGTTCGTGTGTTAGTGTATGTCTGTGTTAGTGTGTGTGTGTGTTAGTGTGAGTGTGTGTGGGTTAGTGTGTGTCTGTGTTAGTGTGAGTGTCTTAGTGTGTGTGTGTTAGTGTGTGTGTTACTCCAGCATTTTGTTTTAAGTCTATCCCAACATTTAATCGTGGCTGATCTAACTCTCCCTCCCAACCCCATTCTCCTGCCTTCTCCCCAGAACCTCTGACGCCCGAACTCAGCAAGAATCTGTGGAGTCTGTGGAATAAGACTATAGGACTAATAGCCATTTAGAACGGAGACGAGGAAACATTTGTATACACATATATGCGTGCAGTTTTGGTCCCCTAATTTGAGGAAGGACATTCTTGCTATTGAGGGAGTGCAGCGTAGGTTCACCAGGTTAATTCCCGGGATGGCGGGACTGTCATATGCTGAGAGAATGGAGCGGCTGGGCTTGTACACTCTGGAGTTTAGAAGGATGAGGGGGTATCTCATTGAAACATGTAAGATTGTTAAGGGTTTGGACACGCTAGAGGCAGGAAACATGTTCCCGATGTTGGGGGAGTCCAGAATCAGGGGCCACACAGTTTAAGAATAAGGGAGTAAGCCATTTAGAACGGAGACGAGGAAACACTTTTTCTCACAGAGAGTTGTGAGTCTGTGGAATTCTCTGCCTCAGAGGGCGGTGGAGGCCGGTTCTCTGGATGCTTTCAAGAGAGAGCTAGATAGGGCTCTTAAAGATAGTGGAGTCAGGGGATATGGGGAGAAGGCAGGAACGGGGTACTGATTGGGGATGATCAGCCATGATCACATTGAATGGCGGTGCTGGCTCGAAGGGTTGAATGGCCTACTCCCGCACCTATTGTCTATTGTCTAAAAGCTGGAGTAACTCAGCGGGACGGGCAGCATCTCTGGAGAGAAGGAATGGGCGACGTTTCGGGTCGAGACCCTTCTTCAGACTGGGAAGACATAGCGGGTTGAATTAACATCGGAGGGGGCACACACAGTGACACAGGGCGCTGGGGGGGGGGGAGGGGACACATACAGTGACACAGGTCGCTGGGGGGGGGAGGGGGCACACACAGTGACACAGGGCGCTGGGGGGGGGGGGAAGGGGACACACACAGTGACACAGGTCGCTGGGGGGGGGAAGGGGACACACACAGTGACACAGGTTGCTGGGGGGGGGAAGGGGACACACACAGTGACACAGGGCGCTGGGGGGGGAAGGGGACACACACAGTGACACAGGTCGCTGGGGGGGGGAAGGGGACACACACAGTGACACAGGTTGCTGGGGGGGGGGGGAGGGGACACACACAGTGACACAGGTCGCTGGGGGGGGGGGGGAGGGGGCACACACAGTGACACAGGGCGCTGGGGGGGGGGGGAAGGGGACACACACAGTGACACAGGTCGCTGGGGGGGGGAAGGGGACACACACAGTGACACAGGTTGCTGGGGGGGGGGGAGGGGACACACACAGTGACACAGGGCGCTGGGGGGGGAGGGGACACACACAGTGACACAGGTCGCTGGGGGGGGGGGGAAGGGGACACACACAGTGACACAGGTCGCTGTTAGAATAGAATAGAATGCCTTTAATTGTCATTCAAACAGCTTGGTTTGAACAAAATTGCATTTTCTACAGTCTTACACCCCTGTCCCACTGTATGAGTTAATTCCAAGAGCTCTCCTGAGTTTTGCTCTGATTCGAACTCGGAGATTTACGGTAACGGCCGCCCGTCGGTACTCGGGGCTCTCGTGGACATTTTTCAACATGTTTGAAAAATCTTCACGAGTCTTCCCGAGCTTACCCTGCCGTTAGCGAGTCTTCCCGAGCACCTGCCGTTAGCGTTACGAGCCGCTAAGAGACGTCCCCGAGCTCCGACGTACCCGCTACGTTCATTCTCCGTGCTTACCACCAGTTTGATTTTTTTTTAAATCTCGGGAGAGCTCTTGGAATGAACTCGCACCGTGGGACAGGGCTAAACCCGAGTCCCACACGTGACACAGCTTACACAAACATCCATCACGGTGAATCTCCCGGTGTTGCTCCCGGTCCCGGGGGACGGGCTGGGCGCCAGTGTAACGCCGCTGTGACAGTGTGTGTGTGTGTGTGTGGGGGTTTGTGTCGGCAGGAGGTGGCGAGGATGCTGGCGCTGGCGCTGAGGACAGGAGACGGGGAGGAGGAGGCGGGCGAGCAGAAGAGGGAGGTGCCGGGGACCGGGAGCCGCCGACGCTGGAAGTGGCCACGGGACCGCAAGACCGGCTGCAAGAACTTCTTCTGGAAAACCTACACGTCGTGCTGAGGGGGAGACCCCCTTCCCTGGGAGAGAGACCCCCTTCCCAGGGAGAGGCACCCCCTTCCCTGGGAGAGAGACCCCCTTCCCTGGGAGAGAGACCCCCTTCCCTGGGAGAGAGACCCCCTTCCCAGGGAGAGAGACCCCCTTCCCTGGGAGAGAGACCCCCTTCCCTGGGAGAGAGACCCCCTTCCCTGGGAGAGAGACCCCCTTCCCAGGGTGAGAGACCCCCTTCCCTGGGAGAGAGACCCCCCTTCCCAGGGAGAGAGACCCCCTTCCCTGGGAGAGAGACCCCCTTCCCTGGGAGAGGCACCCCCTTCCCTGGGAGGGAGACCCCCTTCCCTGGGAGAGCGAGAGACCCTTCACCCCTTGGGACAGACAGACACCCCCGCCCCCTCCTGTTTCATTGGGGGAGAGACCCCCATCTCTGGGGGAAACAGACCCCCCCGCCTCCTGCCCCAGGAGCGAGGCAGATCCTGCCTGAGGGGAGGGGCTCATAAAACACAGCCCCCCCCTCTTGTTTCATTGGGGGATAGACGCCCAACTCTGGGGGAGACCCCCTCCTGTCCCCCCACCTCCCCCTCCCTCTCCCCTCCCCACCCCCCTTCCCCCCCACCCCTTCCACCTCCCTCACATGGGGAGGGGGAGTGAGACAGACCCTGCCTGAGGAGGAGGGGGTCTCAAAACAGAGCCGCCCCCTTCCTCCTCCCTGAGGGGAGAGATTGACCCCCCCACACACACACACTTCTGTCCCATGGGGGAGAGAGGGAGGGGGGGGTTTATGTGACTCTCTGTCCCCCTGCCATAGCGGGAGGCGGGGTATATCTCCACCTCCTCCCCCCCCCTCCTCTTCCTCCCTGTCTCCCCCCCACCCACCCCCCTTCCCCCACCTGCGTCTCTGTACTCGCCTCCCCTCTCTCTCTCTCTCTCTGTGTCTCTCTCTCCGTCCCCGGGGTGGGGGGGGGGGCAAGATCCGCCACATAAATAAAACTTGTTTATCGCAGCTCTGTGTCTGTGTTTATGGTGGGAGAGGGAGGTAGGGAGAGGGAGGGGAGAATGAGGGGGAGAGGGGGAGGTGGGGGGAAAAGGGGGTGGGGGAGAGAGGAGATAACGGGAGGGGGTGGGGGAGGGGAGGTGGGGGGAAAAGGGGGGTGGGGGAGAGAGAAGACAACGGGAGGGGTGAGGGAGAGGGAGGGCGTGGGGGGCAATGGGAGGTGGGGGTGAGGGAGGAGAGGGGGGGAGGTGGAGGAGGGGAATGAGGGAGGAGGGGAGGGGAGAGAGGGAGTGTTGGGGGCAAGGGGGAGAGTGAGGGGGATTGGGATGGTGGGGGGGCAATGGGAGGGGGTGGGGGGGGCAAGAGGATATTGGGGGAGAGAGGGGGGGTTGGGGAGGGAGTGAACAGAGAGGGAGGAAGGGGTAGGTAGGAGATGGGCAATGGGGTTGGGGGGGATGGGGAAGGTTGGGCAATGAGGGGGGGGGGGGCAATGGGGGAAGGGAGGGGGTGATAGAGAGACAACAGGGGGAAAGAGGGCTTCACGGGGAGGGGGAAAGGGGGAGAGAGCGGGCAATGGAGGAGGGAGGTGGGGAGGGAGATGAAGGGTGAGGGGGGGGGGGGAGTGGGGGGGGTGGGATGGGTCCATGGGGAGGGGTCAACAAGAGGGGGGGACCCCTACAAACCCGCACGTCTTTGGAGTGTGGGAAGAAACCGGAGTACCCGGAGGAAACCCACACGGGTCACGGGGAGAACGTGCAAACTCCACACAGACAGCGCCCGCGGCCAGGGTGGAAGCCGGGTCTCTGGCGCTGTGAGGCAGCAGCTCTACCCGCTGCCCCGCACATAGTTCAAGGTAATATCCAACGTCTGAAGATAGCAGATAGACACAAGATGCTGGAGTAAGTCAGCGGGTGAGGCATCATCTCTGTGGAGAAGGAATGGGTGATGTTTCGGGTCGAGACCCTTCTTCAGACTGGAGAATAGAGAATAGAGAACGATTCCAACCCAAAACGTCGCCTATCCATGTTCTGGAGTGTCTGTGAAAGCGAGCATGCAGGTACAGCAGGCAGTGAAGGAAGTGAATGGCATGTTGGCCTTCATAACAAGAGGAGCTAAGAGAACCTTCTGCAGTTGTACAGGGACCTAGTGAGACCACACCTGGAGTATTGTGTGCAGTTTTGGTCTCTTAATTTGAGGAAGGAGATTCTTGCTATCGAGGGAGTGCAGCGTAGGTTTACAAGGTTAATTCCCGGGATGGCGGGACTGTCATATGCTGAGAGAATGGAGCGGCTGGTCTTGTACACTCTGGAGTTTAGAAGGATGAGAGGGGATCTCATAGAAACATATAAGATTGTTAAAGGCTTGGACACGCTAGAGGCAAGAAACATGTCCCCGATGTTGAGGGAGTCCAGAACCAGGGGCCATACAGTTTAAGAATAAGGGGTAAGCCATTTAGAACGGAGACGAGGAAATACTTTTTCTCACAGAGAGTGGTGAGTCTGTGGAATTCTCTGCCTCAGAGGGCGGTGGAGGCAGGTCCTCTGGATACTTTGAAGAGAGAGCTAGATAGGGCTCTTAAAGATAGCGGAATCAGGGGATATGGGGAGAAGGCAGGAACGGGGCACTGATTGGGGATGATCAGCCATGATCTCATTGAATGGCGGTGCTGGCTCGAAGGGCCGAATGGCCTACACCTGAATAGACCTATTGTCTATTGTCTAATTCTCCAGGGATGCTGCTCGACCCGATGGGTTACTCCAGCACTTTGTGTCTTTTTTGGTAAACCAGCATCTGCAGTTCCTTGTCAACATGGTTTTCTGAAAGGGAAATCACGTTTGACATGTCTTTGGTGATATAACTGGCATAATATTTGATGGGAATATGAGGATGATGTGTATATGGAACAAGATCCCAGAGGAAGTATTTAGGCAGGCCACAATAACAACAATTATTAAACATTTGGACAGGTTAGGTTAGGTAAGGGGGAGCTGCAGAGAGACCTGGGTGTCCTTGTACACCGGTCACTGAAAGTTGGCGTGCAGGTACAGCAGGCAGTGAAGAAAGCTAATGGCATGTTGGCCTTCATAACAAGAGGATTTCAGTACAGGAGTAAAGAGGTTCTTCTGCAGTTGTATAGGGCTCTGGTGAGACCACATCTGGAGTATTGTGTACAGTTTTGGTCTCCTCATTTGAGGAAGGACATCCTTGTGATTGAGGCAGCGCAGCGTAGGTTCACCAGATTGATCCCTGGGATGGCGGGACTGTCGTATGAGGAAAGATTGAAAAGACTAGGCTTGTATTCACTGGAGTTTAGAAGGATGAGGGGAAAATCTTATAGAAACATATCAAATTATAAAAGGACTGGACAAGCTAGATGCAGGAAAAATGTTCCCAATGTTGGGCGAGTCCAGAACCAGGGGCCACACAGTCTTAGAATAAAGGGGAGGCCATTTAAAACTGAGGTGAGAAAAACCTTTTTCACCCAGAGAGTTGTGAATTTGTGGAATTCCCTGCCACAGAGGGCAGTGGAGGCCAAGTCACTGGATGGATTTAAGAGAGAGTTAGATGGAGCTCTAGGGGCGAGTGGAGTCAGGGGATATGGGGAGAAGGCAGGCACGGGTTATTGATTGGGGACGATCAGCCATGATCACAATGAATGGCGGTGCTGGCTCGAAGGGCCGAATGGCCTCCTCCTGCACCTATAGTCTATGTTTCTATGTTTCTATGAATAGCACACAAACAAAAGGTTTTAACTGTACCTTGGTCCACGTGACTAATAAACTAAAATAAACCAATATTCATGATTTTAATTGATAGTTTTTTTAAATTTATCGTGTTATCCATGAGAACTGAGTTGATGCTGCTCTAAGTAGCAATGTCTTTGTCCTGTTTTCAGTACATATGACAATTAAGCAGCCTTAAATCTTGACTCTAATTCTTCTAAATGCCGGAGACGGGAGAATAACTGGTTTAACTCTTTATTGGAACAACCTCCATATCCCAGAAATCAACCTCATTATCTTGGGGAGTTTACACCCCAGCGGTATTTGTATTGACTGCTCCAATTTCAGGTAGTCCCTGCTTTCTCCTTCCTTCCCCTCCCCTTCCCAGCTCTCCCACTGCCTCTGCCTCTTCCTTTCTTCTTCCCGACCCCCCACCCCCACATCATTCTGAAGAAGGGTCTCATAGAAACATAGAAAATAGGAAAATCGAGCCTGCACCGCCATTCAATGTGATCATGGCCGATCATCCAACTCAGTATCCCGTACCTGCCTTCTCTCCATACCCCCTGATCCCTTTAGCCACAAGGGCCACATCTAATTTCCTCTTAAATATAGCCAATGAACTGGCCTCAACTACTTTCTATGGCAGAGAATTCCACAGATTCACCACTCTCTGTGTGAAAAATGTTTTTCTCATCTCCGTCCTATAAGACATATCCTTAAACTGTAAGCCTTGTTCTGGACTTCCCCAACATCGGGAACAATCTTCCTGCATCTAGCCTGTCCAATCCCCCAAGAATTTTGTAAGTTTCTATAAGATCCCCCCTCAATCTTCTAAATTCCAGTGAGTACAAGCCGAGTCTATCCAGTCTTTCTTCATATGGAAGTCCTGCCATCCCAGGAATCAGTCTGGTGAACCTTCTCTGTACTCCCTCTATGGCAAGAATGTATTTCCTCAGGTTAGGAGACCAAAACTGTACACTATACTCCAGGTGTGGCCTCGACCCAAAACGTCACCTATTCCTTCGCTCCATAGATGCTGCCTCACCCGCTGAGTTCCTCCAGCATTTTTCTCTCCCTTCAATTTTTCCAGCATCTGTAGTTCTTTGTTAAACAACTACAAAAAGTAGTAAACACTGCCCAGTCCATCATCGGCTCTGACCTCCCTTCCATCGAGGGGATCTACCACAGTCGCTGCCTTAAAAAGGCTGGCAGCATCATCAAGGACCCACACCACCCTGGCCACACACTCATCTCCCCGCTACCTTCAGGTAGAAGGTACAGGAGCCTGAAGACTGTAACGGCCAGGTTCAGGAATAGCTACTTCCCCACAGCCATCAGGCTATTAAACTCAACTCAAACAAAACTCTGAACATTAATATAGGTTTATCTAAGGCAAGGGTTCCATCGAAACATAGAAAATAGGTGCAGGAGGAGGCCATTCGGCCCTTCGAGCCAGCACCGCCATTCATTGTGATCATGGCTGATCGTCCCCTATCAATAACCCGTGCCTGCCTTCTCCCCATATCCCTTGACTCCACTAGCCCCTAGAGCTCTATCTAACTCTCTCTTAAATCCATCCAGTGACTTGGTCTCCACTGCCCTCTGTGGCAGGGAATTCCACAAATTCACAACTCTCTGGGTGAAAAAGTTTTTTCTCACCTCAGTCATAAATGACCTCCCCTTTATTCTAAGATTGTATGGCCCCTGGTTCTGGACTCGCCCAACATTGGGAACATTTTTCCTGCATCTAGCTTGTCCAGTCCATTTATAATTTTATATGTTTCTATAAGATCCCCCCTCATCCTTCTAAACTCCAGTGAATACAAGCCTAGTCTTTTCAATCTTTCCTCATATGACAGTCCCGCCATCCCAGGGATCAATCTGGTGAACCTACGCTGCACTGCCTCAATCACAAGGATGTCCTTCCTCAAATTAGGAGACCAAAACTGTACACAATACTCCAGATGTGGTCTCACCAGAGCCCTATACAACTGCAGAAGAACCTCTTTACTCCTATATTGAAATCCTCTTGTTATGAAATCTAGGGTCCCACACACACACACTGACCCTCACGGGGGGACGCCCCCCCCCCCCACCCACCCCCACACACACACACTGACCCTCACTGGGTCTATCCTACACACTAGAAAGAATTTCCCGAAGCCAATTAACCTACAAACCCGCACGTCTTTGGAGTGTGGGAGGAAACTGGAGCTCCCGGAGAAAACCCACGCGGGTCACGGGGAGAACGTGCAAACTCCGTACAGTCAGCACCCTTATATTCAGGATTGAACCCGGGTCTCTGGCGCTGTGGGGCAGCAGCTCCACCCGCTGCGCCACCGTACAGACACAAACACAATCCCTTTGTCTGGATCGTGAATATTGCCCGCAGCTCTGGTCCTGGAGAATTAAGAGTTTGCTGGTCTCTGAAATGTCATAAACAGTATAAGCCGTGCTGTGACACTAAACCATGAGAATGATGTGTGTGTCTGGGCGTAACGAAGTCTGCAATGGCATCCTTCATCCTGCCCACTGCCTGTCATGCTGTCTCCGAACCTCCAGGTTAGCTCTAAGGTGGACACAAAATGCTGGAGTAACAACTCAGCGGGTGAGGCAGCATCTCTGGAGAGAAGGGTTCAGAAGGAACTGCGGATGCTGGAAAAATCGAAGGGAGGCAAAAGTGCTGGAGAAACTCACCCGCTGCTGCCTCACCCGCTGCTGCCTCACCCGCTGCTGCCTCACCCGCTGCTGCCTCACCCGCTGCTGCCTCACCCGCTGCTGCCTCACCCGCTGAGTCTCTCTGGAGAGAAGGAATGGGCGACGTTTCGGGTCGAGACCCGTAGTAACTCAGCGGGTGAGGCAGCATCCCGAAACGTCGCCCATTCCTTCTCTCCAGAGATGCTGCCTCACCCGCTGAGTTACTCCAGCATTTTGTGTCTACCTTTGATTTAAACCAGCATCTGCAGTTACAGATACATAGAAACATAGACAACAGGTGCAGGAGGAGGCCATTCGGCCCTTCGAGCCAGCACCGCCATTCATTGTGATCATGGCTGATCGTCCCCGATCAATAACCCGTGCCTGCCTTCTCCCCATATCCCTTGACTCCACTAGCCCCTAGAGCTCTATCTAACTCTCTCTTAAATCCATCCAGTGACTTGGCCTCCACTGCCCTCTGTGGCAGGGAATTCCACAAATTCACAACTCTCTGGGTGAAAAAGTTTTTTCTCACCTCAGTCTAAAATGGCCTCAGGGACCGTTTCATCCCGGCAACTGAACCGTCCTCTCACCAGCTTAGAGGGCGGTCCTGACCTGCCATCTACCTCATTGGAGACCCTCTTACTATCTTTGTAATGGTCTTAGTAACAGCCATCAGGCTATTGAACACAAAATTGAAGGGGCTCTGTGCTTTGAGCTATTGAGGGAGTGCAGCGTAGGTTGACAAGGTTAATTCCTGGGATGGCGGGACTGCCATATGCTGAGAGAATGGAGCGGCTGGGCTTGTACACTCTAGAGTTTAGATGGATGAAAGGGGATCTTATAGAAACATATAAGATTGTTAAGGATTTGGACACGTTAGAGGCAGGAAACACGTTCCCGATGTTGGGGGAGTCCAGAACCAGGGGCCACACAGTATAAGAATAAGGAGTAAGCCATTTATAACAGAGACGAGGAAACACTTTTTCTCACAGAGATTGGTGAGTCTGTGGAATTCTCTGCCTCAGAGGGCGGTGGAGGCCCGTTCTCTGGATGCTCAAGAGTGAGCTAGATAGGGCTCTTAAAGATAGCGGAGTCAGAGGATATGGGGAGAAGGCAGGAACGGGGTTACTGATTGGGGATGATCACATTGAATGGCGGTGCTGGCTCGAAGGGCAGAATGGCCTACTCCTGCACCTATTGTCTCCTGCCTCCACCGCCGTCTGTGGCGATGAATTCCGCAGATTCACCACCCTCAGGCCAAAGAAATTCCTCCTCATCATCTCCTTTCTGAAGGTAGGTCCTTTTATTCAGAGGCTGTGCCCTCTGGTCCTAGACCAGGGGTGGGGAGCCTGCGGCCTACTAGGCCATCAAGTGCGGCCTTGTGAATGAATCCAAATTTTGTAGAACAAATGTTTTTATTATTATTTATATGTTTTTGTTTGTCTTTTATTATTTTTATTTTAATCTTAAAATGAACATATTTAAAGTACTAAAGAGTAAAAGAAGATTCAACGAAATAATCCTCCCCGACTGACATTAAAGTAATTAAAACATTAGTAAGTCAGGAAGGCTATTTTAACAAAATAATGTACATTTTGAAGTACATCTAATTGAAGTTTCTTGGATGCGGCCTTGTTAGATTACAGCTAACTTAACATAGAAACATAGACAATAGGTGCAGGAGGAGGCCATTCGGCCCTTCGAGCCTGCACCGCCATTCAATATGATCATGGCTGATCATCCAACTCAGTATCCTGTACCTGCCTTCTCTCCATACCCCCTGATCCCTTTAGCCACAAGGGCCACATCTAACTCCCTCTTGAATATAGCCAACGAACTGGCCTCAACTACCTTCTGTGGCAGAGAATTCCACAGATTCACCACTCTCTGTGTGAAAAATGTTTTTCTCATCTCGGTCCTAAAAGACTTCCCCCTTATCCTTAAACTGTGACCCTGTGTCCTGGACTTCCCCAACATCGGGAACAATCTTCCTGCATCTAGCCCGTCCAACCCCTTAAGAGTTTTGTACGTTTCTATAAGATCCCCCCTCAATCTCCTAAATTCTAGCGAGTACAAGCCGAGTCTATCCAGTCTTTCTTCATATGAAAGTCCTGCCAGCCCAGGGATCAGTCTGGTGAACCTTCTCTGTACTCCCTCTTAGTCCCTCCCTTCCACCATGAAAAGGTTCCCCACCCCTGGTCTGAACTCTCCCACCTGTAGAAACATTCTCTCCACATTCATTCTATCCAGGCCTTTCACCATCGTTCCAGGTTCCAGCATCCACACTTTGTCCTGCCTCCAGTCAATTGAAGGAATCGCCTGAGGCAACGAGACAAACAGCGGGGCAATTAGAACTAAAGAGGGAAAAGATGTGGTCAATAGACAATAGACAACAGGTGCAGGAGGAGGCCATTCGGCCCTTCGAGCCAGCACCGCCATTCAATGTGATCACGGCTGATCATCCCCAATCAGTACCCCGTTCCTGCCTTCTCCCCATATCCCCTGACTCCGCTATGTTT
Source organism: Okamejei kenojei (assembly GCA_035221665.1). Taxonomy (NCBI): domain Eukaryota; kingdom Metazoa; phylum Chordata; class Chondrichthyes; order Rajiformes; family Rajidae; genus Okamejei; species Okamejei kenojei. Next base: position 13,491,177 of record CM069172.1, read on the forward strand.
AAGAGCCCTATCTAGCTCTCTCTTGAAAGTATCCAGAGAACTGGCCCTCCACCGCCCTTTGAGGCAGAGAATTCCACAGACTCACCACTCTGTGAGAAAAAGTTTCCTCGTCTCCGTTCTCCGTTCTCCTGCCTTCTCCCCATATCCCCTGACTCCGTGAAAATGTCAGAGAATGAATAGATAGAAGCAAGAAGGCAGACAAAAATGCTGGAGAAACTCAGCGGGTGAGGCAGCATCTATGGAGCGAAGGAATGGGTGACGTTCCGGGTCGAGACCCTTCTTCAGACTGAAGATCTGCAGTTCTTTCTTAAACGACAGAAGCAAGAAAGTTGCGTTTGATTTATTATTGTCACGTGAACTGAGGTGCAGTGCAAATCTTTTATGTGGCATGCTGGCTAAGCAGTCAGCCGGAAGACTAGACATGATCACAGTCACGGCGTCCAGTGTACAGACACAGGTTAGTGGTACAATGTTTAGTGCAAGATAAAGTCCGATCAAAGAGTCAAGTCAAGAGTGTTCTATTGTCGTATGTCCCGGACGGGACAATTAAATTCTGACTTGCTGCAGCACCACAGAATATGTGAATATGTAAACATAATTAATAACGGGGAAAAGGAAAAAAATCGATAAATAACAAATATAGAGCAGTATTAATATAGTCACTAGACAATAGGTGCAGGAGGAGGCCATTTGGCCCTTCGAGCCAGCACCGCCATTCAATGTGATCATCCCCAATCAGTACCCCGTTCCTGCCTTCTCCCCATATCCCCAGACTCCGCTATCTTTAACAGCCCTGTCTAGCTCTCTCTTGAAAGTCGTGTTTAGTAGCCTGATGGCTGTGGGGAAGAAGCTGTTCCTGAACCTGGATGTTACAGGTTTCAGGCTCCTGTACCTTCTTCCCGATGGCAACGGAGAGATGAGTGTGTGGCCAGGATGGTGTGGGTCCTTTGATGATGTTGGTGGACTTTTTGAGGCAGATAGATCCCCTCGATGGTGGGGAGGTCAGAGCCGGCGATGGACTGGGCAGTGGTCACAACCTTCTGCGTTCTTGGACGTTCAGGTTGCCGAACCAAGCCACGATGCAACCGGTCGGATTGCGTGCGCCGGGTGGGATGGAGGGTGGCAGGGCGGGCAGGCGCTGTTGGGCGCAAAGCTCCCCTCGCTGCTTTAACCTTTCCCCGAGCCCTTGACGATGATCGCTGCCGATCTCCCCCTGGTTGGTGAGAAGGTGTTTGTCACACTGTATCTCTCTGATTGAGATTATAATTTAATTATAGGGTAATCAGGCCAGTGCACTTTCAGTCGTCAGATGCACTTCCCCCAGTGTCCTGTGACTCATCTCCCTCCGCCCCCACTTTCACATCCCTCCCATTTCACTCAAACACAACTAAAGTTTCGTTTCAGAAGGAACTGCAGGTGCTGGAAAATCGAAGGTAGACAAAAGTGCTGGAGAAACTCAGCGGGTGGGGCAGCATCTATGGAGCAAAGGAAATGGGCAACGTTTCGGGCCGAAACCCAAAGGAAATAGGCAACGTTTCGGGTCGAAACCTGAAGGGTTTCGGGCCGAAACGTTGCCTATTTCCTTCGCTCTATAGATGCTGCCGCACACGCTGAGTTTCTCCAGCACATCGGGTCTGAAGAAGGGTTTCGGGCCGAAACGTTGCCTATTTCCTTCGCTCTATAGATGCTGCCGCACACGGTGAGTTTCTCCAGCACTTTTGTCTACCATGGATAGGTGACGTTTCACAGAGTGCTGGAGTAACTCAGCGGGTCAGGCAGCATCTGTGGAGAACATGGATAGGTCTTCTCCTTGCGTTTGAGGCAGCAGAAGTCTGCAGCAGGGTGATGCCATCCGGTTCGACATCCGTAGGTGCCCGCCTTAACGAGGGCGCATGCCCCGGGTTGGCGCCAAGCTGCGGCGCTGCTGCTGCTGCTGTTTTCCGTTTGTTGTCGTTCCCCTAACTGAGGTCAGTTAACAGGGCTCACCACGGGGTGGGGGGGTCGACAACACGAGCCCCCCCCATGGAGAGGTGGTGTTTGGGGTCTGGACCCTTCTTTAGACTCAGTAACTCGGTGGGTCGGGCAGCATCTCTGGAGACAATGGAGAGGTGGTGTTTGGGGTCGGGACCCTTCTTTAGACTCAGTAACTCGGTGGGTCGGGCAGCATCTCTGGAGGACGTGGACAGGGTCGGGACCCTTCCTGAGATTCACAGCGAGATGTTTGGGCAGCTGCCCACAAAGCTCTAACAATTAAGAAAGTTCACAGAAACGTTTTGAACAAGAGTGGACGAGGCGCCTGGGGCAGAATTCCAGAACGTGGGACCCGTTGCTGTGGAAGGCATGGCTGCCAAGGATGGAGTGATTAAAACTGGGGTTGAAATTGTAAGACAAGAGAGATCGCAGAGGGTCGTAGGGTTGGAGGGGTCGGGAAGGGGAGACGACTGTTCCAGGATATGAAAACAAGAATGAGAATTGTAAGAAAGAACTGCAGATGCTGGTAAAATCGAAGGTAGACACAAAATGGTGGAGTAACTCAGCGGGTGAGGCAGCATCAATGGAGAGAAGGAAATGGGCGACGTTTCGGGTCGAGACCCTTCGGGGGGTAGATGAAGAGGGAGCGGGAGAGGATCAGAAGCTGGGACCGAGACTGGGATAGGGACAGCGGTTGGGACAAGGGCTGGGGCTGGGACTGGGACTGGGACTGGGGCTGGGGCTGGGACTGGGAACTTACAAAATTCTTAAGGGGTTGGACAGGCTAGATGCAGGAAGATTGTTCCCGATGTTGGGGAAGTCCAGAACAAGGGGTCACAGTTTAAGGATAAGGGGGAAGTCTTTTAGGAACGAGATGAGAAAAAAAAAATCACACATAGAGTGGTGAATCTGTGGAATTCTCTGCCACATAAGGTAGTTGAGGCCAGTTCATTGGCTATATTTAAGAGGTAGTTAGATGGGGCCCTTGTGGCTAGAGGGATCAGGGGGTATGGAGAGAAGGCAGGTACGGGATACTGAGTTGGATGATCAGCCATGATCATATTGAATGGCGGTGCAGGCTTGAAGGGCCGAATAGCCTACTCCTGCACCTATTGTCTATGTTTCTATGTTTCTATGGGACAGGGGTTGTATCTGGGACAGGGGCTGGGACAGGGGTTGTATCTGGGACAGGGGCTGGGGCAGGAGTTGTATCTGGGACAGGGGCTGGGGCAGGGGTTGTATCTGGGACAGGGGCTGGGGCAGGAGTTGGGACTGGGACAGGGGCTGGGGCAGGAGTTGGGACTGGTACAGGGGCTGGGGCAGGAGTTGTATTTGGAACAGGGGCTGGGACAGGAGTTGTATTTGGGACAGGGCCTGGGGCAGGAGTTGGGACTGGACAGGCTGGGGCAGGAGTTGGGACTGGGACAGGGGCTGGGGCAGGAGTTGTATTTGGGACAGGGGCTGGGACAGGAGTTGTATCTGGGACAGGGGCTGGGGCAGGAGTTGTATCTGGGACAGGGGCTGGGGCAGGAGTTGGGACTGGGACAGGGGCTGGGGCAGGAGTTGTATTTGGAACAGGGCTGGGACAGGAGTTGTATCTGGGACAGGGGCTGGGCAGGAGTTGGGACTGGGACAGGGGCTGGGGCAGGAGTTGTATTTGGAACAGAGGCTGGGACAGGAGTTGTATCTGGGACAGGGCTGGGGCAGGAGTTGGGACTGGGACAGGGGCTGGGGCAGGAGTTGGGACTGGGACAGGGGCTGGGACTGGGGCTGGGTCGAAGGCAGTCTCCCTGGCCCTGATGCCACTGTTCTGCGTTGTGGCCATGGTTAATTAGCGTGCGAGGTTGAGCGTGACACTAATGATGAAACTAATAGCTGCCTCGGGCCACAATTAACATTTGTGAGGTTGTTGTCGGGGCGGCGAGCCCCTGGACGTGATTGAAGTTGACGGCCTGTGCGCAGTGCGAGGGGTCCACTGATGGACCTGTAGCACGGGGTGGGGAACCCAGCCCCCACACATCTCTCTGCACTCTGCCAGACCCTGGTTGGGGGGGGGGGGGGGGGGGGGGGGGGGGGGGACAGCAGAGCGGCTGACAGAGGGGTTAACGAATAACCGGGACTGTTCGCTTACGTGTGCGTTGTGTGTGAGTTTCCTGACTCTCAGCTCTCCATGCCCCCCCCCCATCTCTCCCCCCCCCTCTCTCCCCCCCTCTCCTCCCTCCCCCCCTCTCTCTCCCCCCTCTCTCTCTCCCCCCTCTCTCTCCCCCTCCCTCTCTCCCCTCCCCTCCTCCCCCCCTCCCCCTCTCTCCCCCTCTCTCTCTCCCCTCTCTCCCCCCTCTCTCTCCCCCCCCTCTCTCCCCCTCCCTCTCCCCCTCCCCCTCTCTCCCCCCCTCTCTCTCCCCCTCCCTCTTTCTCTCCCCCCTCTCTCTCCCCCCCCTCTATCTCTCCACTCCCTCTCTCCCCTTCCCCTCTCTCTCTCTCCCTTCCATCACTCTCCCCCCCCCTCTCTCTCTGCCCCCTCTCTCTCTCTCTCCCCCACTCCCCCCCCCCCCCCCCGACATACCCCCAGTGCCACAGATTGCCAACTCTGACCCACATATACTGATACTCACTGGTGTCACCTCCAGTTCAGGCTTTCCCCCCCCCCCCCCCCCACATCTAAGCACCCCCACATATTCCCTCAGCGCACCCCCAAGCTGGAGAGCTCGCAGACAAAGCTCGGTTTAGAGATACAGCGTGGAGACAGGCCCTTTGGCCCGCCGGGTCCAGCACACTCCCTTTCAGGGACCATCATGCAAGCCAACCTCCCTTCCATCGACTCCATCTACACCTCACGCTGCCTCGGCAAGGCCAGCAGCATCATCAAGGACCAGTCTCACCCCCGGTCACTCCCTCTTCTCCCCTCTCCCATCGGGCAAGAGGGACAGAAGTGTGAAAACGCACACTGGCCTTACCTTGCACTAAATGTTAATCCCCTATACGCTGTGGACGGCTCGATTGTAATCGTGTATTGTCTTTCCCCTGACTGGATAGGACACAACAAAAGCTTTTCACTGTACCTCGGTACACGTGACAATAAACTGAACTGAAAACTGAGCTGTGATACAGGGGCTGTTTCTTCCCGGCTGTTATCAGGCAACTGAACCGTCCCCTCACTAACTAGAGAGCGGTCCTGACCTCCCATCTACCTCATTGGGGACCCTGGGACTATTTAGTATCAGACTTTAACGCTATTCCTTTTATCCTGTATCTGTACACTGTGGATGGCTCGAATGTAATAATGTTCCCGATGTTGGGGGAGTCCAGAACCAGGGGCCACAGTTTACGAACGGAGACGAGGAAACACTTTTTCTCACAGAGAGTTGTGAATTTGTGGAATTCCCTGCCACAGAGGGCAGTGGAGGATAAATCACTGGATGGATTTAAGAGAGTGTTGGATAGAGCTCTAGGGGCTGGTGGAGTCAAGGGATATGGGGAGAAGGCAGGCACGGGTTATTGATGGGGACGATCAGCCATGATCACAATGAGTGGCGGTGCTGGCTCGAAGGGCCGAATGGCCTCCTCCTGCACCTATTATCTGTGTTTCTAAATGCTTCTTCTTCTTGCGTGTGGCGTGCACAGCCTACAGCTGTAAGACAACCTGTGCTGTTTGATCTTCCGTTTGTGCGCGCCAGGTTGATTGCATTTGTTGAAACAGGGAGGACCACGTGAAGGTTGCAATCTCCCACCCCATTTCTAAACGCTCATCATACGTTAACCCGATCATTCCCGGGATCGTTCTCGTAAACCTCCTCTGGACCCTCTCCAGCGCCAGCACATCCTTCCTCAGATACGGGGCACAAAATTTCTCACAGTGCTCTGGAGAGGGGTCTCGACCCGAAACGTCGCCTATTCCTTCGCTCCGTAGACGCTGCCTCACCCGCTGAGTTTCTCCAGCATTTTTGTCCGCCTTCGATTCCACAGATTCACCACCCTCTGTCTAAAGAAATCCCTCCTCATCTCTTTCCTAAAAGAATGTTTAAGCAGGAACTGCAGATGCTGGAAAATCGAAGGGAGACAAAAATGCTGGAGAAACTCAGCGGGTGAGGCAGCATCTATGGAGCGAAGGAATAGGTGACGTTTCGGGTCTCGACCCAAAGGGTCTCGACCCGAAACGTCACCCATTCCTTCATCAGTCTGAAGAAGGGTCTCGACCCGAAACGTCACCCATTCCTTCATCAGTCTGAAGAAGGGTCTCGACCCGAAACGCCACCTATTTCCTTCACTCCGTAGATGCTGCCTCACCCGCTGAGTTTCTCCAGCATTTTTGTCTACCTTCGATTTTTCCAGCATCTGCAGTTCTTTCGTGAACAAGTGCTCCAAACATTTATGTGCAGGGATCGCTGTGTTCCCTACCCCCTACCCCCCCCCCCCCACCCGCACTCAGGGTTCAGGCAACCCATGGCGATGTTGTAGGGGAGGGTGGGGGGAGGCATGAGATGGATACGGATGAGAAAGAGACTGGGATGAGCAGGTAGGATGATGAATGTGGACGGGACGGGGAGATGAGAGGCATTAACTCATGGCTCTTGGTCCCAGGCCTGTGTGTCGTCCCGGCCTCTCTCGTAGATGCAGCTGAAAGGAATTAGACTCAGCGAGCTGGGATTTATGCTCGTGTTAGGGTACTGATTCCATCACTAAATCAGATCCTTCCCTTCTACGATCCACGACAACATTATTATATTGCAGACAATCACATTAACATTTGTGACCAGCTCCCTCTCTCTCTCCACTCACCCCGCTCGCTGCCTTCCTGTCTCTCAGTTTGCATGTCTGAGTTCTTTAGTTTCATAAGTCCATAGGTTCCAGGAGCAGAATAAGGCCGTTCGGCCCATCGAGTCTACTCTGCCTTTCAATCACATAGAAAATAGGTGCAGGAGGAGGCCATTCGGCCCTTCGAGCCAGCACCGCCATTCATTGTGATCATGGCTGATCGTCCCCTATCAATAACCCGTGCCTGCCTTCTCCCCATATCCCTTGACTCCACTAGCCCCTAGAGCTCCATCTAACTCTCTCTTAAATCCATCCAGTGACTTGGCCTCCACCGCCCTCTGTGGCAGGGAATTCCACAAATTCACAACTCTCTGGGTGAAAAAGTTTTTTCTCACCTCAGCCTTAAATGACCTCCCCTTTACTCTATCACGGCTGATCTATCTCTCCCTCTCAACCCCATTCACTTGCCTTCTTCCCATAACCCCTGACACCCGCAACAAATCTCGAACCGTTTAGATACAGCGTGGAGACAGGGCCTTCGGGTTTGCGCCGACCAGCGACCAGCCCGTGCACTAGCACTATCCGACACACTAGGGACAATTTTACCGAAGACAAACCTGCTGGTCTTTGTAATGTGGGAGGAAACTGGAGCACCCGGGGAAAACCCACGTTTGTCATGGGGAGAACGTACATACTCCGCACAGACAGCACCCGTAGTCAGGATTGAACCTGGGTATCTGTGGCTGTAAAGGGCCTGTCTCACTTGCATGCGATTGCGTGCGTTTATCGCGACCAAATGGAAGCGAAGTTCACACGAATTTCGCTCGTGACTTCATTTGCGTTAAACTTACCAATCAGCTGGGCACGAGGCGGGCCGACTGAATTTGGGCGTCGGGCGGTGATGTCATCACGCAACGCCACGCGCTAGGCATACGCCGTCAAGGCGCTGCGTACGACCTCAATGTGCCTGCGTGCCCACAGGCCGATGGCGCGTGAAGATTTCAGCCACTGCAAGAATTTCAGAGCCCCGCGCTTCTAAGTAGGACCGGCCCCGCGCGGCCATACGGTGCCCACACGCCTCAAGTGGGACAGGCCCTTAATTAAGGCAGCGACTCTACCGCTCCACCACCGTGCTGCCCTAATACCCGACTCACAGCTTCTGAGACTCACATTCTGTTGCTCCCTCTGCACTATCTTCCTTCTTGGGCAGCTCAGAGCCAAGCAATGGAGATCTACCTACTGGATAGTGAAAGGCGTAGATAGAGCGGATGTGGAGAGGATGTTTCCACCAAGGGCCACGGCCTCAGAACAAAAAGGCGTACCTTTAGAATGGAGAAGAGGAGGAATTTCATTAGTCCGAGGGTGGTGAATCTGTGGGATTCATAATCATAGTAATAAATACTTTATTAATCCCCTTATTCAGGGGAAATTCAGATGTCCTTGCAGCACACTAATAAAAATACAACATAGCATTAAAGAAATTTAACATTAAAACATAAAAACATCCTCTCACAATGGTTCCCACTGTGGGGGGAGACACAAAGTCTAGTCCCCATCCCAATGTCCACCCATAGTCGGGCCTAATGAGGCCTCCACAGTCGCCGCTACGGAGTCCCGATGTTCCCGGCCGTTCTTGCCGGGTGATGGTACTCCGGCATCGGCTGAACCCTCTCAGCGGCTCGGGGTGCCAGGAACAGCCGCCTCCTTACCGGAGACCGCGGCTTCCAAGCCGACAGGCCGCGATGGGCGGAGCTCCACGCACTGGCGATCTCGGCGAGAGATCCCAGGCTCCGCAATGTAAAGTGGAGGCCACCCCATTGAGTATTTGTAAAGTGGTGATTGATGTGCCAAGTTAAATTGATCTCATCTTCCTGTACGTGACCCAAATCCCTCTATTCCTTGCACTTCCATGTGCCCGTTTAAGAGCCTCTTAAACACCACTATGGTCCCTGGGTTCACCACTACCCCGGGCAATGCGTTCCAGGCCCCCAACACACTTTGTGTAAAAACAACATGTACTACACATCTCCATTTTGGTCTCCTAATTTGAGGAAGGACATTCTTGCTATTGAGGGAGCCCAGCGCAGGTTCACCAGGTTAATTCCTGGGATGGCGGGACTGTCATATGCTGAGAGAATGGAGCGGCTGGGCTTGTACACTCTGGAGTTTAGAAGGATGAGAGGGGATCTTATTGAAACATATAAGATTATTAAGGGTTTGGACACGCTACAGGCGGGAAACATGTTCCCGATGTTAGGGGAGTCCAGAACCAGGGGCCATACAGTTTAAGAATAAGGGGTCAGCCATTATGAAAGGAGACGAGGAAACACTTTTTCTCACAGAGAGTTGTGAGTCTGTGGAATTCTCTGCCTCAGATGGAGGTGGAGGCCGAGTTCTCTGGATATTTTCAAGAGAGAGCTAGATAGGGCTCTTAAAGATAGTGGAGTCAGGGGATATGGGGAGAAGGCAGGAACGGGGTACTGATTGGGGATGATCAGCCATGATCACATTGAATGGCGGTGCTGGCTCGAAGGGCTGAATGGCCTACTCCTGCACCTATTGTCTATTAAACTTTCTCCCTCTTATCTTATAGCTACCGTATCCCCTCTGGTGTTGGACATTCCCACCCTGGTGAAAAGGTTCTGACTTTACCAGGCAACTGAACCATCCTATTACCGACTAGAGAAAAGACCTGACCTCCCATCTTGGTTTCCTGGTCCTCCAAAAATATTCCAAATGGGATTTAAACTGGAGGTGGTGGAGGGTGGACTTGGGGAAAAAGAACTACCTTAACTCTGTCTCTTTGGAGACCCTCGGACTATCTTTTATCGGACTGTACTGGAATTTATCTTGCACCAAATGTTATTCCCTTTACTCTGTATCTGTACACAGTGGACGCCACGATTGTAATCATAGGTAGCCTTTCCGCTAACTGGATAGCGTGCAACAAAAAAGCTTTTCACCGTACCTCTGCACACGTCACAATAATCTAAACTAAATTAAAGACAGGCAAAAAGCTGGAATAACTCAGCGGGTCAGGCAGCATCTCAGGAGCAAAGGAATAGGTGATGTTTCGTGTCGAGACCCTGTGCGTGTGTGTGTGTGTGTGCGTGTCTGTGTGTGTGTGTGTGTGTGCGTGTCTGTGTGAGTGTCTGTGTGTATATGCGTGTGTCTGTGTATATGCGTGTCTGTGTGTGTGTCTGTGTGTATATGCGTGTCCGTGTGTATATGCGTGTCTGTGTGTGTGTATATATGCGTGTCTGTGTGAGTGTCTGTGTGTATATGCGTGTCTGTGTGTGTGTCTGTGTGCGTGTCTGTGTGTATATGCGTGTCTGTGTGCGTCTGTGTGTATATGTGTGTCTGTGTGCGTGTCTGTGTGTATATGCGTGTCTGTGTGTGTGTCTGTGTCCGTGTCTGTGTGTATATGTGTGTCTGTGTGCGTGTCTGTGTGTATATGCATGTCTGTGTGTGTGTCTGTGTGTATATGCGTGTCTGTGTGTGTGTCTGTGTGTGTGTCTGTGTGTATATGCGTGTCTGTGTGCGTGTCTGTGTGTGTGCCTGTGTGCATGTCTGTGTGTATATGCGTGTCTGTGTGTGTCTGTGTGCGTGTCTGTGTGTATATGCGTGTCTGTGTGTCTGTGGGTGTGTCTGTGTGTGTCTGTGTGTCTGTGTGTGTGTCTGTGTATGTGCGTGTGTCTGTGTGTCTGTGTGTGTGCGTGTGTCTGTGGGTGTGTGTGTCTGTGTGCGTGTGTGTCTGTGTCTGTGTGTATGTGCGTATGTCTGTGTGCCTGTGTCTGTGTGCGTATAAATATATACAAGCCTAAAGAAGGGTCTCGACCCAAAACGTCATCTATTCCTTGTCTCCAGAGATGCTGGTGGACTCGCTGAGTTACTCCAGCTTTTTGATTTAAACCAGCATCTGCAGTTCCTCCCTGCAATTGTAAATTAAAACCTCCAGGTCCCTCAGATCGGCCGACTTGGGGTAGCTGAACATCCCGCGGTCTAGGCATAAGCTCAGGAGCGACCGCGCCTTTGCGGTTGCAGCTCCTAGACCGTGGAACAGCATCCCCCTCCCCATCAGAACTGCCCCCTCCATCGACTCCTTTAAGTCGAGACTTAAAACTCATCTTTACTCTCAAGTCTTTCTTGACGTCCTCTGAGGGAGGGCTATATGTATGTATTTATGTATGTACTTAATCTATGAACCACTGTTGTATAACGTTAGTACCTCCACCAATGTAAAGCACTTTGGTCAACGAGAGTTGTTTTTTAAATGTGCTATAGAAATAAAAGTGACTTGACTTGACTAAAGTCAGGCAGCATCTCCGGAGGTTACACAAGATGCTGGAGAAACTCAGCGGGTGCAGCAGCATCTATGGAGCGAAGGAGATAGGCAACGTTTCGGGCCGAAACCCTTCTAACCACAGCCAGCATCTCCGGAGAACTTGGATAGGTGACATTTCGGGTCGAGCCCCTTCTTCTTCAGCCGGGGTACTCCAGCACTTTGTGTCTTTTTGTGCATTAACCAGCATCTGCAGTTCAATGTTTCTACGTCTCTGACTGATTTAATTCTCACTGAGATTGCAACAGCTCCTTCACAGAGACCAACCTCTTGCTGGTATCAGCTGCCCTCTGCAGTCGTGACAGTGAAATACAAGTAGATATCTCCTGAACTCGCTGGTGGTTTTACAGCAATGAATCCTGTTCATCTTTGCCGATCCCCTTGGAGATGAACTCTGGCCTCTCTTCCATGAAATATCAGGGACTAATATCATGTGGGAATTCTGCCTGCGACTGATTTTAACATTTCAAAGTAAAGTGGATAGCTATATGGACGTGAAGGGAATGGAGGGGTATGGTCTGAGTGCAGGTAGATGGGACTAGGGGAAACCAAATGGTCGGCACGGACTGGAAGGGCCAAGAGGGCCTGTTTCCGTGCTGTAATTGTTATATGGTTATATGGTTATATGACTTGCTAATGTTCAGTCTGGGGACAGGTCCCGGCCTGAAACGTTGTCTGTACATTGGGGAGAAGGCAGGAGAATGGGGTTAGGAGGAAGAGATAGATCAGCCATGATTGAATGGCGGAGTAGACTCGATGGGCCGAATGGCCTCATTCTACTGCTATCACGTATTACCTTATGACCTTATTCCACCCGCACAGATTTAAGAATAAGAATAAGGCCACAGTTTAAGAATAAGGAGTAAGTCATTTAGAACGGAGACGAGGAAACACTTTTTCTCGCAGAGAGTGAGTGGTGAGTCTGTGGAATTTTCTGCCTCGGAGGGCGGTGGAGGCCGGTTCTCTGGATGTTTTCAAGAGAGAGCTACATAGGGCTCTTAAAAATAGCGGAGTCAGGGGATATGGGGAGAAGGCAGGAATAGGGTACTGGTTGGGGATGATCAGCCATGATCACATTGAATGGCGGTGGTGGCTCGAAGGGCCGAATGGCCTACTCCTGCGCCTATTGTCTATTATCATGTATGACCATATGGAGGTACTAATGTTATACAACAGTGGTTCATAGATGAAGTACATACATAAATACATACACACAGATGCTGCCTGACCTATTGAGTTCCTCCAGCACTTTGTGATTGACTCAAGATTCCAGCATCTGCACTCCTTTATAATTTAGTTTAGTTTAGAGATCCAGCATGGAAACAGGCCCTTCGGCCCACCGAGTCCGCACTGACCAGCGATCCCAGCACATTAACAGTACCCGACACACACTAGGGACAATTTTACATTTATACCAAAGCCAATTAACTGACAAACCCACACGTCTTTGGAGTGTGGGAGGAAACCGAAGATCTTGGAGAAAACCCACGCAGGTCACGAGGAGAGAACGTGCAAACTCCGTACAGACAGCACCCGTAGTCGGGTTCGAACCCGGTCTCTACCGCTGTAAGGCAGTAACTTACCACAAGTTTGCCCGTCGAGTATCCTGCATTTGTGGACATCGCAGGTGTCAGCACAAGGTCATAAGTGATAGGAGAAGAATTAGGCCATTCAGCCCATTAAGTCTACTCCGCCATCCAATCATGGCTGATCTATGTCTCCCTCCTAACTCCATTCTCTTGCCTTCTCCCCATAACCCCTGACACCTGCACTGACCAAGAAACCTATCACTTGTCCTGCCGCCTTGGGCTTGTGCACTCTTTCCTCAGTATTTCCCAGTGCCTTCCCCCTACATTTGTTACTCCTGTCCTTATTAGTCCTTCCAAATTGCTCACTTATAGAATACATCTCCATCTGCCATTGCTCAGCCCATTTAACCAACTGATCTGTATGATCCTGTACCCCATGCCCATCCTCCTCGCGTGTGGAGATGGGGACTCTGCCAGAGCCCAGCCTGTGAATGCGGAGCAGAACAACAGACAGCCAACCATGTCATCTCTGGGTGCCCGCTCTACCACCAAATGGAGCTCAGGGCCTGGCAGACATTGACGCACCAACAGAGACAACAACCTGGCTGCTCAACACCCCGCGCGAGATCCAACTAATCCTTTGGTTTAAGGTAGACAAAAATGCTGGAGAAACTCAGTGGGTGAGGCAGCATCTATGGAGAGAAGGAATAGGTGATGTTTCAGGTCGAGACCCTGAAAATTAAACAAGACAGTGAAAAGACTGTGCAAAATGGACATAGTGCAAAACACAATTAGAAAACAAGTCCATGGTATGGTCTGGTGTGGCACTTTCTTTGATAGAGTATGTGTGAATGTGTATACACACACTGAACCTTTGTTCTTCTCCCGTTATGTACTATGTTTACATATTCTGGACATAAACATAGAAAATAGGTGCAGGAGGCCATTCGGCCCTTCAAGCCAGCACCGCCATTCATTGTGATCATGGCTGATCGGGTCCCCAATCAATAACCCGTGCCTGCCTTCTCCCCATATCCCTTGACTCCACTAGCCCTTAGAGCTCTATCTAACTCTCTCTTAAATGCATCCAGTGATTTGGTCCCCCCTCCCTCCACTGCCCCTGTGGCAGGGAATTCCATAAATTCACAACTCTGGGTGAAAACATTTATCTCACACTCAGTCCTTAAATGGCCTCCCCTTTTGTATTCTAATATTCTGTTGTGGGCGGTGCTGGCTCGAAGGGCCGAATGGCCCTACTCCCTGCACCCTGGTTTGGGCTCGGACACACCAAGCACGCTACCTGGAGGCTTGCAGCGAATGGTCCGGGCAACAGAGAAGGTTAAGTTGGGTCAACCTTCCCTACCACTGATGAACTGGCAGCACTACACAGGACCGGAGGCAAGCGGGGCAAGAACATCTCTGACCCCTCTCCACCCTGCCCACAAAACTCTTTGAATCACTTCCCTCCAAAGGGCAACTCCGGATTGTCATGCTGCCAGAGCCAGACACAAAAAACATTTTTAATCCACGAGTAGTTTTGCTCTAAACTCAACAGCCAAAAATCTGTAGCCTTCCCTTTGATCTGGTATTTTGTTGGTTCACATCCTTGATCAAATGTTGTTTTATCTTAATGTTTTTATTATTATTAATGTTAGAGTGTTTCTGAGTCATTCGTAACTGTCCAGCTTGTTGTTACTTGTGGCGAGCAACCAAGGCAAATTCCTTGTAATGGTGAAGGTAAATCAAAAATGCTGGAGAAAGTCAGCATTCTCAGGCTGTCAAGGAGGGACTCCTCTCTAACTCTACAGGTGCACAGTAGAGAGATTGGGCTGGCTGGTTGCATCCGTGGGATTTGTTCGGCACTTGAGTGCCCTGGAGAGGAAAAGACTAACAAAAAGTAGTAAAGCACTGCACAGTCCATCATCGTCTCTGACCTTTCCTTCCCATCGAGGGGATCTAACCACAGTCGCTGCCTCAAAAAGGGCTGGCAGCGTCCATCAAAGGACCCACACCACCCTGGCCACACACAAACATACTCCCTGCTACCCGTCGGGTAGAAGGTACAGGAGCCTGAGAAACTGCAACGACCCGGTTTCAGAAGTAGCTACTTCCCCACAGCCATCAGGGCTTTAAACTTGGCTCAGACAAAACACTGGAACAATAATACCCCTCCATCTGTTATTTGCACTTTATTAATTTATTAATTAATGTGTGTATTTAAGTATATAATTGTAGTCAATGCCTACTATGTTCCGTTGTGCTATGCAAAGAAAGAATTTCATTGTCCTGTCAGGGACACATGACAATAAACTCTTTTGACTTTGACTGACTTGTGTGCAGCAGCATATATGGAGCGAAGGAGATAGGCAACGTTTCATAGAAACATAGACAATAGGTGCAGGAGTAGGCCATTCGGCCCTTCGAGCCTGCACCGTCATTCAATATGATCGTGGCTGATCATCCAACTCAGTATCCTGTACCTGCCTTCTCTCCATACCCCCTGATCCCTTTAGCCACAAGGGCCACATCTAACTCCCTCTTAAATATAGCCAATGAACTAGCCTCAACTACCTTCTGTGGCAGAGAATTCCACAGACTCACCACTCTCTGTGTGAAAAAAGAGTCTTCTCATCTCGGTCCTAAAAGACTTCCCCCCCTTACCTTTAAGCTGTGTGACCCTTGTCCTGGACTTCCCCAACTCGGTAACAATCTTCCTGCATCTAGCCTGTCCAACCCCTTAAGAATTTTGCAAGCCTCTATAAGCCCCTCCCCCCCTCAATCTCCTAAATTCCAGCGAGTACAAAAGCCGAGTCAATCCAGTCTTATCTTCACATGGAAGGCCCGCCGTCCCAGGAATCAGTCTGGTGAAAACCTTTTCTGTAACCTCCCCTGTGCAATAATGTCCTTTTCTCGTATTTAGGAGCAAAACTGTACGCAAGGCTGAAACCCTTCTTCAGACCATCTCCTATTGAAGAATCTCCTTCGCTTCCATAGATTGCTGCCTGCACCACCTGCTGAAATTTTGTGTTACCCTCGGATTTTCGAGCATCTGCATTCCTCTTTAACACTTTATTACTTACTTATGTCTATTGTCTATCTCCAAACTAATTGTCTACTAAAAACACTCTGGACGTGACAAGGACCACCCCCCCACCCCAACACATACACACACACACACCACCTCAATGCAGTACCGGTGGCTGCCAGCCCGCTCCCCGCGCCGCTGGCGGCGGCAGGCGCGCCCACTGCTGCTGCGCGGGAGGCGGGTGGGCTGTCATCCACGAGAGGGGGAAATCCCCAACACAAGGAGAGCGAAGCGGCGGCGGCCGGACGGTGAGAGAAAGAGAGAGACATGGTGGGCGTGAAAGGCTCACCTCTTTCGCCCATCACCCCGGGGGCGTGAGTGAAAGAGGGAATCTGCTCTTACCTGGGGTTGAAGCCGGGTTGAAGAGGGGGGGGGGGGGGGACAGCGGGGAGGGAGAAAAGCGAGCGGAGCCCCGGCTCTGGACAACCGGCGGCGCAGCGTCCGCTCGCCGACTGAAGACCGGTTTGGGCTGGCTGGGCTCCGCCTCGCGCTGCCTCGCCGCGCGCCCAACCGCCGCCCGCCCGCGCGCACCAAACCGCCCGCGGCTCCCCGCCGGCGGGAAACTCCCCCCCCCCCCCTCCCTCCTCCTCCCCCCCATTCCTACAAAAACAACAAAAAAAAACACCACGCGGGCCGGGCTGCTGCTTTCCGGTCCGGGGTGGAGGGAGAGGGGGGAGGGGGTGAGGGAGAGTGTGGAGCGGGGTGGTAATGGGGTGGGAGGGAGATGGGGGGGAAAGAAAGGGGGTGGAGGGAGAGTGGGGAGGGGTGGAGGGAGAGTTGTGGAGGGGGTGGAGGGAGAGTGTGGAGGGGGTGGAGGGAGAGTGGGGAGGGGGTGGAGGGAGAGTGGGGAGGGGGTGGGAGGGAGAGTGGGAGGGGGTGAGATAGATGGGGGAGGGGTGGAAGGAAGTGGGGGAGGGGGTGGAAGGAGAGGTGGGGAGGGGGTGGAGGGCAAGTTGGGAGGGGTGGAGGTAGTGGGGAAGGGGGGGTGAGGGAGAGTGGGGATGGGGGGGTGGAGGGAGACAGTGGGGAGGGGTGTGGAGGGAGAGTGGGAGGGGGTGGAGGGTGGAAGGAGAGTGGGAGGGTGAGGAGGGAGAGGTGGGAGGGTGGGTGGAGGTTAGAATAGGGGAGGGGGTAGGACGTCAGAGATTTGGGATGATTGAGCGGTAAATTTGGGCGTGGAGGTGGTGTGGGAGTTAAGAGCGGGGTTCTAGGGGGGGGAAGTGTGTAGTCGGTACGATGGTTCTCGCGTGGCTTGGGTGTTATTCTTGCTTATGATTTCGCTTGCCTTGATTTGCTCGCTCCCTCTTTACTCATTCGTTCTTTAGTCGTGGCTCTCTTCTTTAATTCATGTCCTCTTCACGCTCTCTCTGTCTGATGTATTTTTAACTATTGTCGCTGTTCATGTTTCCTCTCGGCGCTTCTTGTCCTTTGCCCGTCTCCATCTGTTTCTCCTTTATTCTTTCTCGCTGCTGTTATTCATTTGTGACCCCCTTTCTGTCCTTTCGCGACTTCAGTCTTTTCGTTATTATTTCTTTTTTCTCTCCGTCCTTTCTTCCCTATCTTCTCGACTTTTTCCACTTCTTTTGTTCTTCTGTATTGTTGTACCTCCCCTCGTTTCTTTCCGTTTCCTCGATCCTGCCTATGGATTTGTGTACTATTGACCTCTTCATTCTGTGTTCCTCCCTCCTTTCCTTTCTCGATGTTTGTTCTCCCCTTCTCTGTGCCGGAGTGGCTTTCGCTCTCCCTCTTTCTTTCTTTCTTTAATGTCCTTTTACTCTCTTTTCCTTATTCTCACGTGCTCCTTTTGTCTGTCTTTGTTTTAAACACCACGGTACACCCCAACCCCGCACCCCTCCCACCACTCGGCGATAAGCCCCCCCCCCACCAACTCAGCCCGACAAACCCACGCGCACAACACACCCTTTCAAATGCGCAGGCACATGCGCGCATCAGTTAAAATCGCCCGTTAGCAAAAAGTATGCTTGAGAAACTCAGCGGGTGCGCAGAAGGACGACAAAGGGCACCGTTTCGGGCCGAAACCCTTCTTCGACTCCTCCTCTCCTCTCACCCTCCCCCTCCCTCTCTCCCCTCCAAAACAACTCAAGCTTCAAATAAGGCAAAGAACTCTCAATAGCGGTTTGTGATTATTTTTCATGTGTGTAACGAGAATAAATATACATAGAATTTTATTTTGTATACATGCAAAATATAAACACACATGTTTAATAAGGTTGTTTAACACGGCACGTATATACAGTTTAAGTGTAGATACGCACAAGCGGGTATTATACATGAGTGGTACATGTATACATGTGTGTGTACAATAAAAAATATACAACTTGAACTTTGTCCTCCTTGTATTATATTGTTTACAGAGTACCTATGTTACATATTCTGTTGATAATGCTGCAAGAAGTATTTTCAATGTCAACGGTGGGAACGGATAGACAATAAAATACTCTTGACTATTGCTTGCAGAATAATACCTTTCGAGCTGTAACCTGGTCCCAAGCTGGAGTAACTCAGCGGGTCAGGCAGCATCGACACACCTCCTGTCTGTTTCTGTTCCCTATTCACTCCCCCCCCCCCCCCCCCCCCCCCCCACCTCTTTCCCTGCATGTTGCACTAAAATAGAGGGGGTACAGGGAAGGTTCACCAGACTGATCCCTGGGATGGCAGGACTTCCATATGAAGAAAGACTAGATAGACTCGGCTTGTACTCGCTGGAATTTAGGAGATTGATGGGGGGATCTTATTAAAACGTACAAAATTCTTAAGGGGTTGGACAGGCTAGATGCAGGAAGATTGTTCCCGATGTTGGGGAAGTCCAGGACAAGGGGTCACACAGTTTTAAAGGATAAGGGGAATTCTTTTAGGACCGAGATGAGAAGATCATTTTTCACACAGAGAGTGGTGAATCTGTAGAATTCTCTGCCACAGAAGGTAGTTGAGGCCAGTTCATTGGCTATATTTAAGAGGGAGTTGGATGTGGCTAAAGGGATCAGGGGGTATGGAGAGAAGGCAGGTAGAGGATACTGAGTTGGATGATCAGCCGTGATTATATTGAATGGCGGTGCAGGCTCGAAGGGCTCCTGCACCTATTTTCTATGTTTCTACAGGGCCGTACCATTCTGCCTGGCCCGGTTTTCATTGTAAGAGTGGTCGAGAGTGTTTTATGCTACAGTTAAAAGAGAGAGAGAGAGGAAAATGTGAGGTGTTGCACTTTGGGACGTCTAACATGGACAGGACCAAAGATCCTACACCGTCCACTCAGGGGGGGGGAGACGAAAAAGACGTAGTGCGGTCACGGGCAGATTCGCGGGTCATTTTCGGCCCCATTTCCGTAACCGGCTTCCGTCCCCGCACCAAAGATCCCGTAGCGGGGCAAAGATAACTAGCGCGGAGACGGAAGCCGGTTACGGAAACATCCTCGTAAAAATAAAAATTCTGTGGTAAAACAATCTCCTTATTTTCAGAATTATAATTTATTAACGCACACTGTTGCCCCGCAACGTTGATTACACTGCGGGTCGGGTCGGGTCGGGTTACTGAAATGGATGGGAAAAAGGTCCACGCTCCGTTCCGTTGCGCACTACACGTCAGCCCATTGTATATCGCAGGGGTGGTCTATCTGGCTCCACTATCGGATCTTTGGGCAGGAAAGATATGCCTCTGGGAGGCGTTGCGTTGCGGAGCAGAGGGATCTAGGAGTGCGGGTGCATAGTTCCGTGAAACTTTCCGTATAAAAGTTGGGAGGTCACTTTGCAGTTGTATAAGATGTTGGCGAGGCTCTCATTCCGAGCGTTACGTTCAGCTCTGGGCACCATGTCACAGGAACGATGTCATCGAGCTGGAAAGGGCGCAGGGAAGATTTGCGGGGATGTTGCCGGGACCCGAAGGGTCTGAGCTACAGGGAGAGGTTGAGTAGGCTGGGACTCTATACCTTGGAGGACAGGAGGACGAGGGGTGATATTCTAGAGGTGTATAAAATCATGAGGGGAATAGATCGTGTAGAGTCTCTTGCCCAGAGTAGGGGAATCGAGGACCAGAGGACTTGGGTTTCAGGTGAAGGGAAAAAGATTTAATAGGAATCTGAGGTAGACAAAAATGCTGGAGAAATTCAGCATTTTTGTCTACCTTCGATTTTCCAGCATCTGCAGGTCCTTCTTAAACGTAGGAATCTGAGCGGTAACTTTTTCACACAGAGGGCGGTGGGTGTGTGGAACAAGCTGCCAGAGGAGGTGGTTGAGGCTGGGACCACCCTAACGTTTAAGAAACAGCTAGACAAGTACATGGGTAGGACGGGTTTAGAAACATAGAAAATAGGAGCAGGCGTAGGCCATTCGGCCCTTCGAGCCTGCACCGCCATTCAATATGATCATGGCTGATCCAGAGATGCCAAGTGTCCCGGATTCGCCGTATTTATATATCCCTGCGAAATAACCATTTTTACGGTGTTTTTTTTTCCGCAGCCAAACAATGCCTGTTACGGAAACACCGCCCCGAGCGCCGGTGTTTCCTCCCGGTGTGAACGCCGGCGCCATGTTCCCCGTTTTGCCGGCCCGCGCGATCAGCGGCACTTTGTGGCCGGGCCCTAGTGTCCCGCGCCTGCGCAATTGGGTAGGGTTTGCCGGGCCCCAAGTGTCCGCGCCTGCGCAGATTGGGGAGGGTTGCCGGGCCACAGTGGCTCGCGCGTTGCGCAGTGGGGGAGGGGTTGCCGGGCCTGCCGCCATTTCAGAGGCCACTCCACGAGCCCGGCCCCAGAGCCGGGCGGCGCCGGCCCGGGCATCAGCGGCACTTTCTTCTTGCACGCACAGCCGGCCGCTCGCGCAGCCCATCACCCGGGCCTCCCCCCCCCACCCCCACCCAGTGCGATGCCAGAACCCGCCGCAACCTTGCCAAGTGCGCATTGCCGCAACACCGCCCCGCACCACGGCAAGCCCGCTGACTGCCCCAAGTGCGCAGGCGGCAGACCCGCCTGGCAACAACCCCAATGAGTACGGAGAGAAATTGCATTTTAAACACCCCATTTGTTACGGACAAATGGGTTGAATTTACGAGTGAACTAAATTAGAGGGTTTGGCATCGTCTGCTGATCATCCAACTCCCGTTATTCTTGTGCCTGCCTTCTCTCCATACCCCTGATCCCTTCAGCACAAGGGCCACATTAACTCCCTCTTAAAAATATAGCCAATGAACTGGCCTCAACTTCCTTCTGGGCAGGAGAATTCCACAGATTCTACCACTCTCTGTGTTGATAGTAAAACTCATCTCGTGACCCTGTTCTGGACCTCCCCAACCTGGGAACATATCTTTCCTGCATCTAGCCTGCCAACCCCTTAAGAATTTTGTACTTTCTAAGAAACATCCCCCCTTCACCCCCATCTTCTAATTCGAGCGATACAAAGCTGAGTTTGAGGGATATGGGCCAAACGCGGGCAAGGTGGGACTAGTGTCGCTGGGACAATGTTGGCCATGTGGGCAAGTTGGGCCTGAAGGGCCTGTTTTTCACCACCACACGCTGCAGTAAGACTGTATATAACAAAGAAATTCTTGGTTGCAGCAGCACAGCAGAATATGTAAACAATATAACGAACAACGAAATATAGTCCATTGTGTGTAAATTTACACACTTTCACACCCCTCCCCCCCAAAACAATAATAGTGCAAAAAAGACAAACCAATACCCCCAAGTTTATAGTTTGGGGATTACTTGGAGGCTGTGGTCCATAATTCCCTGATGGCTGTAGTGAAGACAGCACCTGAGATCAGGATTGACGCGTAGAAAAATAGAAACATAGACAGTAGGTGCAGGAGGAGGCCATTCAGCCCTTCGAGCCACACCCCCATAATCATTGTGATCATGGCTGATTCGTCCGCTATCAATAGCCCAGTTCCTGCCTTCTCTCCCATATCCCTTATTTCACTATCCCCTAGGAAGTCTATCTAGACTCTCTACTTAAATCCATCCAGCGACTTGGCCTGCCACTCCCCTCTGTGGCAGGGAATGTCCACAAATTCACAAAAACTCTCGTGGGTGAAAAATATTTTTCTCACCTCTGTCTTCAATGACCCCCACCCTTTATATTCTAAGAAAAATGCTAAGACCACAAAATTGCTTGGAGTAAACTCAGCGGGACAGGCCATTTCTGAGAGAAGGAATGGGTACGTGTTTTCGGGTCAGACACCCTTCTGAGACTCTGTGTGCTTTTGAGGCAGCAGGTCTCCCCGCAGCTTCACTGTGCCTCGCTGGAACTTATGACGACAGTGTTATCGGATGCATTCCTTACCCCCAGCCGACCTCTGAGGCCAGTGTGTGTGAGCTGTGGCCGTGGATAGCTGGTGTGACTCACATTCTTCCCTCTCTCCAGCTGCGTTGGTCCCCTCGAGACTGCCGAGCCGCTCCCCACGCCGGTCAGAATGTCGGACAATCAGGTGGAGCTGCCGCTGAGCCAGGAGACCTTCCAGGAGTTTTGGGAATCGTAAGTGTGGGAGCGGGAGGAGTGCAAGCAAGGGCCGAGGGGAGGGACAGGAGGTCGCTGCTCACACGCCCGTCTCTGCAGCCAACACACACCTCCACACACACTGCCACCACAAACACGCACCACACTGCATTCACAACAGACACGCACACTCACACACCACATTCATCACACAGATGTGCTCACTCACAGACGTACACACAGATGCACAATTCACAGCGTCACAAACGCACACACGCAGAAACACTCACATTCACACAGAAACATAGAAATTAGGTGCAGGAGCAGGCCATTCGGCCCTTCGAGCCTGCACCGCCATTCAATACGATCATGGCTGATCATCCTACTCAGTATCCCGCACCTGCCTTCTCTCCATACCCCCTGATCCCTTCAGCCACAAGGGCCACATCTAACTCCCTCTTAAATATGGCCAATGAACTGGCCTCAACTACCTTCTGTGGCAGAAAATTCCACAGATTCACCACTCTCTGTGTGAAAAACGATTTTCTCATTTCGGTCCTAAAAGACTTCCCCCTTATCCTTAAACTGTGGCCCCTTGTCCTGGATTTCCCCAACATCGGGAACAATCTTCCTGCATCTAGCCTGTCCAACCCCTTAAGAATTTTGTAAGTCTCTATGAGATCACCCCTCAATCTTCTAAGACCTCAGATTAGGAGACCAAAACTACGTGATACTCCAGGTGTGGCCTCACCAAGACCCTGTACAACTGCAGT
Source organism: Okamejei kenojei (assembly GCA_035221665.1). Taxonomy (NCBI): domain Eukaryota; kingdom Metazoa; phylum Chordata; class Chondrichthyes; order Rajiformes; family Rajidae; genus Okamejei; species Okamejei kenojei. The sequence goes on from CM069172.1 coordinate 13,514,072, forward strand.
AGAACCTCCCTGCTCTTGTACTCAAATCCTTTTGCTTTGAATGCCAACATACCATTCGCTTTCTTCACTGCCTGCTGCACCTGCATGCCTACTTTCAATGACTGGTGTACCATGACACCCAGGTCTCGTTGCATCTCCCCTTTTCCTAATCGGTCACCATTCAAATAATAGTCTACCTTCCTGTTTTTGCCACCAAAGTGGATAACCTCACATTTATCCACATTATACTGCATCTGCCATGCATTTGCCCACTCACCCAGTCTATCCAAGTCATCTGCAGCCTCCTAGCATCCTCCTCACAGCTAACACTGCCTCCCCAGCTTCGTGTCATCCGCAAACTTCGAGATGTTGCATTTAATTCCCTCGTCCAAATCATTAATGTATATTGTAAAATTACTGGGTCCCAGCACTGAGCCTTGTGGTACCCCACTAGTCACGTGCCCTGCCATCCTGAAAAGGAACTAATCGGACTCCTTACTCCTTTGCTTCCCTTTGTTCTCCTTACTCCCTTTCCTGTCTGCCAGCCAGTTCTCTATCCACATCAATACTGAATCACCAATACCGTTGTGGCTATTAATTTTGTATACCAATCTCTTGTGTGGGACCTTGTCGAAAGCCTTCTGAAAGTTCAAGATACAACACATCCACTGCTTCTTCTCCCTTATCCACATCTCTACTAGTTACATACATCCTCCAAAAAATTCAATAAGATTCGTCAGACTGATTTACCCTTCGTAAATCCATGCTGACTTTGTCCAATGAATTTCCACCACTTTATCACATGCGCTGCTATCCCATCTTTAATAATTGACATCTAGCAGTTACCTCACTACCGATGTAGACGAACTGGTCTGTAATTCCCCCCCCGTGTTTATCTCTCACCCCTCCACCCTTTTTAAAGACACGCACACGCTCACATTCACACAAAGAACAACACACAGCACGATCATTCACACACAGAAACACACACGCATGCTCACATTCACACACAGAAACACAGTAACACTCACGGACAAGCACACTCACATTCACACACAGACGCACACACACACACAGAAATACACTCATGTCGCACGCATACCCAGAAACACACACTCGCGCACACACACACACACACTGCCCCACACATGCACACTCACGTGAACACATAGACGCACACACACGCAGAAACACTCTCACAGACACACACACACACACTCAGACACAGGTACACGCACAGAGAGACACACACACAGACTATCGCTCACACGCGCCGATAACATGTCGGTGTCTGACCTCCCTCCCGCAGGATCCCGGTGTCGGAGCGGGAAATCAGCGCCTCGCCAGAGTTCGACTTCAAAATGCCCATGTGGGTGAGTGCGGCATCTCCCGGGCCCAGGCTGCGGCCCGCACCGTCGGCACGGCAACCGGGAGCCCGGCCTAGGCCCCGGGTGGGGGCCGGGGCCCTAGGGTGGGAGTTAGGGCCCTAAGATGGGAGACGGTGGGAGTTCGGCCCCGAGGGTGCAAGTTGAGGCCCTAGGGTGGGGGACTGAGTGGGAGTTAAGGCACTACGGTGGGCATTAGGGCTCTAGGGTGGGAGTTCGGGGGACAAACATTGGGGGGGGGTGGGGGGGGAGGCAGTTTTAAACGCATCTCATGTTATCTTTCTCCTTCCCCCCCTCCCCTATCCCTTTTCCCTTCCCACCACTATCTCACCCCCCTCCTCTTTCTTTCTCCCCGTCACTCAATCTCCACCCCTCCCTACCCTTTCTCTCCCTCTATACCCCTCACACTCCTCTCTTCATCCCTCCCTCTCTCCCCCTCTCTTTCTCTCCCCTCACCATCACTGTCTTACACCTCCCCCACTTTTCTCTCCTCCCCCCTCACTACTTCACACATTTCCCTCTTTTCTCTCCCCCCTCTGGGCACTCTCGCTCTCTCCTCTTCCCCCTCTCTCTCTCTCCCGCCCCCTCCCCCACGGTCCTCTCTCCCCCCTCCCCCATGTCCACTCTCTCTCTCTCTCCCCCCCCCCCTCCTCTCTCCCCCCCCTCCTCTCCCTCTACCCCACGACCCTTCTCTCTCCCCCGCCCCCAGTCGGCGCTGGAAGACCTGGGCCTGTGTGACCCGCTGCTGCCGGTGGCGGCCATGGAGCCGGTGCCGGTCGACCAGCTGCCGGCCTCCTCGTCGCGGGCGTGCCTGCCCGGCGACTGCCCCTCAGCCTCGGCCTCCAGCGTCCTCACCACCGCCGACTACCCCGGACCACACCACTTCCAGCTGCGCTTCCAGAAGTCCAGCACTGCCAAGTCCGTCACCTGTACGGTGAGAGTGCGCCGCTCTGTGGGGGGGGGAGGGGGGAGACCCCCCGCGCTGAGGGGTTGGGGGGGGTGGGGGTTGAGGGTTACCTGTCCCATGATGGTGCCCACTGTCCCGTTGATGTCCTCTTCACTGTGGAGGGGGGGAATAGGGTAAGAAAGCAGGATAGAGAGGGGGGGGAGGGGGGGCGGGAGGGAAGGAAAGAGGAGAGATGTAGTGGGATAGAGAGAGAGAGAGAGAGGGAGGGAGAGAGAGAGTAGTTAGAAGAGGAGAGAGAAAGAGGGGGAGAGAGAGAGAGTTCAAACGAGAGAGCGAGTAGTGTGAGAAGAGGAGGAGAGCTAGAGGGAGGGATGTGTGAGATAAAGGGGTAAGAGTAAGGAAGGGGAAGGGAGTGGAGGGATGGAGTGAGAGAGAGAGTTAGAGTTAAAGAGAGAGGGAGAGAGGAGGTGCTGCCCCTGGGAGCTGGGAGGAAGTCATGGCATGACTGGGCATGCTATGGATGGCGTCTGGCACCTCCCTCCCCCTCCAGCCCATGCCCTTGTAACTCAGCACAGAGACTCCGCGCTGGGGCCCACAGAGCCAGAGCTGCGCGCCTGGGGCCACAGGAGACACAGCTACTTGCGCGCTGGGGCCACAGGAGACAGAGCTGCGCGCTGGGGCCACAGGAGACAGAGCTGCGCGCTGGGGCCACAGGAGACAGAGCTGCGCGCTGGGGCCACAGGAGACAGAGCTGCGCGCTGGGGCCGCGGGAGGGGGCTCCGCCTTGGGCCACAGGAACAGAGCTCGCGCTCTGGGGCCCCGGGAAGGGGCTGATCCGCGAGGATGGGGCCGCGGGAGGGGGCTGCGCGCTGGGGGCCGCGGGGTGTGGCAGTGGCTATGACGATGGCTTAGAGATACAGCACGGAAACAGGCCCTTCGGCCCACCAAGTCCGCGCCCCCCCCCCACACTGATACTATCCTACACACACTGGGGACAGTTTACCGAAGCCAATTAACCTACAAACCCGCACATCATTGGAGCGTGGGAGGAAACCGGAGCTCCCGGAGAAAACCCACAGGGAGAACGTGCAAACTCCGTACAGACAGCGCCCGTGGACAGGATCGAAGGTGTCTCTGCAGAACTCTATCCACTGCGGCCCGCTCACCCTCTTTCCCCCCCCCGCAGTTCTCCCCCAGCCTGAACAAGCTGTTCTGCCAGCTGGCCAAGACGTGCCCGGTGCAAATCCACTTGGCCCGCCCCCCGCCGCCGGGCGCGGTCGTCCGCGCCACCGCCGTCTACAAGAAGTCCGAGCACGTGGCCGAGGTGGTGAGGAGATGCCCGCACCACGAGCGCAGCGCCGACACTGACGGTAAGGGGGGGGGGAGGGGGAGGGAGTGTGATGAAGGTGCGTGGGGAGGATTAGTGGGAGTAGGGGTGGTGGGCCAGGGGGAGTGCGTGCGTGGGGGGATGGGGTGTGCAAGTGTGGGGGGGGGTAGTGAGGGAGTGTGAGGAGGGTGTGGGGGGGGGGGCGGAGTGGTGGGAGTGGGGTGGGGGAGCTCGGTTCAGGCAGTGAGCGTGGGGCAGAGGGGAGGGGAGGAGAAGTGGGGGTGGGTGAGGAAATGCCAGCACCACGAGCGCAGCTCGGAACCCAGATGGTTTGTGGGGGGGGGGGGGGTGCAGGTCATAGAAACATAGAAATTAGGTGCAGGAGCAGGCCATACCATTCGGCCCTTCGAGCCTGCACCGCCATTCAATATGATCATGGCTGATCATCCAACTCATATCCCGTACCTGCTTTTCTTCTCTCCATACCCCCTGATCCCTTCAGCCACAAGGGCCACATCCAACTCCCTCTTAAATATAGCCAACGAACTGGCCTCACTACCTTCTGTGGCAGAGAATTCCACAGATTCCACCACTCTCTGTGTGAAAAAAAAAACGATTTTCTCATCTCGGTCCTAAAAGACTTCCCCCTTATCCTTAAACTGTGACCCCTTGTTCTGGACTTCCCCAACATCTGGAACAATCTTCCTGCATCTAGCCTGTCCAACCCCTTAAGAATTTTTTGTAAGTCCCTATGAGATCCCCCCCTCGAATCTTCTAAAATTCTAGTGAGTTGTTGTGTAGGGCCACCCCTCCCTCTCCCTGCAATCCTAGCCCCATTCCACCAACCTGATCCGTGTAGACTGAGGGAGGGGTGGGTTGGGGGGGGGGGGTGTTTGGGGAGTAAGTGGATGGAGAGGGTAGTGTCTGCAGAGTGAAGGGGTGGGGAGTGGGCTGAGGGAGGAGGTGTTTGGGGGGGAAGAGGGGGTGAGGGGAGAGGATGGTGGGCTGAGGGGGGGGGGGTGTTTTGGGGATAGTGTGACCCCAATACCTCAATAACCGATTCACACCCCCCCCTACCTAACCCACCTCTCCCCACCCAGGCCTGGCCCCCCGCCAGCCACCTGATCCTGTGGAAGCCAACAGCCGGGCTCTCTACACCGAGGACTCTCACAGCAAGAGGCAGAGTGTGCTGTGCCTTACGAACCACCCCAGGTCCAGTGTCGGGGGGGGGGGGGGGGTGAAACCACGGACCATGGGCTAGGAGGGGTCTCTCCACTTGTGGGGGAAGGGTCCTGCTGGGCACAGAGAGTGTGGGTGGGGTGGGGGGGGGAGATGTGCGCAGAGAGCCGGGCCCCCTGCCCTGGGGCTGGTGGGACTGGGGGAGGGTACGTTATATGGGGGTGGATAGCTAGGGGGGTCACTAACTCTCTCTCCCCGCAGGTGGGCTCGGACTGCACCACAGACCTCTTCAACTACATGTGTAACAGCAGCTGCATGGGGGGGGGCATGAACCGGCGACCCATCCTCTCCATCCTCACCCTGGAGGGAGCGAGTGAGTCTGTCCCCCTACCGCCCACCTCCCTACCCCATCCCTCCACCTCATTTTTCCCGTTCTCCCCCCTCTCCCTACCCCCTCTCCCCCTCCACCTCCCCTCTCCATCTCATTCCCCCTTTCACCCACCGCCCGATCCCACCCCCTCTCTCCACCTCATCCCCTCCTCCTCCGTCCCCACCCTGTAACACACCCCTTCCATCCCCCTCCTCCCTCCCATACCCCCCACCCCTCCATCCCCCTCCTCCTCCCCTCCATTCACCTCCCCTCTCCTCCACTCCCTAACCCCCGTCCTTCCCTCTCTCCACCTCATCCCCCCTCTCCCGTCCCCGCCCTGTAACACTACTCTCCCCCCCCCCCCCCCCCCACCCCATCACCCTCTGTCCCCCAGCACGGAGCTCCGTCTCCTGTTGCCCCAGCACGGAGCTCCGTCCCTGGCCCGCGCCCCCCTCTAACGCTGCCCTGTCTTTGCCCCCCCAGCGGGCAGCTGCTGGGCCGTCAGTGCTACGAGGTGCGGGTCTGCGCCTGTCCCGGCCGCGACCGCAAGAGCGAGGAGGAGAATCTGCGCCGACAGCAAGGGGAGGAGGCAGAGACGCCAGACGCTGGCCCACCCAAGCGATGTGAGTATTCCCTCCTCTCCCTCCACTTCATTCCCCCTCCCTCCACCTATCTCCATCTCATTCTCCCCTTCCACCCCCTCTCTCCACCTCATTTTTCTCTCCACCCCCCACCCCCTCTCTCCACCTCATTCCCTCCCCCCTCTCATCCACCTCATTCTCCCCTTCACCCCCTCTCTCCAAAAAACCCTCATTTCCCCCTCCCTTTCTCCACCTCATTCCCCCCTCTCTCCACCTCATTCCCCCCCATCCACACCCCCACTCTCCACCTCATTTTCCCCCCTCCACCTCATTCCCCCTCCACCCCCCCCCCTCCACCCCTCCCTCTCTCCACTCATTCCCCTTTGCCCCCTCTCTCCACCTCATTCCCCCCATTTCCCCCCTCTCTCCACCTCATTCCGCCCCCCTTCACCCCCCCTCATTCCCCCCTTCTTCAGACCTCGACCCAAAACGCCACCTCTCCGGAGATGCTGCCTGTCCCGCTGAATTACTCCAGCTTTTTGTGTCTATTGTCGCTTTAAAACCAGCATCTGCAGTTCCTTCCTACCCACTCCAAAGATGTGCTGCCATCAAGCTATGCCCTCACCCGCTGAGTTGTATATCTATATATGTATAATATTTAATATCTATTGAACTTTTTTCTCGTTTATTATATTGTTTAGAGTGTACTATGTTTTAATAATCTGTTTTGCTAGAATATCTTAGAATAAAGGGGAGGCCATTTAAGACTGAGGTGAGAAGAAAACGTTTTCACCCAGAGAGTTGTGAATTTGTGGAATTCCCTGCCACAGAGGGCAGTGGAGGCCAAGATGAGGGGATCTTATTGAAACATATAAGATTATTAAGGGCTAGAGGCAGGAAACATGTCCGCGATGTTGGGGGTGTCCAGAATCAGGGATCACACACAGTCTAAGAATAAGGGGTCGGCCATTTAGGACTGATATGAGGGAAAACTTTTTCACCCAGAGAGTTGTGAATCTGTGGAATTCTCTGCCACAGATGGCAGTGGAGGCCGATTCACTGGAGGTTTTCAAGATTTATGTCTTAGAGCTAACGGAATCGAGGGATATGGGGAGAAAGCAGGAACGGGGTACTGATTGTGGATGATCAGCCACGGTCACAGTGAATTGTAGGAGCTTGTACACTCTGGAGTTTAGAAGGATGAGAGGGATCTCATTGAAACGTATAAGATTGTTCAGGGCTTGGACACGCTAGAGGCAGGAAACATGTTCCCGATGTTGGGGGAGTCCAGAACCAGGGGCCACAGTTTAAGAATAAGGAGTAAGCTATTTAGAACGGAGACGAGGAAACACTTTTTCTCACAGAGAGTGGTGAGTCTGTGGAATTCTCTGCTCTCAGAGGGAGGTGGAGGCCGGTTCTCTGGATGCTTTCAAGAGAGAGCTAGATAGGGCTCTTAAAGATAGCGGAGTCGGGGGATATGGGGAGAAGGCAGGAACGGGGTACTGATTGGGGATGATCAGCCGTGATCACATTGAATGGTGGTGCTGGCTCGAAGGGCCGAATGGCCTCCTCCTGCCTAGACTGTGACCGCTCTCTCCGTTACCTCCCCAGCCATCCAGGACGTGACCCAGCCCAACGTCTCGCCCTCCCCCAGGAAGAAGCGGCGGGCGGAGGACGATGAGGTCTTCACCTTACAGGTAGGTGGCGATCCTCAGAATTAGGCCATTCGGCCCATCGAGCCTACCCCGCCATTCAATCGTGGCTGATCTATCTCTCGCTCCTAACCCCATTCTCCTGCCTTCTCCCCGTAACCCCTGACACCCGTACTTATGAAGAATCTATCTATCGCTGCTTTAAAAATATCCACTGACTTGTGGCCTCCTCAGCCGTCTGTGGCAAGGAATCCCACAGATTCACCACCCTCTGGCTAAAGAGATTCCTCCTCATCTCCTCTCTAAAGGAACGTCCTTTAATTCTGAGGCTGTGCCCTCTGGTCCTAGACTGGACTCTCCCACTAGTGGAAACATCCTCCCCACACCCACTCTGTCCAAGCCTTTCACTATTCTGTACGTTTCAATGAGGTTCCCCCCCCCCGTTCTCCAGCGAGTACAGGCCCAGCGCATCGTACATTGACCCACTCATTTCCTGGGATCGTTCTCGTAAGGACCCTCATCCAGAGCCAGCGCGTCCTTCCTCGGATACGGGGCCTAAAATTGCTCACGATACTCCAAATGCGGCCTGACCAGCGCCTCCTAGAGCCTCAGCGTTACATCCCTGTTTTTATATTCTCGTCCTTAGAACGGGCAAACTCCGTACAGACAGACAGCGCCCGTGGTCGCGATCAAACCCGGGTCTCCGGCGCTGTGAGGGCAGCAGCTCGAAATCAATGATAAATGTCTGTCCCCCGCTCCCGCTTGCCGGCCTGGTACCCCAAACTAGAATCACCCGCTCCCCCCCGCCCCCCCCCCCCCCCCCCCCATCTCTCCCGCTGCCAGGTTCGGGGCCGAGAGCGTTACGAGATGCTGAAGAAGATCATGGAGGCCATGGAGGTCAAAGACCTCATCCCCGCCAACGTGGTGGACATTTACCTGGCAGCAGCGACAGTGAGTGGGGGGGGGGGGGGTCGCGCTGCAGGGGAGCCTGGGTGGGAGTGAGGGAGTGTGTCTGTGTTGTGGGGGGGGAGGGTGAGGGGGCGCGAGGGGGCGCGCACTGGAGTGAGGGAAGGGGCTATACTGTCGGGGGGGTGAAGGAGTGTGTCTGCATGGGAGGGGGGGTGATGAGGCAGCACTGTAGGAGGGGGTGTGGGGGTGAGGATCAGCCGCAGGGCTGGGGTTGAAGAGGGGGAAGGGGCTGCGCTGTTGGGGTGGGCGGGGGATGGGGGTGGGACGGGAGGGGGGGAAGGAGTGTGTCTGCAATTGTGGTGGGGGGGAGGGAGGTGATGAGGGAGGGGGTGCTCCGCTGGGAGTGAGGGGGGGGGGTGTCTTCATTGTGAGGGGGGGGTTGCACTGTGGGGGGGTGTGGGGTCCGCACTGTTGGAAGGGGAGGTGAGGGGGGGGGGGGAGAGATAATGAGCACCAGACCCACCTGAGCATCCTCCCGTCTCCCGTCCCTTCCACAGACGTCTGAAGGTGGCGCAGACTAAAGAGCGAGCCGGCACTGAGGTGAAGAAAGGGAAGAAGTTGCTGGTGAAGAGTGAACGTGACTCGGACTGACCCGAACCCCCCCCCAGGTCTGGAGACCGCTCCATCAGATGTAACCACACTGCCAACTCTCTCTGCGACTTTTCTATTCTGCGTCTCTCCCCCACCCCCCGGCCCCCCCCCCCCCCCCCCCCCCCCCCCCCCCCCCCCCCCCCCCCCCCCCCCCCCCCCCCCCCCCCCCCCCCCCCCCCCCCCCCCCCCCCCCCCCCCCCCCCCCCCCCCCCCCCCCCCCCCCCCCCCCCCCCCCCCCCCCCCCCCCCCCCCCCCCCCCCCCCCCCCCCCCCCCCCCCCCCCCCCCCCCCCCCCCCCCCCCCCCCCCCCCCCCCCCCCCCCCCCCTCCCCCCCCCCCCACCCCCCCCCCCCCCCCGGCCCCCCCCCCCCCCCCCCCCCCCCCCCCCCCCCCCCCCCCCCCCCCCCCACCCCCCCCCCCCCCCCCCCCCCCCCCCCCCCCCCCCCCCCCCCCCCCCCCCCCCCCCCACTGGCTGGGAAACCCCCCCCACCCAACACTGTGTATCGCTGGCTGGGGACCCCTGGGTTGTCGCTGGCAAAGAATCCCCCGGGCACTTGGCTGTGGATCACCATGGACCTCTGGAAAACCCTGGACCCGACTCCTGGCCTCTGCCCCCCCCCCGCCCTCGTTTGTAGTGACGTTCTAACCGTTGCCTGGTACAGAGAGGGCAAGAGTCAGGTGGGGAGGGGTTGGGGGGGGGGCCTTTTGCTGGACGAAGGGTCTCTGTGCAGGGGGTGGGGGTGGGGGAAGTGAGCAGAGTTTCCTCTCTGCGTCCCCGTGGTCCCAACCCCCCCCCCACACCCCTGCTAAAACCAACGCCTCGTATGCGTCCCACCACCGGCTCACCCGAACCTAGGCACAAAACGGCTGGAGTGAGTGGTCACGGTGGCTCAGCCGTAGAGTTGCGGCGAATGCAGCGCCGGCGACCCGGGTTCCATCCAGACTACTCGTGCTTGCCTGTGCGGAGTTTGCACGTTCTCCCCGTGGGGTTTCCCTCCCACACTCCAAAGACGGGCAGGTGTGTAGGTTAATTGGCTCGGTGAATGCAACAAAAAATGTCCCCAGTGGGTGTCGGATGGTGTGAGCGTGCGGGGGAAAAGAACGGGTGACGTTTCGGGTCGAGACCCTTCTTCAGACTGTGGGGGGGGGGGGGGGGGGGGGGGGGATTGATTTGACTTTCAATTCTGAAGAAGGGTCTGGACCCGAAACGTCACCCATTACTTCTCTCCAGAGATGCTGCCTGGTCCCGCTGAGTTACTCCAGCTTTTCGTGCCTACGGTTTTAAACCAGCTACTGCAGTTCCTTCCGACTCGCCAGTTTGCCTGACCTGCTTTGGGCAGTTGGGAAAGGTTATTGTGGGATTGGAACCGCTCAGACTTGTGCCGGCGTGGACGTGAATGTGGAGGGGAGGGTCAGGTCAGACAGTCAGGCTGTCTCCTCTCCTCCTCTGCAGACCCTCCCTCCCGGTTTGGCTCCTGTTCCTCGACCCCCCCCCCCCTCCCCCCACCTTGTTTTATGTACCCCCTCCTGCGCGCGTATCGCTGTCAGCCTCTGCCTCTGAAAACTTTGTTATAACACATCAATAAATAAAAAAATCAATTTCTATTCTTTTTCGCCCGATGCCTTTGTGGGCCGGACTTCGCAGCTGGCAGAGCTGCTGCCTCGCAGCGTCAGGGTCCAGGGCAAGACCTGAGAGAAGTGCATGGAATTTATTTAGCTGCCTCACAGCCCTTGCAGAGGCCGAGAACCAGGTTCGATCCTGACCACGGAGCGCAGGAGGATGAGAGGTAGAAACTTAGACAATCGGTGCAGGAGGAGGCCGTTCGGCCCTTCGAGTCGGCACCGCCATTCATTGTGATCATGGCTGATCGTCCCCAATCAATAACCCGTGCCTGCCATCTCCCCATATCCCTTGACTCCACCAGCCCCTAGAGCTCAATCCAACTCTCTCTTAAATCCATCCAGTGACTTGGCCTCCACTGCCCTCTGTGCCAGGGAATTCCACAAATTCACAGCTCTCTGGGTGAAAAAGTATTTTCTCACCTCTGTCTTCAATGACCTCCCCTTTATTCTAAGACTGTGTGGCCCCTGGTTCTGGACTCGCCCAACATTGGGAACATTTTTCCTGCATCTAGCTTGTCCAGTCCTTTTATAATTGTATATGTTTCTATAGGATCCCCCCTCATCCTTCAAAACTCCAGCGATCTTATAAAGTGTATAAAATCATGAGAGAAATAGATCGGGTAGACGCACAGAATCTCTTGCCCAGAGTAGGGCAATCGAGGACCAGAGGGCATAGGCTTGAGGTGAAGGGGAAAAGATTTAATAGGAATCTACGAAAGGGTAACATTTTCACACACACATGGAGGTGGGTGTATGGAACGAGCTGCCGGAGGAGGTAGTTGAGGCTGGGACTATCCCAACTTTTAAGAAACTATTAGACAGGTACGTGGATAGGACAGGTTTGGAGGGATATGGGCCAAATGCGGGGATGTGGGACTAGTGTGGATGGGACATGTTGGCCGGTATGGGCAAGTTGGGCCGAAGGGCCTGTTTCCACGCTGTATCATTCTCTGACACTGAACCAGGTTTTGAGGGGGTAACGTTTTCACACACACATGGTGGTGGGTGAATGGAACAAGCTGCCGGAGGAGGTAGTTAAGGCTGGGACTATCCCCAACGTTTTGGACAGGTACATCGATAGGACGGGTTTGGAGGGATATGGACCAAACATGGGCAGGTGGGACATGTTGGCTGGTGTGGGCAAGTTGGGCCGATGGGCCTGATTTTCCATGCTGGATTGGACGAGTCTTGTGTTTCTGAAGGATCTAGGCGAGGGATCGAGCAAAAGGATTTGAGTATAGGAGCAGGGAGGTTCTACTGCAGTTGTACAGGGTCTTGGTGAGGCCACACCTGGAGTATTGCGTACAGTTTTGGTCTCCTAATCTGAGGAAAGACATTCTTGCCATAGAGGGAGTACAGAGAAGGTTCACCAGACTGATTCCTGGGATGTCAGGACTTCCATATGAAGAAAGACTGGATAGACTCGGCTTGTACTCGCTGGAATTTAGGAGATTGAGGGGGGATCTTATAGAACGTTACAAAATTCTTGAGGGGTTGGACAGGCTAGATGCAGGAAGATTGTTCCCAATGTTTGGGGAAGTCCAGGAACAAGGAGTCACACAGTTTAAGGATAAGGGGGAAGTCTTTTAGGACCAAGATGAGAAAAATAAAATTCACACAGAGAGTGGTGAAGCTGTGGAACTCTCTGCCACAGAAGGTAGTTGAGGCCAGTTCATTGGCTATATTTAAAAGGGAGTTAGATGTGGCCCTTGTGGCTAAAGGGATCGGGGGGTATGGAGAGAAGGCAGGTACGGGATACTGAGTTGGATGATCGGCCATGATCATATTGGATGGTGGTGCTGGCTCGAAGGGCTGAATGGCCTCCTCCTGCACCTATTCATCATCAGTGACAATGATGAGTCGGCGTACAGGGTGGAGGTGGAGCTGCTCCCAGGATGGTGCAAATCCCACAACCTCATTCTCAACGTGGGAAAAACGAAGGAGATGGTGGTTGACTTCCGGAGGGCGGGAAAACAACGCCCTACACCTCTGCACATCGATGGAGCTGATGTGGGAAGGGTCAGCAGTGTGAGGTTCCTAGGACTCCACCTGTCAGGTGACCTGACGTCCACGACCAACACCACAGCACTGGTCAAGAGAGCCCAGCAGCGACCACCCTCTCCGTAGACTACGGAAAGCAGGTCTCCCCACTGCACACCTACGAACTTTTTATTGGGACAATCGAGGGCACATTAACCTACGGCATCACCTCCTGGTTCGGGAGCTGCAAGGCGTACGAACGGCACCAACTGGACAGGATTGTGAGGACTGCCAGCAGGATTATTGGTTGGTTAATGTGCCCTCGATTGTCCCCCCAATAAAAAGTTCGTAGGTGTGCAGTGGGGAGACCTGCTTTCCGTAGTCTACGGAGAGGGTGTAGTCGCTGCTGGGCTCTCTTGACCAGTGCTGTGGTGTTGGTCGTGGACGTCAGGTCATCTGACAGGTGGAGTCCTAGGAACTTCACACTGCTGACCCATTATTGCTGGACAGATACAGGAAGAGATGTAGTGGCTTGCAAAAGTATTCATATCCCTTGAACTTTTCCACATTTTGTCACGTTACAACCACAAACGTAAATGTATTTTATTGGGATTTTATGTGATAGACCAACACAAAGTGGTGCATAATTGTGACGTGGAAGGAAAATGATACATGGTTTTCAAATTTTTTTACAAATAAAAAACTGAAAAGTGTGGCGTGCAAAAGTATTCAGCCCCCCTGGGTCAATACTTTGTAGAACCACCTTTCGCTGCAATTGCAGCTGCAAGTCGTTTGGGGTATGTCTCTACCAGCTTTGCACATCTAGAGGCTGAAATTTTTGCCCATTCTTCTTTGCAAAATAGCTCAAGCTCAGTCAGATTGGACGGAGAGCGTCTGTGAACAGCAATTTTCAAGTCTTGCCAGAGATTCTCAATTGTGTCAGCAGAGCCATCTCCGTCATCAAAGACCCCTATCACCCATCGCATCACATATTCTCCATCCCGCCATCTGGGAAGAGGGACAGGAGCATCAGCTGAAAGCCCAGCGGGATGCTCCTCAGCTTCTTCCCGCAGGCTGTAAGACGGATAAACGGACTTTGCCCCCTGCCAAAGTATCGCGCGCCAACCACCAACCTGGACACGCTGAAACAGAGCCTTTGTCACGCCGCTGCCGATCGGAACTCGTGAGATATATATATATATATGTACTTTTATTCTCTATTTCTATTTATTTTTTACCGCACACTGAATGGACTCTGGTTGAGAAACGCTTTTTCGTTTTCCTCTGGGTATGCAAGTACTCAGAAAAGCGATAATAAAGATATACAAGACAATATTGCCTATGTGGCTATGTGCCGCGGGAGCGAGCATGGCCCGCGGGAGCGCGCCTCCCCACCTCCGCTGCTGCACCAGCCGCCGCCAGCAGGTGGCAGCGCCGGCCGGCCGGGCCAGCCATGGGCTGCAATGGCCGGTGATCGCCCCCCGCCCTCCCTCTCCCTCTCTCCCTCCCGTTTGCAGCAACCGAGCCCCGCCGAACCCCGGCAGCTTTTGCATCCGTTACAATGCAAACAGGCCGCTGCCCACGGCCCAAGAGCGGGGACCGGGGGCCGCTCCTAGGCTGTTGGGCGGGTTTGGATCTGCAGCCGATGGCGCTTTTAATGCACGGTGCGATCCCACGTTAAAGCGACAGAAAGGCGGAGGCGGCGGACATGGCCCAGCGTGGAGACGGCACCGGCACCGGCACCGTGCAAAGTGTCCCGGGCCGGGCGTTGCATTCCGACCGGGAACCCGTGCAAACTTCACCGGGCCCGGTGCAAACTCCCCCGGTGCAACCCGCCCTTCTCCCGGGCCAGGCGCTGCAGACTCCCCCGGTGCTCGTGCAAACTCTCCCGGGCCCGGTGCAAACTCCCCCGGTGCAACCCGCCCTTCTCCCGGGCCAGGCGTTGCATTCTGACCCGGGCCCGGTGCAGGCTGTCCGGGATCGTGCAACTGTCCGGGTCCGCGCTGCAGACTCCCCCCGGTATTTTTGGCAAACTCACCCGGCCAGACGTTGCATTCCGTACCGGGGCCCGGTTTGCAAACTGTCCGGGGACCCGTGCAATTCTTCTCCACCGGGCCCGGTGCACGCTCCCCCGCCTGTGCCTCCCGGTGCAAACTCTCCCGTGTGCAAACTCTCCCGGTGCATCCTCTCGGTGCGCATCCTCTCCCGGTGCAAACTCTCTCGGGCCCCGCACGGTCGATCCCCGCCGCCGGACTCGGTCACTATCCCCGGGACCCGCTGGGTCTCTGCTCCCGACCCCGGCGGGCACCGAAACTCGGGCAGAATCGGCCGCTCCAGCAAAGGTGAGGGGGTGTGGGGGGGGTGGAGAGGGTGGGGGTGGGGGGGGGGTGGGGTGGGGGGGGAGAGAGGGTGGGGTGGGGGGGGGGGGAGAGAGGGTGGGGGTGGGGGGGAGAGGGTGGGGGTTGGGGGGGAGGAGAGGGTGGGGGGTGGGGGGGGAGGGTGGGGTGGGGGGAGAGGAGTGGTGGGGGGGAGAGGTGGGGGGGGGAGGGGGTGGGGGTGGGGGGAGAAGGAGTGGGGGGGGGGGGGGATGGGGGGGGGAGAGGGGGGGTCGGGGGGGAGAGGGAGAGGGTGGGTGGGGAAGGTGGGGGGGTGTGGGGGAGCGAGGATGGGGGGTGGGGGGAGAGGGTGGGGGTGGAGGGAGAGGGGTGGGGGTGGGGGGGTCGGGGATCGGGGGGGGGGAGAAGGTGGGGTGGTGGGGGGGAGAGGGTGGGGGTGTGGGGAAGGGAGGTGATGGGGGGGGGGGGGAGGGGTGGGGGTGAGGTGGGGGGGGGAGGTGGGGGGTGGGGGGTAGGGGGGGAGAGGGTGGTGGGCGGGAGGGGTGGGGGTGGGGGAGGAGGGTGGGGGTGGGGTAGGGGCGGGGAGATGTAGGGTGTGTGTGGTGGGTGAGAGTGAGGGGGGGGAGGGAGGGGCGGGAGGGAGGGGTGGGAGGGGAGGGCCGGAGGGTGGGGGGGGGGGTGGGGGGGGGAGTGGGGGGTGGTGGGGTGGGGGAGGTCTGTGGGGGTTTATGAGGAGGGGTGGGGGGGGGGAGGGGGAGTGGGGGGTGGGGGGTGGGGGGGTGGGGGGGGGGAGGGTGGGGGTGGGGGGGGGAGAGGGTGGGGGTGGGGGGAGGGAGGGTGGGGGGGGGGTGGGGGGGGGGAGGGGAGATGGGGGGAGTGGGTGTGTGGGGGGTTGTGGGGGTGGGTGGTGGGGGTGGGGTAGAGGGTGGGGGGGGGGAATGTAGTGGTGGGTGGGGGGGGGAGGGGAGATTGAAGGTTGTGTGGTTTTGGTGGGGTGTTTGAATGTCGGGGCACGGTCTTTTATTTTGACCTTTGATTTTTTTTATTTTTTTATATGATTTTTTTTATTAAGTGTTTTTTAAAATTTATGTTTTTGTTTTTTTGTGTTTTTTTTTTTATTATTACAGTGTTTTTTATATGGTGTGTGGGCGGCGTCCACATTGCACACGCGTATCCCCTGTAATAGTGAGTCGTGGATCAGCGATGCAGTCGGATCAGTGTCCCCCCGACGGAACCCGTATATTGTAGAGACTCCCCCCCACGGCGACCCAACTCGACTCTCCCCATCTCTAACCCCACACTCCCCCCCCCCCCCCCCCTCGCTCACTCTCACTCTCTCTATCCTTCCTTCATCTCTCGTCCCCCCTCCCACCCCCACACAGGTACCGGGACCAGTTTTACTGGCTTGAGTGGACAGCTGTTGGATCAGTTCTTGGGAAAACATCTCGATAATCCTCCTTCCACCCACCTCCCACCTATGACCACCCCCCCCCCCCCCCCCCCCCCCCCCCCCCCCATGTGTGGTTTTTGTTTTGGGGGGGGGGGGTGTTGGGGCGTGGGGGGAGGAAATCTCTCACTAAATTCTTCCCAAAGGATCTTTAATCTTTCCAATCATCTTTCAACGGGGCAGAGACAGTCGTGAATGGGACGGCCTGACCGGAAAGGTGCTAGCAAAGGACCAACCTGCAGAAGACGCCTGCCTTCAAAGTCGTCTCCGGGGAAACCGTGAAGATGCCCTGAAACCCTTGGTGACTCCCCCACCCCCCTCGCTCCTGCACCCCCTAAATAGTCAGCACCCTCCAACCCCCGCTCCCTGCACCCTCCAACCAACCCCGCCTCCCATCCCCCTCCCTCTCCCCCTGCACTCAACATTGCACTACCTTGGGAAGCTTGAGCACAAAGTGCAGGAAGTAACACGGCGGCTCAGGACAGCATCTGTGGAGAGTGGGGTCGTGTGACAATGTCGTCGTTCCCCCCCCCCCCAGCCCCGCAGCCCCCGCACGGCCAATGTTCACCCCACAGCACCGTGTCGGCTCCTCTAATAAAGAGCTGAAGTTTCATAGAGATGATCTTATTACTGGTCACGCATGCACGCGCACCCACGCACACACACACACACGCTCACACACACGAACATACACATACACGCTCACACATACACCTGCTCACATACACGCTCACATGCACGCTCACACACACTCATTCACACATGCGCGCGCGCACGTACACACGCTCACACACACGGACATACACATACACGCTCACACACACGAACATACACATACACGCTCACACACATACACGCTCATACACACGCATTTTCACTCACATACATGTACGCATGCATACACACATACATACACGCACACGAGTACACACAAATGCATACACACGCACACGCAAGCATACACACAGACACGCATGCACACATACATACACATGCGCACACGCTCACATGCACACGTACATGCGAACACACATGCATATATGCATGCACGCACATATACACATGCACACGCACAGACATACACACACGTGCATCAATAAATACACGCATAGACAAATACAGACATGGATGGGGGGAGGGTCGGTGGGGAGGCGTTGAGTTTACCGTTACGTGGACTGAGGTGCAGTGAAAAGCTTTTTGTTGCGCGCAGAAAGACAACACGTGATTAGTGATACACGTGTTAAAGCAGCAAAGTCCGATCAACGATAGTCCGAGGGTCTCCAATGAGGTAGGTGGGAGGTCAGGACCGCTCTCTAGTTGGTGAGAGGACGGTTCAGTTGCCCGATAACAGCCGGGAACAAACTGTCCCTGAATCTGGAGGTGTGTGTGCGTTTGTTTTCACACTTCTATGCCTCTTGCCCGACGGGAGAGGGGAGGAGGGAGTGACCGGGGGGTGAGACCGGTCCGCGATGATGCTGCTGGCCTTGCCGAGGCAGCGCGAGGTGTAGATGGAGTCGACGGAAGGGAGGGTTGGAGCGCGCGATGGTCTGGGGCTGCGTCCACAACTTGCTTTGTGGTCTGGGAGGAGGTTTCGTGGAGATGGAGAGAGAGACGGGCACAGTGCTTGAAGGGCCGAATGGCCTACTCCTGCACCAATTCTAACTCAGCAGCTAGATAGCATCTCTGGAGAAGAGGAATGAGTGGCATGTCGGGTCGAGACCCTTCTTCACGCTGTCTGGGCTTGTTTACACTGGAGTTTAGAAGGATGAGAGGGGATCTTATTGAAACATAAGATTATTAAGGGATGGCACGCTAGAGCAGAAAAGCCATTCAAGGTTTAAGTTAAAATCGTTTTAAAGAAGGAACTGAGATGCTGGAGGAATGAGGGTACACAAAAAGCTGGAGAAATCAGCGGGTGCTAGCAGCATCTAAGGAGCGAAGGTAAGATAGGCGACGTTTAGGGTTCGAAGACCCTTCTTCAGACTGGTTTAAGTTAAGTTTATTTGTCACATACAAGTACGAGATGTGCAGTGAAATGATCATAGACAATTAGTTGCAGGAGGAGGCCATTCGGCCCTTCGAGCCTGCACCGCTATTTCAATATGATCATGGTGATCATCCAACTCAGTATCCGTACCTGCCTTCTCTCCTTACCCCTGATCCTTTAGCACAAGGAGCACATCTAACTCCTCTTTAAATATGGCCAACGGAACTGGCCTCAACTACCTTCTGTGGCAGAGAATTCCAAAGATTCACCATCTCTGTGTGAAAAGAAAAATTCTCATCTCGGTCTAAAAGACTTCCCCCCCCCCTTATCATTAAACTGTGACCCCTTGTCTGGACTTCCCACAACTCGGGAACAATCTTCCTGCGTCTAGCCGAGTCGACCCCTTAAGAATTTATGTAAGTCTCTATCAGATCCCCCCTCAATCTCCTAAATTCCAGCGAGTACAAGCCGAGTCTATCCAGTCTTTCTTCATATGAAAGTCCCGCCATCCCAGGAATCAGTCTGGTGAACCTTCTCTGTACCCCCTCTATGGCAAGAATGAAAAGTGGCAATGCTTGCATATTCACATGTTACATGTTTGCGGGAGGAAAAAAACAGCACACAACAGTAACTTGGTTCAGTAAAGTTAGTCCCTGGTGAGATTGGAGTTTGCAGTCCGAATGGCCTCTGGGAAGAAACTCCTCAACCTCTCCGTTCTCCCAGCATGGCAATGGAGGTGTTTGCCTGACAGTAGCAACTGGAACAGTCCGTTGCCGGGGTGGAAGGGGTCCCCCATGATCTTGTAGGCTCTGGAGTCGCACCTCCTGCTGTATAGTTCCCGCAGAGTGGGCGAGTGAAGTTCCCATGGTGTGTTCGGCCAAACGCACTACTCTCTGCAGAGTCTTCCTGTCCTGGGCAGAGCAGTTCCCAAACCAGATTGTAATATTTCCGGACAGGATGCTTTCCGCGGCCTCTGAGTAGAAGCACTGGAGGATCCTCGGAGACACTCTGAATTTCCTCAGCTGCCTGAGGTGGTAAAAAGTTCCCGATGTTTGGGGGCGGTCCAGAACCAGGGGACCACACACACAGTTTAAGAATAAGGGGTCGGCCATTTAGGACGGAGATGAGGAAACACTTTTTCTCACAGAGAGTGGTGAGTCTGTGGAATTCTCTGCCTCAGAGGATGGTGGCCAATTCCCTGGGTGCTTTCAAGAGAGAGCTAGATAGGGCTCTTAAAGATAGCGGAGTCAGGGGATATGGGGAGAAGGCAGGAACGGGGTACTGATTGGGGAAGATCAGCCATGATCACATTGAATGGCGGTGCTGGCTCGAAGGGCCTACTCCTGCATTCTATTGCCTATTGATAAGGAAGGGTAAGGTGTAAAAACGATAGAGCAAAGGGGATGCAGATTAAGGAAAGTAAAGATAGACAAAAATGCTGGAGAAATTCAGCGGGTGAGGCAGCATCAATGGAGCGAAGGAAATAGGCAACGTTTCGTCCCGAAATCGTTGCCTATTTCCTTCGCTCCATAGATGCTGCCTCACCCGCTGAGTTTCTCCAGCATTTCTGTCTACCTTCCATTTTCCAGCATCTGCAGTTCCTTCTTAAACATAGGAACCTGAGGGGTAACTTTTTCACACAGAGGGTGGTGGGTGTATGGAACGAGCTGCCAGAGGAGGGAGTGGAGGCTGGGGCTATCCCAACGTTTAAGAAACAGTTAGACAGGCACATGGACGGGACAGGTTTGAAGGGATATGGACCAAAATGAAGAAACATAGAAAATAGGTGCAGGAGGAGGCCATTCGGCCCTTCGAGCCAGCACCGCCATTCATTGTGATCATGGCTGATCGTCCCCTATCAATAACCCGTGCCTTTAAGTGGGCGGAAACCTTTTCCCTGTCGGGTCCCCATTGTCGTCGGGGCCTAGTGCTGTGGAGCGGCCTCCGACCGGGACGACCAGTCGCGGAGCCTGCGGGCTCGCCACCGTGGGGCTGGCCGGCCTCGGAGCGCGGGGAGCGGTGGTGGCTCGCCGCTGCTTACCCGACGCCGGGGCTCCAGCTCCAGCTTACTTGCCCGTGGACTGTCGGGTCGGGTGGGAAGAAGGCCGCTCTCGGTGGCTCCCGCAGCACAACTTCTCCAGCCCGGGTGTCGCGGGGTTGGAACGACCGGAGGCGGGGCCCCCGTACATCGCCCGGCGTGCGGCTTTAAATGGCCGGGGCCTTTTTTGTTTTTTTCAGCGCCCGCCCGGGGGGCTCCAACTTTGTGGTTTGGGGCCTAGAGCGGGGGGCCGTACATCGCCCGGCGCGGCCTCAATGGCCGGGGGACTTAACACCGCCCGCCTGGGGCTTCGACATCGAGGAGAAGAGCGGAGGGAGAGAGATGGTGCGGGAGGAGGAAGAGAGATGAAGACTTTTGCCTTCCATCACAGTGATTGGGGAGGAGAGTGTCACTGTGACGGGATGTTTGTGTGAATTGAATGTTTGTTTTGTGTGTTTTTTTTTATGGAATTGTTCGTGTTTGTATGGCTGTGTAGAAACAGAGTTTCGCTCGAGCCTTGAGGTTCGAATGACAAGTAATAAAATGAAGCTTCCCCATCTTCGTATCCCCCCCTGACTCCACCAGCCCCTAGAGCTCTATCTAACTCCCTCGGAGATGTAAAATCCAATCAGTGACGTGCTCCTATGGCCTCCACTGCGTCCCTGGGTGGCAGGGGAATTGGCAGGAGGGAAAATTCCAGTGGGGGCACAAAACCTCTCTGGGGTGGAAAAGGTTTTTTTCACTCAGTCTTAAATGGCCTCCCCTTTATTCGAAGAACAAGGTCACTGTGTGCCAGGAGGCAACAAAGCAACATAACATTGTCAGGAATGGGGGAGATGAGGGAGATCTGGGGTGGTGGGAGATTGGGGGGTGAGGGGGGAGGGTGAGGAGTGAGAGAGAGATGAGAGAGGGAAGCAAGGGTTACTTGACGTGGAGGAGTCCATGTTCGGTGCCGCTGGGGTGGAATATGAGGTTGCTTCTTCCTCAGTTGCGCTGGGCCTCTTGGCTGAGGTTCTAAGGGAGAGGTTTCCCGGGAGAGCTGGGTTGCTTAGGACCGGGCAGGCATTCCGCCGGCCCGGGCAGGCATTCGGCCTGGAAGAGCCACAGGAATGCAGACGGACAGGTTCTTGCCTCACCGCCCCCCTAGGCCGCAACCATCCCTCGTTGCCATGGACATGGAGCTCTCTCACACCTTTGTTTGTTCCTCTTCTCTCCCGCTCTGCACTTCCCCACCCCCTCTCTCTCTGCACTTGACTCTCTCTCCCCTCTCTCTACAACCCTCTCAAGTCCATCAACATCCAGCCCTCGGATGCCATCTTGTCACCGAGTCGCTGGGGTGGGAGATTGCAACCGTCACGCGGTCCGCCCTGTTTCCACTCGACGCGCACAAACGGAAGATCAAATAGAACAAGTTGTCCGACAACGTTAGGCTGTGCCCGCCACACGCAAGAAGAAGACCTCAGTTTCCAGCCTGTTCTCATATCAGTGTCGATAAAATATTTTGAACATTTCAAAATCCAGCGGCGACAAAAGAGGTTGCGGCTCTTGAGGAAACACCGCTCGTTGTACGCGGCCGCACCGTGTGTTTTACGGTGACGCGATACGTCAGCCGCCGAAACAATCGGCAAGTGGGACAGGCCCTTGTATCTGCCCCGTAGTATTGTGTGTGTGCGCGTGTCTGTTGGTGCATTTGTGCATGTGTGTGTGTGCATGCGTGTACATTTGCACATGTGAATGTGTGTGTGGATGCATCTGTGTTCGTTCATAGCCTGCCTCTGATGCTCCACACACGACGCCACTAAGCCACACCAACAAGACACGTCACGCGCATACTCACACGCACATACACACACACACAGACACACACACACAGACACACACACACCCCCCCTTCAATACTGCCAATCAGAGCTGACCGCTTTCCGTTCCCACACTCCAGTTACATTTATAAGTCTCTGACTAATAGACCAAAAGCACCTGTACAAAGGCCCATCCCTAACGTTTAAGTAACCAGTTATTAGTCCACAAAACCAGTCCGCAGCGTCTCATGTTACATCAAAATGCTGGAGTAGCTCAGCTGGTCAGGCAACCTCTCTTGAGAACATGGCCACGGGCGCTGTCTGCACAGAGTTTGCACGTCCTCCCCGTGACTGCGTGGGTTTTCTCCGGTTTCCTCCCACACTCCCAAAGACGTACAGGGCTTGTAAAAACGATCCCGAGTGTGCAGTGTGTGGGCCGATCGCTGGTCGGTGCGTTCCTGCGCTGTATCTCCAAACAAAGCCCCCGCCCCACCCAAGTTGAGTTTATTGTCACGTGTACAGAGGTACGGTGAAAAGCTTTTGTTGCGTGCGATCCAGTCGGCAGAAAGACAATACACGATTACAATCGAGCCGTTAACTCAAATTTCACTGTACCTTAATCGGTTCATGTGACAATTCAAGTGGTTCTTAAATCTTGAATCGAGATACATGATAAGGGAATAACGTTTAGTGCAAGGTAAAGCCAGCAAAGGATAGTCAAAGGTAGACAAAAATGCCGGAGAAAGTCAGCGGGTGCGGTAGCGAGACAGTGGGCTGAGGGAGAGCTGGGAAGGGGAGGAGAAAGCAGGGACTACCTGAAATTGGAGAAGTCAATGTTCGTACTGCTGGGATGTAAAGTGCCAAAGCGAAATATGAGGTGCTGCTCCTCCAATTTACGCTGGGCCTCACTCTGGCCACGGAGGAGGCCCAGGACAGAAAGGTCGGATTGGGAATGGGAGGGGGAGTTGACGTGTGGGGATCAGGTTGGTTATCGCGGACCGAGCGGAGGTGTTGGGCGAAGCGATCGCCAAGCCTGCGCTTGGTCTCACCGCTGTAGAGCAGCCGACACCTGGAGCAGCGGATGCAGGCGATGAACCTCACAACGATGATGCTGCTGACCGATTATGAACCTAATGACGCGGAGGAAAAATGTACAAACCGTTATTTTCATTTTAATTTTTTTTTTTTTTAAAAAGCAACTAATAATTATTAAAAACCATTCGACTGCAGAAAGGAGAGGCTGTTTTCAAACCCACCAGGCCCACACGGTGTAGGTGGAATTACATGCAAGAACTACCCGCGATGGGAGGGAAATGGAGGCACACGCGTGTGGGAGGAATCCCGCACCGGAGGAGGCCGCACACACACACAAGCGGAGGGCCACACGTTGATTCTACACGCTTGGGAAGAAGAGCCGCAGGCGCGAGAGGGCGAGAAGCAGCGTCTCGCAACCGGGATCCCCGGAGCACGAGGGTTCCACGAGAAATAGTGAAAAATAGGCTGATCATATGTAAAGGCACTTTTTTGTTTTAATTCCATATTCATAATTTAATTCTACACGCACGGCTTAGTTAGCTACGTCTCCACGGCGCCCGTGTGAAGCGGCCTTTAGCGGTCAGTGGACAGAAGCGGTGACGGATTTGTGTATCCCCAACTCTTGGTAAAATGCCTGTGCACTTCCCCGCATGATCCTATACGCCTCTAGAAGGATTTTGCTGGCTTTACTAGCCAATACCAAACGTTATTCCCTTATCGTGTATCGCGGACGGCTCATTTGTAACCGTGTATTGTCTTTCCGCTGACTGGATAGCACGCAACAAAGGCTTTTCACTGAATCGGTACACATGACACTAAAACCACACTGAAGATCACCCCTCATCCTCCTGCGCTCCAAGGAATAAAGCCCTCCCCTGTGACCTCTCCCTGTCCCTCGAGTCCTGGCTACATCCTCGTAAAATCTTCTACGCTCTCTTTTTCCCCTCCCAATTTGATTATTGTAGGATTCAGAGCAAACAGTTCCTGATCTGATTTCTCACCCTCCTACCCGCCAATTTAATTTGACCTCCTCTCCCTCCTTCCCCCCCCCCCCCCCCCCCACCCCCCCCCCCCCCCCCCCCCCCCCCCCCCCCCCCCCCCCCCCCCCCCCCCCCACTCTCCCCCCCCCCCCCCCCCCCCCCCCCCCCCCCCCCCCCCCCCCCACCCCCCACCCGAAGATAGTTAAATCGACCCAAAACATAGAAAATAAGTGCAGGAGTAGGCCATTCGGCCCTTCGAGCCAGCAACACCATTCAATGTGATCATGGCTGATCATCCAAAATCAGTAACCCCGTTCCTGCTTTCTCCCCATATCCCTTGATTCCGTTAGCCCTAAGAGCTAAATCTAACTCTGAAGAAGGGTTTCGGCCTGAAACTTTGCCCATTTCCTTCGCTCCATAATTGCTGCCACACCCGCTCCAGCTGAGTTTCTCCAGCATTTTTGTCTACCTTCGATTTTCCAGCATCTGCAGTTCCTTCTTGAACAACGCTCTATTTAACCCTCTCTTGAATATATCCAGTGAATCGGCCTCCGCTGCCTTCTGTGGCAGAGAATTCCACTGATTCACAAACCTCTGGGTTACATTTTTCCTTATCTCAGTCCGAAATGGACTACCCCTTATTCTTAAACTGTGTGTGACCCCTAGTTCTGGACTCCTCCGACATGGGGAACATTTTTCCTGCCTCTAGCCTGTCCAATCCCTTAAGAATGTTATGTTTCCATAAGATCCCCTCTCATCCTTCTAAATTCCAGCGAATACAAGCCCAGTCGACCCGTTCTTCAAACAGCTCAGCCTCACAACTCAAAGCACCGTTTTTTCCCAAATCCTAGCTCCCTTCCCACCCCTCCCACCCCCAAACACAAGGCCGTCTGAAATATTCAGGACTTTCTTTATTTCCAGTAACTTGATTTTGACCAAAGCCGCACCATGCACACAAAATGATAAACTTAACCCTCCTTCCCTCCCGTTTAAAAAAAAAGCCTCGAATCACACAAAACAAAATGGACGTTAAACTTTTAAAATAACTCAAAAAAAAAGCACAAAATGTACAAAGTTCACTCAAGCGGGAAGTATTTTCTTCACTGCTGCAAGGCCCGATCGGCGATCCTTCAGAGAGAACAGTTCACAGAGATTTCTCCTCAGTGACGGGCACTGGGAGTTAGGCTCCACCGAGCCGCCCCGGCCTTTAGGCCCGGCTCACACAAACTCCTTGTTGCTGCTTGCGGCGCTGGCAGCGGGCCGAGAGCGGGCCTTGGACTTGGGATAAGAGGCAGGGTAACCGCTGCCACCCTTCCTGGGGCAGGAACAACTCAGCATCCCGCCCCCAATCAGCACCAAAGCCGCGCCAGCCCAGTTGACAAAGATGGCCGATCCAAACTCATATCTGGGTTGAGGGGGGGGGGTTGGGGGAGAGAAAAGAGAGAGAAAATACAAATCAGAGAGAGTCAATGATAGTTCGTTCGATCCAAGACCCTTTCCCACAGCCCAGCCCAGCTGCAGACACCGTAGGAGCCGTTCGGTAGGCTGGTCGGTGTATGGAACGAGTTGACCCCCCACTCAAGGGGCCAAAGGGCTTGTTTTCACATTGTATCTCCAAACCAAACTGATGTCGAAGTTAATGTTATTGTTCATAAGGGATAGGAGCAGAATTAGGCCATTTGGCCCATCAGACCTACTCCGCCATCCAATCAGGGCTGATCTATCTCTCCCTCCTAACCCCATTCTCCTGCCGTCTCCCCATCAACCCCAGACATCCGTACTAATCAAGAATCTATCTCTCTCTCTCTCTGCCTTCAAAGTACTTAAAAAACAATGGGTCGGGCAGCGTCTCAGTTTAGAGGCAACAGGCCCTTCGACTCCATGCCGACTATTGGTCACTTATCCCGCTGCACACTCGGGGGCAATTTACAGAGGGCCGATTAACCTACAAACCGGAGAAAACCCACGCAGGTGACGGGGAGAACGTGCCAACTCCGTACAGACAGCACTCGAGGTCAGGATCGAACCTGGGAGTGGAGGGGGGTCCCTGGAGCTGCGTCGCTTTACCCCTACCACACACAAACCCCCCCCCCCCCCCCCCCCCCCCCCCCCCCCCCCAAACCCGGAATAGATTCCAATGCTCGGCGATCCCTCTCCCTTTCTCCTTCCCTCCTTCCCAACCCAGCGTTGCAAATTACTTTGTGTTGACGGGGGTCAGAGGGTTGTAGAAGTCACGGACAATCTCATTCCCAATCCAGGAGGCACCGATTAACACACAGAGACCTGGGGAGGGGGGGGTGGGGGGAGAGAGGGAGGGGGGACACACAGATCAGTATCAAAACATCTCACCAAATTCCCAACATTTATCTTCCCCCCTCTCCATTCTCTTTTCCATCACCCCACCCCCCCCTTCTTTCCCACCCTCCACCCCCGCCGCAGCTTCCCTTTCCGTCACCCTATCCTCCTCCTCCACCCCCCCCATTCCTCTCCCTATCCTTCCCTCTGACTTAATCCTCATCTTCCACCCTTCCAGTACCACCGTTCCCTCAATGCCCCCCCCAAAACCCTTCCACAAACCTCCTCCCCATTCCCCCTCCTCTCCTCCCCCAAAATCCACCTCCCCCCTCCCCTATTCCCTCCCCCATCCTCTTCTTACCCCATCCTCTCCTACCCATCCCCATTCTCCCCCTCTATCCCAACTCCTATTTCCCCCCCCCCCCCCACCTCAACCATTCCACCCATTCTCCCCCTCAACCCCATTCTCCCTCTCAACCTCTCCACCCCAATCCACTTCTCCCAAACCTTCCGGAAGGTTCCGGTCACTCACCAGCCAGGATGAAGGTGATTCCTCCTCCCATGGCGATGCGGGATTTCTTGACCTTGTCATCACCGCCGCACTTGGTGCACTTCATGCCCACGGTGCTGACGCCCACCGCCAGGACCCCCACCACGATCCCCACCACCATCAGGGCGCGAGTGGCCTGCAGTGAACCTGGGGGGGGGGGGGGGGGGGGGGGGGGGGGGGGGGGAGAGAGAGAGAGACACACACACACAAGGGTCAACACAAGCATCATATGGTCGCACGTTTATAGCAGCACTAATTAATCCGCACGCCCTTTGCTGCCTTTGTGGAGTTCGCACGCGACCCGCTCAGGGTCTCCTCCGGCTGCTCCGGTTTCCTCCCACATCCAAAAATGTTCTTATAGAAACATATAAAATTATGAAAGGACTGGACAAGCTAGATGCAGGAAAAATGTCCCCAATGTTGGGCGAGTCCAGAACCAGGGGCCACACACGGCCTTAGAATAAAGGGGAGGTCATTTCAGACTGAGGTGAGAAAAAACGTTTTCACCCAGAGAGTTGTGAATTTGTGGGATTCCCTGCCACAGAGGGCAGTGGAGGCCAAGTCACTGGATGGATTTAAGAGAGAGTTAGATAGAGCTCTAGGGGCAAGGGGAGTCGGGGGATATGGGGAGAAGGCAGGCACGGGTTATTGATAGCGGAAGATCAGCCATGATCACAATGAATGGCGGTGCTGGCTCGTAGGGCCGAATGGCCTCCTCCTGCACCTATTTTCTATGTTTCTATCCCAAAGACGCGCGGGTTTGGACGTCTAATTAACCGGCGCGCCTTTGGGATGTGGGAGGAAACCGGAGGCACCTGGAGAAAACCCACGTGGTCCCAGGGAGAACTGTGACTCTGAACGGAAACTCAACTAGAATACAGGACTTGAGGGCCTGAGCTATAGGGAGCGGTTGAGCAGGTTTCTAAACTAAACCGACCTCCCCCCTGACACCCAGTCTGAAGAAGGGTATAAAATCACGAGAGTTATTAGATGCACAGAGTCTCTTGCCCAGAGGAGGGGAATCGAGGACCAGAGGACACAGGTTCAAGGTGAAGGGGAAAAGATTTAATGGGAATCTGAGGGGTAACTTTTCCACACAAAGGGCGGTGGGTGTATGGAACAAGCTGCCAGAGGAGGTAGTTGAGGCTGGGACTAACCCAACGTTTAAGAAACAGTTGGATAGGACAGGGTTGGAGGGATATGGACCAAGCGTGGGCAGGTGGGACTAGTGTAGCTGGGGCACGTAGGCCGGAGCGGGCAGGTTAGGCCGAAGGGCCCCGTTTCCACGGCGATTTCTACGAGCAGAGTTTGGCCCTCCAAGTCTACTCCGCCATTCAATCGCGGCTGATCTATCGAAGATAAGACACGACACGCTGGAGTAACTCAGCGGGACAGGCAGCATCTCTGGAGAGGAGGAATGGGCGATCTTCAGATTGAAGGGTCAAGCCCCTTTCCCACACCGGCCAACATGTCGCCAATTCCTTCGCTCCATAGATGCTGCCTCACCCGCCGAGTTACTCCAGCATTTTTATTTTGCCCATCTTTGATTTTTCCAGCACCTGCAGTTCTTTTTAAATATGATTACAAATCGAGCCATCCACAGTGCACAGATACAGGATAAAGGGAATAACGTTTAGTGCACAACCTCTGGACACACTTCAATGCCAGCGCATCCTTCCCCTGACATGGTGGCTGCCAAAAGCAAGATAGTAACAGAGCATGAATGGCCTCCAAACCGACCATGGTGCTAGTTAAATGCAGTCAACAAAATAATAATAGACAATAGACAACAGGCGCAGGAGTAGAGGCCGTTCGGCCCTTCGAGCCAGCACCGCCATTCAATGTGATCATGGCTGATCATCCCCAATCAGTACCCCGTTCCTGCCTTCTCCCCATATCCCGCTATTTTTAAGAGCCCTATCTAGCTCTCTCTTGAAAGCATCCAGAGAACCGGCCTCCACCGCCCTCTGAGGCAGAGAATTCCACAGACTCACCACTCTCTGTGAGAAAAAGCGTTTCCTCGTCTCCGTTCTAACTGGCTTACTCCTTATTCGTAAACTGTGTGTGTGGCCCCTGGTTCTGGACTCCCCCACCACCAGGAACATGTTTCCTGCCTCTAGCGTGTCCAAGCCCTTAACAATCTTATATGTTTCAATGAGATCCCCTCTCATCCTTCTAAACTCCAGAGTGTACAAGCCCAGCTGCTCCATTCTCTCAGCGTATGACAGTCCCGCCATCCCGGGAATTAACCTTGTATACCTACGCTGCACTCCTTCAATAGCAAGATTGTCCTTCCTCAAATTAGGGGACCAAAACTGCACACAATACTCCAGGTGTGGTCTCACTAGGGCTCTGTACAACTGCAGAAGGACCTCTTTGCTCGTATATTCGATTCAATAACAGGAGGTTAGAATCCAACAGAGAGGAAGTATGAAGCCAATGGCTTGTCGTGTAAAACCCCAATGAGGAACATGCCACATCTCCTTCCCTAAATCTCGCATCCCGCGTCGAGCTGCTGCCAGAGACCCGGGTTCCCATCCCGACCACGGCTGCTGCCATTATGGAGTTTGCACGCGACCCGCTTAGGGGCTCCTCCGGTTCCCTCCCACATCCCAAAGACGCACGGGTTTGGACGTTTAATTAACCTGCACGCCTTTGGGATGTGGGAGGAAACCGGAAGCACCTGGAGAAAACTCCCCACATAGTCCCAGGGAGAACAGTGACTCTGAACGAAAACTCAACTAGAAAATTTACAATTATGTTGCCAGGACTCGAACGCCCGAGCTACAGGGAGAGGTTGAGCAGGTTTCTAAACTAAACCGACCTCTCCCTTGACTCCCAGTCTGAAGAAGGGTATAAAATCTTAGATGCACAGAGTCTCTCTCCCAGAGTAGGTGAATCGAGGACCAGAGGACACAGGTTCAAGGTGAAGGGGAAAAGATTGTAATAGGAATCCAAGGGGTAACTTTTCCACACAAAGGGTGGTGGGTGTATGGAACGAGCTGCCGGAGGAGGTAGTTGAGGCTGGGACTATCCCAACGTTTAAGAACCAGTTAGACAGGTACATGGATGGACAGGTTTGGAGGGATATGGGCCAAACGCAGGCAGGTGGGACTAGTGTAGCTGGGGCATGTTGGCCAGTGTGGGCAAGTTGGGCCGAAGGGCCTGTTTTGACACACAAGCAGATTTAGGCCCGATGACCCATCAAGTCTACTCCGCCATTCGATCGTGGCCGATCTATCGAAGATAAGACACAAACAGTTGGAGTAACTCAGCGGGACAGGCAGCATCTCTGGAGGAGGAGGTGGAATGGGAAAGTTGGGCCCGTTTCCACACTGTATCACTCTGTGACTCCGAGGGTCTCAGCCTGAGACGTCACCCATTCCTTTTCTCCACAGATGCAGGCCCGAGTTCCTCCAGCTTTCTGTGCGTCTATCTCCGGTTTAAACCAGCATCTGCAGTCACTTCCTCTTGGTTCTTGGTTCCTCTACTCTGGGGTTGGGGGGGGAAGGGAAGGGATGGAGGGGGGGGGGGGGAAACAAAGACTCTGCGAACGCTCACCTGATCTATTTCCCCGCCCCCGCAGCAAAACAGGATGTGGACAGGGAGGGAAGAGGAACTATGGGAGGAGAATGTTGGCGGTGAAAGCCGAACGCTCGGTTTATGGATTAAACGAATCCTGACTAAACCGGCTTCCTCCCAACACCAAACAGCAGTGGAAGCATTGACCTGGATCGGTGACCAGGGCTCGTCCAGCATTGTTTAGAGATACAGCGCGCAAACAGGCCCTTCGGCCCACCTGGACCGTGCCAACCCCCACACACTAATGTTATACACACAAACACACCACACACACTAAGTAAGTTTATTGGCCACGTATGTTCACATACAAGGAATTTGCCTTGGTGCTCCGCCCACAAGTACTGACATGACACACACGCACTCTAACGCCATACACACACACACACACACTAACTAAGTAGGTTTATTGGCCAAGTATTCACATACAAGGAATTTGCCTTGGTGCTCCTCCCACAAGTAGCGACATGACACACACACACACACACGCGGAAATTTACAGTTCACACCAAGCCTATTAACCTACAAACCCGCAGGTCTTTGGAGTGTGGGAGGAAACCGGAGCTCCCGGAGAAAACCCACGATGGACGTGCAAACTCCATACAGACAGCGCCCGGGGTCAGGATCGAACCCGGGACTCTGGGGCTGTGGGGCGGCAGCTCGGAGTCGGGTGGGTGATGGAGCCGGGGACGTTTCCACCAGTGGGAGAGTCCCGCAGCAGAGGGCACGGCCTCAGAATTAAAGGACGTTCGTTCTTTTGGGAAGGAGACGAGGAGGAATTTCCTTAGTCGCCCACAGAGGGCGGTGAATCTGTGGGATTTGCTGCCACAGGACGGCGGTGGAGGCCCAAAGTCAGTGGGACACAGACGGAGGGAGGGGTAGAACATGGGACACGGCCTCCTCCCTCCACCACCAGGTAAATACACCTGGCGGCAAGCCCAGGTACAGGTGATCTTGCACACACTCACCTGGGGAAGGGTGGGGGGGGGGGAAATCAAACGGAGCTCGACTTAACCTGGGGGACTTCTCGCTCTACCCCTTCCCCCCCCCCCCCCCCCCCCCATCTTGTCACCCATTCCATTTCTCTCCGCTCTCACCCCCTCCACATTTTCCGTCTGCCTCTCCCCATCTGTTTTTTTTCTTTCCCTCTACTCCACCCGCCCCACCCACATCCCCTTCTCTCTCCTCCACCCCCTGTTCTTCCCCTTCCTCCTCTCCCCCCCTTCTCCTCTCTCCCCCTCTGACTTCTCTGTATGTCTGTCTCTCCCCCTCTGTCTCTCTGTATGTCTGTCTCTCCCCCTCTGTTTCTCTGTATGTCTGTCTCTCCCCCTCTGTCTCTGTATGTTCTCTCTCCTCCTCTGTCTGTGCCTCTCCCCCTCTGTCTGCCTCTCCCCCTCTGTTTGTCTGCCTCTCCCCTCTGTCTGCCTCTCCCCCTCTGTCTGTCTGCCTCTCCCTCTGTCTGCCTCTCCCCCCCTCTGTCTGTCTGTCTGTCTCTCCCCTCTCTCTGTCTGTCTGTCTCCCCTCTGTCTGTCTCTCTCCCCTCTGTCTTCTGCCTCTCCCCTCTGTCTGTCTGTCTCTCTCCCCTCTGTCTGTCTGTCTGCCTCTCTCTCCCCTCTGTCTGTCTGTCTGCCTGCCTCTCTCCCCTCTGTCTTTTCTGCCTGCCTCTCCCTCTGTCTCTGTCTGTCTGTCACTCTCCCTCCTCTCCCTCGCTCTGTCTGACCTCAGGTGCCGCAGTTTATCAGTGCTTTGTGTTCGGGTTCTATCAACGAGATAAACTTAATCGCAAAACAAACTCGACAGAACTACAGACGCCAGGGTTTGTGTAAACAGGCGCTCCCTTCCCCCACAGAGGCGCTCCCTCACCCCAGTCGGGGGGGGGGGGGGGGGGGGGGGGGGGGGGGGGGGGTTAGACATGACAGAGGGGTGGGGTGGGGGTAGAGAGAGGGAGAGATTAACACAATACATTAGAGGCGGGGGCGGGGGTGGGGTTGGTGGAGCCGGGACCTGGACATTGTTACTCTGGGGAGGAGGGAGGGAGCGCCTCGGGGAGGGAGGGAGGGAGCGCCTCGGGGAGGGGAGTGCCTCGGCAGCTTTTGCACTTTTCCCAACGCAGAAATAAGGGAAAGAAAGGACAAAGAGAGAGAGAGAGAAAGGCGAAAGAGAGAAAAAGAGAGCGGAAAACAGACGGAACGAGAGAAAGAGAGAGAGGAAACACACACACACACACACTCGACCCCCCCAAAAAAAAAGACAACCCCCTCCCTCCACACTCAACCCCCTCCCTCAGGGAGTCTGGATGGAGTCGGGCACCTTGCACTGTATCTGCCCCCCCCCCCAACTCACTCACTCCCCCCCTCTCCTTCTGCCCCCTCTTACCCACTCCTCTCTCCCACTGTAACTCTCTCCCCCACCCAACTCTCCCTCTCCTCCCCTCTCCCTCAAGAGACAAAATACAATTATTTGTCACATGTGCCAGATGGCTGAGTGAAATGGGATTACAATACAGCCACACAATAAAAAAAATAACTCTCCCCCCCCAGTCTCCCTACGCACCCCCCTCTCTCCCTCCCACTCTTCTACCCCTTCTCCCACTCAAACTCTCCCCCCTCTCTCCAACTCACTCACCCCCCCCACCCACCCCCTCCACCAATTCTCTCCCAACTCTCTCCCCCCCACCCCTCTCCCACCAACTCTCTACCCCTCTCTCTCTCTTCCCCCCCCCAACTTTTTCTGTCCCCCACCCTTCTCTCCTCCCACCAACTCTCTCTCCCCCCACTAACCAACCCTCCCTTTCTCTCCCTCTATCTCTCACTCTTCCCACTCCTTCTGCCCCCTTTTACAACTCCTCTCTCCCACAAACTTCCCCCCCCCCCAGCAATTCTCTCGCAACTCTCTCCCCCCCCACCTACACCCACACCCACCCACACCTACCCACCCACCCACCCACACCTCACCTACACCCACCCACACTACACCCACACCCACACACCTACACCCCCCCACCCACACCTCACCTACACCCACCCACACATCTACACCCCCCACACCCCACCCACACCTACACCCACACCCCTACCCCACCCCCACCCCCCACACACCTACACCCACCCACACCACCCACACCTACAACCCACCCCACACTTACACCCCCTCACCCCACCTACACCCCCCACACCTACACCTACCCACACCTACACCCCCCACACCTACACCCCCCACCCACACACCTACACCCACCCACACCCCCCACACACCTACACCCCCACACACCTACACCCACCCACACCCCCCACACCTACAACCACACCTACACCCCACCCACACTTACACCCCCTCACTCCCACCTACACCTACCCACACCTACACCCCCCAACCCTCACTCCCACCAACACACCCCCACCCACACCTACACCCACCTACACCCACACCCACCTCTCCCCCTCACCTCCGAGCGCCAGGATGGAGTCGTACACCTTGCACTGGATCTGCCCGGTGCTCTGGAAGACGCAGTTCATCCACAGCCCCTGGTAGACGGCCTGGGCGGTGATGATGTTGTCCCCGGCGTAGCTGGACATCTTCCACTGCGGCATGAAGGTGCTGGCAACCACGGCCACCCAGCCCAGCAGCGCCAGCGCGAAGCCCAGGATCTGGAGCCCGGCGTTCGCCATCCACCCTCTACACCCTCTACACTCGCTCTCTGCTCTCTACACTCGCTCTTTCGCTCTCTTCCCTCTCTCTCTCCTTTCTTTCGTCTCTTTCTTTCTCTCTCTCTCTCTCTCTCTCTTCTTTCTCTTGGTTTCTCTCTCTCTCTCTCCTTTCTTTCTCCCCTCTTTCTCTCCCTCCCCTTTTCTCTCCCTCTCTCTCCTTTCTCACTTTCTCTCGCTCCTGTTTCTCTCTCTCTCTCCCCTTTCTCTCTTCTGTTTTTCTCTCTTTTCCCCGTTCCTTCTGTTTTTCTCTCTTTTTTCCCTCTTTCCTGTTTTTCTCTCTTTTTTCCCTCTCTCTCTTGTTTTTCTCTCTTTTTTTCTCTTTCCTTCTGTTTTTGTCTTTTTCCCCCTCTTTCCTTCTGTTTTTCTCTCTTTTCCCCCTCTTTCCTTCTGTTTTTCTCTCTTTTCCCCCTCTTTCCTTCTGTTTTTTCTCTCTTTTCCCCCTCTTTCCTTCTCTCTCTCTTTCCCCCCTCTTTCTCTCTCCTTTCTTCTGTTTTTCTCTCTCTTTTTTCCCCCTCTTTCTCTCTCCTTTCTTCTGTTTTTCTTTCTTTCTGGTTTTTCTTTCTTTCTCCTCTGGCTGTCCCCTTCCTCCTCTCTCTGTGTGCCTCTCTCTGCGCCGCTCACACACCTTTACCTGTGCCGGCCCCACCTCCACCTGTTTATAAGGTGAGGGCGGCGTGACCGCGCACCGGATCCCCGCGGGGACGCGCGTCGGGTTTCGATTGAGAAACCCTCCCGTTTCATCACGTAAAACGCCAGCCTCCTCTCTCCACGTCTCCACAGACCTTGTTTGGAGACAAACAAACTCCTTCCAGGTATCCTCCACCTCCACTGGTTCGATCCTGACCTCAGTTGCTGTCTGTGTGGAGTTTGCCCGTTCTCCACTGGGTTTTCTCCAGTTTAATTTATTGTCTTGTGCAGGGGAAATCTTTTTTTTTGTTTTTTTAAATAATATTTTTATTAGAAGCATATACATGTCGTAACCAAAACACATTTTGTTTATCGATTATATATTGTAAATAGCTGGGGTCCCAGCTATCGAAAGAGCTGGGATCCTTGTTTATCATTTACATATTAACACAGCTTCTATTTGTTCATTTTTTCATATAGATAGAAAGAAGGGGGGCAGAAAGAGCAGAGAAAATAAGATGTTTTTTTTTTAAATAATATTTTTATTAGAAACATAGAAAATAGGTGCAGGAGGAGGCCATTCGGCCCTTCGAGCCTGCACCGCCATTCAATATGGTCATCCAACTCAGTATCCCGTACCTGCCTTCTCTCCATACCCCCTGATCCCTTCAGCCACAAGGGCCCCATCTAACTCCCTCTTAAATATGGCCAACAAACTGGCCTCAACTACCTTCCGTGGCAGAGAATTCCACAGATTCACCACTCTCCGTGTGAAAAATGATTTTCTCATCTCGGTCCTAAAAGACTTCCCCCTTATCCTTAAACTGTGTGACCCCTTGTCCTGGACTTCCCCAACATCAGGAACAATCTTCCTGCACCTAGCCTGTCCAACCCCTTAACAATTTTGTAAGTTTCTATAAGATCCCCCCTCAATCTTCTAAATTCTAGCGAGTTCTGAAGAAGGGTCTCGACCCGAGACGTCACCCATTCATTTTCTCCAGAGATGCTGCCTGTCCCGCTGAGTTACTCCGGCATTTTATGTCTGCCTTCAGCTTTTATTGAATGCTATCCAGTTAGCGCAAAGACTATTCATAGAGTGATACAGTGTGGAAACAGGCCCTTCAGCCCACAATGGCCAACATGCCCCATCTACACTCTATACACATTAGCTGCAGGAGTAGGCCATTTGGCCCTTCGAGCCAGCACCGCCATTCAATGTGATCACGGCTGATCATCCCCAATCAGTACCCCGTTCCTGCCTTCTCCCCATATCCCCTGACTCCGCTATCTTTAAGAGCCCTATCTAGCTCTCTCTTGAAAGCATCCAGAGAACCTGCCTCCACCAATGTACTGATTGGGGATGATCAGCCATGATCACATTGAATGGCGGTGCTGGCTCAAGGGGCCGAATGGCCTACTCCTTGTAGGCCATTGTACTCACTAGAATTTAGAAGATTGAGAGGGGATCTTATAGAAACTTACAAAATTCTTAAGGGGTTGGACAGGCTAGATGCAGGAAGATTGTTCCCGATGTTGGGGAAGTCCAGGACAAGGGGTCACACAGTTTAAGGATAAGGGGGGAGTCTTTTAGGACCGAGATGAGAAAAACATTTTTCACACAGAGAGTGGTGAATCTGTGGAATTCTCTGCCACAGAAGGTAGTTGAGGCCAGTTCGTTGGCTATTTTTAAGAGGGAGTTAGATGTGGCCCTTGTGGCTAAAGGGACCAGGGGGTATGGAGAGAAGGCAGGTACAGGATACTAAGTTGGATGATCAGCCATGATCATATTGAATGGTTGTGCGGGCTCGAAGGGCCGAATGGCCTCCTCCTGCACCTATTGTCTATGTTTCCATGCTTCCTGCTCCAATTGTCTATTGTCTAAAGGAGATGAGGATGAATTTCTTTAGCCAGAGGGCGGTGAATCTGTAGAAGTCATTGCTACAAGTGGCCATGGAGGCCAAGTCATTGGGTATTTTGAAATAGGTTTCTCTGCTATCTCCTTTAGGAGGAAGGCAGGGGAGAGGGAAGGGTAGATCAGCCGTGATTGAATGGCAGTGTTGACTTGATGGGCCGAATGGCCCAATTCTGCTCCTGTGACGTATGAAACATGCACTTTTTTTTTTTGGACAAATCTTAGTGTTTTCCGTTTTTGTTGTTGTTTTGTTTTAGAGTTGCAGTAAGGGTACAGACCCTTCGGCCCATTCACACCAATTCTATGTTATTCCCTCTTTCCCATCCACTCCCTGCACCCTAGGAATATTTTTTTTCACCTACAAACCTGCACAAATCTGGGATGTTGGAGGTAACTGGTGCACCCCGGCCAGTCCCTCTTCTCCCCTCTCCCATCGGGCAAGAGGTACAGAACATGTTTCCTGCCTCTAGTGTGTTCAATCCCTTAATAATCTAATATGTTTCAATAAGATCCCCTCTCATCCTTCTAAATTCCAGTGTAGACAAGCCCTGACAGCGTGAAGAAGGGTCTCGACGACCCGACACGCCACCCATTCCTTCTCTCTAGAAATGCTATCCGACCGCTGAGTTACAATAGGTGCGGGAGTCGGCCATTCGACCCTTCAAACACTTTGTGTGTGTGTGTCTCTCTCTCTCTCTCTCGCTCTCTCTCTCTCTCTCTCTCTCTCCATAAAACCTCCCCCCAGACACAAGACCGCATGTTGCGGACATAGAAACATAGAAAACATAGAAATTAGGTGCAGGAGTAGGCCATTCAGCCCTTCGAGCCTGCACCGCCATTCAATATGATCATGGCTGATCATCCAACTCAGTATCCCGTACCTGCCTTCTCTCCATACCCTCTGATCCCCTTAGCCACAAGGGCCACATCCAACTCACTCTTAAACATAGCCAATGAACTGGCCTCAACTACCCTCTGTGGCAGAGAGTTCCAGAGACTCACCACTCTCTGCGTGTGGAGGTCTGGACGCAGCCCAGACCTCCACACACAAACCAACCTCCCTTCCGTCGACTCCATCTACACCTCAAGGCCAGCAGCATCATCGTGGACCAGTCTCACCCCCCCGGCCACTCCCTCTCCTCCCCTCTCCCATCGGGCAAGAGGTACGGAAGTGTGAAAACCAACGCACACACACCTCCAGTTTCTTCCCGGCTGTTATCGGGCAACTGAACCGTCCCACCACAACCAGCGAGCGGTCCGGAACTACTGTTCACCTCATCGGTGACCCTCGGACTATCCTTGATCAGACTTTGCACTAAATGTTATTCCATTATCATGTATCTATACACCGTAAATGTGGAACCATGTTACAGGAAAGATATTCAAGATTCAGGAGAGTTTATTGTCGCGTGTCCCAGACAGGACAATGAGATTCTTGCTTTGCTTCATCACAACAGAACATAGTAGGCATTGACTACAGAACAGATCGGCGTGTCCATATACCATTATGTAAATATATACACCCATGAATAAATAAACTGATGAAGTGCAAATAAACAGAATGTTCAGAGTTTTCTTTGAGTTGAGTTTAATAGCCTGATGGCTGTGGGGGAGTAGCTATTCCTGAACCCGGACGTTACAGTCTTCAGGCTCCTGTACCTTCTACCTGAAGGTAGCAGGGAGATGAGTGTGTGGCCAGGGTGGTGTGGGTCCTTGATGATGCTGCCAGCCTTTTTGAGGCAGCGACTGTGGTAGATCCCCTCGATGGAAGGAAGGTCAGAGCCGATGATGGACTGGGCAGCGTTTACTACTTTTTGTAGTCTTTTCCTCTCCAGGGCGCTCAAGTTGCCGAACCAAGCCACGATGCAACCGGTCAGCAAGCTCTCTACTGTGCACCTGTAGAAGTTAGAGAGAGTCCTCCTCGACAGACCGACTCTCCGTAATCTTCTCAGGAAGTAGAGGCGCTGGTGAGCTTTCTTAATAATTGCATCAGTGTTCTCGGACCAGGAGAGATCTTCCCAGATGTGCGCGCCCGGGAATTTGAAGCTCTTGACCCTTTCAACCATCGACCCGTTGATATAAACGGGACTGTGGGTCCCCATCCTACTCCTTCCAAAGTCCACACTCAGTTCCTGGTCACGCTGAAAGGGTTCAGAGAAGATTTACGAGGATGTTGCCAGGACTCGAGGGGCCTGAGCTACAGGGAGAGGTTGAGCAGGCTGGGTCTCCATTCCTTCAAGCGCAGGAGGATGAAGGGCGATCTCATAGAGGTGTACAAAATCATGAGAGGAATAGATCGGGTAGACGCACAGAGTCTCTTGCCCAGAGTAGGGGAATCGAGGACCAGAGGGCACAGGTTTAAGGTGAAGGGGAAAAGATTTAATAGGTATCTTAGGGATGACTTTTTCACACAAAGGGTGGTGGGTGTGTGGAACGAGCTGCCAGAGGAGGTAGTTGAGGCTAGGACTATCCCAACGTTTAAGAAACAGTTAGACAGGTACATGGATAGGACAGGTTTGGAGGGATATGGACCAAATGCAGGCAGGTGGGACTAGTGTAGCTGGGACATGTTGGCCGGTGTGGGCAAGTTGGGCCAAAGGGCCTGTTTCCACACTATGAGCAGAGTTAGGCCCGACAGTCCTTCAAGTCTACTCCGCCATTCGATCGTGGCTGATCTATCGAGGATAAGACACAAAATGTTGGAGTAACTCAGCGGGACAGGCAGCATCTCTGGAGGAGGAGGAATGGGTGACTTCTTCAGATTGGGCAAGTTGGGCCGAACGGCCTGTTTCCACACTGTATCACTCTGTGACTCTGAGGGTCTCGACCCGAAACGTCACCCATTCCTTTTCTCCACAGAAGCTGGCCCGGGTTACTCCAGCTTTCAGTGCGTCTATCTCCGGTTTAAACCAGCATCTGCAGTCACTGCCTCTTGTTTCTTGGTTCCTCTACTCTGGGGGGAGGGGGGGGGGGGGGGGGGGGGGAAAGACTATGTGAGCGTACACCTGATCTATTTTTTCCCCACCCCCGCAGCCTCCTGCACCAAAAACAGGATGTGGACACAGAGGGAAGTGAAACTATGGGAGGAGAACGTTGGTGGTGAAACGGTTTATGGATTAAAAGAATCCTGACTAAAGAGAGAGAGAGACAGACAGACAGAGAAACAGAGAGAGTCAGAGAGAGAGACAGAGACAGAGACAGAGAGAGACAGAGAGAGAGAGACAGAGACAAGAGTCAAGAGACTTGGCTTGTACTCGCTGGAATTTAGGAGATTGAGGGGGGATCTTGTAGAGACTTC
Source organism: Okamejei kenojei (assembly GCA_035221665.1). NCBI lineage: Eukaryota > Metazoa > Chordata > Chondrichthyes > Rajiformes > Rajidae > Okamejei > Okamejei kenojei. Next base: position 13,554,203 of record CM069172.1, read on the forward strand.
TTAAGGGGTTGGATGCAGGAAGATTGTTCCCGATGTTGGGGAAGTCCAGGACAAGGGGTCACAGTTTAAGGATAAGGGGGAAGTCTTTTAGGACCGAGATGAGAAGATCATTTTTCACACGGAGAGTGGAATTCTCTGCCACAGAAGGTAGTTGAGGCCAGTTCATTGGCCATATTTAAGAGGGAGTTAGATGTGGCCCTTGTGGCTAAAGGGATCAGGGGGTATGGAGAGAAGGCAGGTACGGGATACTGAGTTGGATGATCAGCCGTGATCACATTGAATGGCGGTGCAGGCTCGAAGGGCCGAATGGCCTCCTCCTGCACCTATTGTCCATGATTCCATGATTCTATGAAGAGAGTTTTATTGTCGTGTGTCCCAGATAGGACAATGAAATTCTTGCTTCCTGCAACACAACAGAATATGTAAACATAATACGAGAACAGGAGATAACAGTTCAGTGTGTCTATATACCATAGACCATATATTTATAGATATGCGCAAGAAATAATCAGATAAAGTGTTTGTTTGATGTTGAGTTTAATAGCCTGATGGCTGTGGGGGAGTAGCTATTCCTGAACCTGGTCGTTGCAGATTTCAGGCTCCTGTACCTTCTACCTGAAGGTAGCAGGGAGATGAGTGTGTGGCCAGGGTGGTGTGGGTCCTTGATGATGCTGCCAGCCTTTTTGAGGCAGGGACTGCGGTAGATCCCCTCGATGGAGGGGAGGTTTGAAGGGATAGGGACCAAACGCAGGCGGGCGGGTCCAGGGTAATCTGGGACATGTTGGCCGGTGTGGGCAATTTGGGCCTAAGGGCCTGTTTCCACGCTGTATCGCTCTATGCCTGTGCGCAGAGTGCAGAATATAGTTCTCAGCATTGTAGCGCACCAGTTCCTGAGGCAGAGTCCAGTGTCCGCAATGGGGTAGAGGAGAATCGGACAGAACCCCAGCTTATGGAAGGACCGTTCACAAGCCTGATAACTGAGGGGAAGAAGGTGTTCCTGAGTCTGCTGGTGTTAGCTATTGTCTAACTCTCTCTCTCTCTCTCTCTCTCCAATTTACTCTCTATGTCTGAGGTGGAGCAGTGGTGGAGTTTCTGCCTCACAGCGCCAGAGACCCGGGTTCGATCCTGACCGCGGGTGCTGTCGGTACGGAGTTTGCACGATCTCTCCCCGTGACCTGCGCGGGCTTGCCATCGGTTTCCTCCCCCACACTCCAAAGGACGTGCAGGTTTGTAGGTTAATTGGCTTGGTATCGCTGTAAATTGTCCCCTAGTGTTAGAGTGCGGGGATCGCTGGTCAGCACAGACTGAGTGGGCTGAAGGGCCTGTTTACGCGCTGTATCTCTAAAGTTTAAACTCAACTCTTTTGAATTTCGAAGAGAGACCCACAATTCTGGAATAACTCAGCTGATCGGTGTCTCTGGAGAAAAGGAATGGGTGACGTTTTGGACGATACCCTTCTTCAGACTCTGTAAGTCTGATGAAGAGTCTCGATCCGAAACGTCACCAATTCCTTAATCTCCAGAGATGCTGCTGACCCCCCAGCATTCTGTGTCTATCTTTGGTATAAACCAGCATCTGCAGTTCCTTCCTACACATTTTTATTTATTTTCTGTCACTCTCTCTCTCTTTCTCTCTCTCTCTCTTCCCCAAGTTCTGCTCTCATCCCTACCTCCCTGAGAGGGAGGGGAGAGAGAGGGGGAGGAGAGAGAGAGAGAGATGGGGGAGAAGGACAGAGATTGAGGGAGAGAGGCAGACAGAGAGAAACAGAGAGAGAGACACACACACACAGAGGAAGAGAGGCAGGCAGAGAGAGGCAGACAGAGAGGCAGAGACAGCGAGAGAGAGAGAGAGAGAGAGGCAGACAGAGAGAGGCAGATAGAGAGAGGCAGACAGAGAGAGACAGAGAAATAGAGAGAGGGATAGACAGAGAGAGAGTGAGAGCGAGACATAGATAAAGTGAGACAGAGGGACAGAGAGAGGGAGAGAGGCAGACAGAGAGAGAGACAGACAGACAGAGGGACAGACAGAAGGAGAGAGGTAGACAGAGAGAGAGAGAGACAGGGAGAGACGGAGATAGATAGGCAGACAGAGAGAGAAACAGAGATGGAGGTAGAGAGGCAGACAGAGAGACACAGAGGGAGAGATAGAGAGACATATAGAGAGACATATAGAGAGAGACAGAGAGAGAGAGACATAGAGAGAGACATAGAGAGAGAGGGAGACATAGGGAGAGAGAGAGAGAGAGAGAGAGAGAGAGAGAGAGAGAGCGAGAGAGACAGAGACAGAGAAACAGAGAGAGAAACATAGAGAGAGGGAGAGAGATGTCACGAGTGCGTCAGAGCTGAACCGAAACTAAATGATTCAAACAGAAACATGTTTGGCTCCCACCTCCTCTCACGATATTGCTCTATTCCCGATGGTGACAGAGACTGACTCACCTCTCCCTTCTGCTGACGGTATCGTGTTCCCCGTGATGTCACTGGGAAGCTTCCTCAATGGCTGACGGTTCTCTCCCCCCCCCCCGGCTCCTGCTGTCCCACCGAGTCACCCTCATGGGACCGTAAATTCCCCACACACAAATCACCTCCGCACCGTCAGAGGTATCTGTCTCCAAACAATCCCAGGAATGAGTGGGTTAACGCACGATGAGCGTTTGACGGCGCACTGGGCCTGTACTCGCGGGAGTTTAGAAGGATGAGGGGGGCCCTCATTGAGACGTTACCGAATAGTGAAAGGCCCGGACAGAGTGGATGTGGGGAGGATGTTTCCACTGGTGGGAGAGTCTAGGACCAGAGGGCACAGCCTCAGAATTAAAGGATGTTCCTTTAGGAAGGACGTGAGGAAAAATTTCTTTAGTCAGAGGGCGGTGAATCTGTGGATTTCTTTGCCACAGGCGGCAGTGGAGGCCACAAGTCAGTGGATATTATCGAGTCTACTCCACCACTCAATCATGGCTGATCTATCTCCCCCTCCTAGCCCCATTCTCCTGCCTTCTCCCCGTAACTCCAGACACCCGCACTGACCAGGAATATTTAAGAAAGAGCTGCAGATGCTGGAAAAAATCGAAGGTGGACAAAAATGCCGGAGAAACTCAGCGGGTGAGGCAGCGTCTCTGGAGCGAAGGAAATAGGTGACGTTTCGGGTCCCGAAACGTCGCCTATTTCCTTCGCTCCATAGATGCTGCCTCACCCGCTGAGTCTCTCCAGCATTTTTGTCTAACCAAGAATATAACTCTCTCTCTCTCTGCCTTTAAAATATCCATGGAGACGTGGCCTCCACAGCCTTCTGTGGCAAAGAATCCCACAGATTCACCGCCCTCTGACTAAAAAAAATCCTCCTCGTGTGGAAACACCCTCTCCACATCCACTCTATCCGGGCCTTTCACCGTTCCTGAAGGAACATCCTTTAGCAGCTCCGAACAACATAGTCTTGGAGGCATTGGCGTTGGCTCCGCCTGATTGCTTATTTAATTTATATATATACACTGGACTCTCTGTATTGTTTTATTATGCGTTTTACAGAGCTCTATGTTTCCACATCTGTTGTGCAGCTGCAAGTAAGAATTTAGTTAGTCCGAAGAAGGGTCTCGTCCCGAAACGTCACGGAGGTACACACAGAAACGCAACGCAGAAGCAGGCCCTTCGGCCTACCAAGTTCACACAGAGAGTGGTGAATCTGTGGAATTCTCTGCCACAGAAGGTAGTTGAGGCCAGTTCGTTGGCGATATTTAAGAGGGAGTTAGATGTGGCCCTTGTGGCTGAAGGGATCAGGGGGTATGGAGAGAAGGCAGGTACGGGATACTGAGTTGGATGATCAGCCATGATCGTATTGAATGGCGGTGCAGGCTCGAAGGGCCGAATGGCCTCCTCCTGCACCTATTGTCTATGTTTCTATGTTTCTAAGTCTGCACCGACCAGCGAACCCCACACAAACACTACCCTACACACACACACACACACACACACACACACACACACACACACACACACACACACACACACACACACACACACACACTAGGGACAATTATACATTACTACCAAGCCAATTAACCCACAAACCTGTACATCTTTGGAGTGAGGGAGGAAACCAAAGATAATGGACAATAGACAATAGGTGCAGGAGTAGGCCATTCGGCCCTTCGAGCCAGCACCGCCATTCAATGTGATCACGGCTGATCATCCCCAATCAGTACCCCGTTCCTGCCTTCTCCCCATATCCCCCGACTGCGCTATCTTTAAGAGCCCTGTCTAGCTCGCTCTTGAAAGATCTCGGAGGAAACCCTCGCAGGTCACGGGGAGAAGGTGCAAACTCCGCACAGACAGCGCCCGTAGTCGGGATCGAACCCGGGACTCCGGCGCTGTGAGGTAGCGACTCTACCGCTGCGCCGCCGTGCCCCCCCACCCGTTCCTTCTCTCCAGAGACGCTGCCTGTCCCGTTGAGTTACTCCAACACTTGCGTCTCTGTCCATAAATAATTTAATTCTTTTGTTTCGGTACGCATGACAAACTAGGTCGAGTCGCTGCCTTGCAGGGTTTACTGCTCCAGAGACCCGGGTTCGATCCCGACTGCGGGTGCTGTCTGTACGGAGTTTGCACGTTCTCTCCCCGTGACCTGCGCGGGTTTTCTCCGAGATCTTCGGTTTCCTCCCACACTCCAAAGACGTGCAGGTTTGCCGGTTAATTGGCTTGTAAATGTAAAAATTGTCCCTGGTGGGTGTAGGATAGTGTTAGTGTGTGCGGGGATCGCTGGTCGGCGCGCCCGGTGGCCTAAGGGCCTGTTTCTGCGCTGCATCTCTGAACTAAACTAAACTAAAACACCTTTGAGTCTGTGGAATTCTCTGAGGGGATTAAGAATAAGGGGTAAGCCATTTTGAACGGAGACGAGGAAACACTTTTTCTCACAGAGAGTGGTGAGTCTGTGGAATTCTCTGCCTCAGAGGGCAGTGGAGGCCGGTTCTCTGGATGCTTTCAAGAGAGAGCTAGATAGGGCTCTTAAAGATAGCGGAGTCAGGGGATATGGGGAGAAGGCAGGAATGGGGTACTGATTGGGGATGATCAGCCGTGATCACATTGAATGGCGGTGCTGGCTCGAAGGGCCGAATGGCCTACTCCTGCACCTATTGTCTATTGTCTATTGACCCTTCTCTTGATTTCCTTCACTACCAGTCCGTCCCGCAATTCCCACCTCTCTATCGTTGTCGGGTCTGCCTCCTCGATATTTCCCAATTTATAGAATATTCCCTAATCTTTCCCATCTCTTTCACAACCTCCCCGTCTAACTGGATTCCACGTCCGCTGAGGCTCTCCTGGCGTCCTGACACTTTTAAATTACATTTAGCTTTATAATTTAGTTAGTCTGAAGAAGTGTCTCGACCCAAAACGTCGCAGAGGTACACACAGAAACGCAACGCAGAAGCAGGCCCTTCGGCCTACCGAGTCCGTATCGACCAGCGATCCCTGCACATTAATACTACCCTACACACACACTAGGGATAATTATACATTAATACCAAGCCAATTAACCTACAAACCTGTATGTCTTTGGAGTGTGGGAGGAAACTGAAGATAATGGACAATAGACAATAGGTGCAGGAGTGCTCTCACTGAAGAATGGGTCCCGACACGAAACGTCACCCGGTCCTTCTCTCCAACAATGCTGCCTGACCCACTGAGTTACTCCAGCTTTTAGTGTCTATCTTCAGTGAATAGCTTCGTTTTGCAAGCTATCAGAACAGATCTGCTAAAACTACAGTAGACAATAGACAACGGGTGCAAGGAGTAGGCCCTTCGGCCCTTCGAGCCAGCACCGCCATTCAATGTGATCATGGCTGATCATCTCCAATCAGTGCCCCGTTCCTGCCTTCTCCCCATATCCTCTGACCGCTATCTTTAAGAGCCCTATCTAACTCTCTCCTGAAAGTATCCAGATAACCAACCTCCACCGCCCTCTGAGGCAGAGAATTCCACAGACTCACGACTCTCTGTGAGAAAAGGTGTTTCCTCGTCTCCGTTCTAAATGGCTTACCCCTTATTCTTAAACTGTGTTTGTGGCCCCTGGTTCTGGACTCCCCCAACATCTGGAACATGTTTCCTGCCTCCAGCCTGTTCGATCCCTTAAAAATCTTATATGTTTCAATAAGATTCCCTCTCATCCTTCTGAACTCCAGAGTGTACAAGCCCAGCCGCTCCATACTTTCGACATATGACAGTCCCGCCATCCCGGGAATTAACCTCGTGAACCTACGCTGCACTCCCTCAACAGCAACATGGTAAACATTTAAACCTGTCCAATGCCTTAAGAATTGTAGGTAGATAAAAATGTTGGAGAAACTCAGTGGGTGAGGCAGCATCTCTAGCACTGCGCCACCCTGCGTCCCCATAGACGTGCGGGTTTGTAGGTTAATTGGCCCCCTGTAAATTGCTCCCAAGTGTGTTGGGAAGTGGATGAGTAAGTGGGATAACGCAGAACTAGTGTGTGAACACCCGAGTGTGTGAATGATCCATGGTCGATGTGGGCCGAAGGGCCTGTTTCCACTCTGTGTAAAAAAAAAAAATTTAAACTCTGCTTTAGAGTCACAAAGGTGGCATTGGTGAAAGCGACTAATCCACAAGTTAATCGAGGATCTGTGTTAAACAGAAGGTTCCGGACGGTTGAGCAGAACTGGAAGAACCAGTGCTTCTACTTTGACCGTGAAGGGTTATTTTCGTCAAGTCCCTGGCCTCAAAAACAACAAGGTGAATCACCTCAGGCGGGAGACCATGGCAACCGGGCCTAGCGTGCACTGGAGCCTGCGCCGGAGCCGAGGCGACCGGCGAGGCCTGCGGTCAGGCCCAAAAATCTTTAGTCAGGCCTGCAGTGTGCAATCAAACTCAACTCAAGGACTATTTTCTAAATTGGGGAGTTAATCTGGAAATTGGAGGTGTAAAGCAAAGAGGATCTTTGGTAGTAAAGGGACTTGGAGAGGGCAGGTGCAGGATTAAACAAAAAAGCTAATTTGCAAGTCTAATTAGTGGTAAGGAATGCAAAAGCAATGCTAGCATTTATTTCAAGGGAGCTAGAATAAAAAAACAGGAATTTAATGCTGAGGCTGTCTAAATCGCTGATCAGGCCGTATTTGGAGTATTATTGTGCGCAATTTAGTTTAGTTAAGAGATACAGCAGGGAAACAGGCCCTTCGGCCCACCGAGCCCACACCGGCCAGCGATCCCCGCACATTTACACTTCTTCTTCTTCTTGCGTATGGCGTGCACAGCCTAAAGTTGTAGGCCGCCTTGTTCTATTTGATCTTAATCGAGGGAGTTAGATGTGGCCCTTGTGGCTAAAGGGATCAGGGGGTATGGAGAGAAGGCAGGTACAGGATACTGAGTTGGATGATCAGCCATGATCATATTGAATGGCGGTGCAGGCTCGAAGGGCCGAATGGCCTCCTCCTGCACCTATTTTCTATGTTTCTATGTTTAATCGATTGTGCACGCCGAGTTGATTGCATTCGTAGAAACAGGGCGGACCACGTGAAGGTTGCAATCTCCCACGCCCACATTAACACTATCCTACACACACTAGGGACAATTTGCCCTTACGCCAAGCCAATTAACTCGCAAACCTGTACGCCTTTGGAGTGTGGGAGGAAACCGAAGATCTCGGTGAAAAACCCACGCAGGTCACGGGGAGAGCGTGCAAACTCCGTGCGCGTGGAGGCCAAGTCACCGGAGGCAGAGATAGATAGTTTTGTGATCAGTATGGGTGTCAGGGATTATGGGGAGAAGGCAGGAGAATGGGGTTGAGAGGGAAAGTTAGAACAGCCATGATTGACTGGCGGTGTAGACTTGATGGGCCGAACGGCCTAATATTGCTCCTATCACTTATGACCTTATGACAACCAGGATGTAGGAAGGAACTGGAGTAACTCAGCGGGTCAGGCAGCATCTCTGAAGATGATGAGTTACTCCATCTTTCTGTGCGTATTTTCGGCCCATCTCCACAGATGTCGTCCCACCCGCTGAGTTACTCCAGCCTTTAGTGTCCATCTTTGGTTTAAACTAGCATCAGTGGTTTGTTCCCACACACGGAACTGCCGATGCTTGTTTACAAAATGAAAGCTTTGTTTTTGCAGGCTGCCCGAACAGATCAGATAGCTCCACACGTGCTTGCAATCAAGCCCATACTCCAGTACAATAGGTAGAGCAGAGGGAAGATACAGAGTGCAGAATATAGACAAGAGACAATAGACTATTGGTGCAGGAGTAGGCCATTTGGCCCTTCGAGCCAGCACCGCCATTCAATGTGATCATGGCTGATCATCCCCAATCAGTACCCCGTTCCTGCCTTCTCCCCATATCCCCTGACTCCGCTATCTAGCTCTCTCTTGAAAGCATCCAGAGAACCGGCCTCCACCGCCCTCTGAGGCAGAGAGTTCTCAGCATTGTAGCACACCGGTTCCAGAGACAAAGTCCAATGTCCGCAATGGGGTAGAGGTGAATCGGACAGAACCCTAACTTATGGAAGGGCCGTTCAGAAGCCTGATAACTGAGGGGAAGAAGCTGTCCCTGAGTCTGGTGGTGCGCGCTTTCAAGCTTCTGTACCTTCTGCCGGACGGGAGCGGGGAGAAGAAGGAATGACCGGTATGATTGTGTCGGCAGCGTGAAGTGTGGATAGGAGTGGATGGTGGGGAGTCTGGTGTAGCCATGGTCACATTGAATGGCGGTACTGGCTCGAAGGGCCGAATGGCCTACTCCTGCATCTATTGTCTATTGTATATTGTCTATTGTGTGAGTGACAGAGTGTGTGAGTGAGTGAGAGGTATATTTGACTGGGCTACATCTAAAACTCTGACATTTAGATGTTTAGATGTTTAAATCTAATCCGAACCCTAACCCTAACCCTAACCTAAGCCTAATCCTAACCCTAACCCTAACCCTAACCCTAACCCTAACCCTACCCTAACCCTAACCCTACCCTAACCCTAACTTAACCCCAACCTAACCCTAATGCTAACCTAACCCTAACCCTAACCCTAACTCTACATCTAAACATTTTGTTTAGTTTAGTTTAGAGATACAGCATGAAAACAGGCCCTTCGGCCCACTAGGTCCGTTCCAACCAGCGATCCCCGCATATTAACGCTATCCTACACACACTGGGGGACTATTTCTACATTTACCAAGTCAATTAACCTACATACCTGCACATCTTTGGAGTGTGGGAGGAAACTGAAGATCTCGGAGAAAACCCAGGCAGGTCACGGGGAGAACGTGCAAACTCCGTACAGACGGCACCCGTAGTCGGGATCGAACCGGGGTCTTCGGCGCTGTGAGGCAGCGACTCTACCGCTGACTCTTGCTGTCTTGGGCAGAGCTGCGATGCATCCTGACAGTCGGGTGTCTATGGTGTATCTGTGGAGGTTTGTGAGAATCATTGGAGATATGCCAAATATCCGGGATATTCCCTCTCCCCCCTCCCCTCCCTTCCCCTTCCTCCACTCTCGTCATCCTGCTAGTTCCACTGTTCGCATCCCTGTATCTCTTCGCTCTCACCTCTTCCCCAGCCAACAATGGACCATTGTGGGCTCCACCCTTCCTTGGGTCATCTGTTTGCCCCCCTGCTTTTGTTTCTTCGGCCTTTCCCCACCTCTAGTTCCCCCCCCCCAACCCCACCCCAACTCCACTTTCAGCCCGACCAAAACGTCAGCCCATTCTTTTATCCAGAGATGCTGCCTGACATAGAAACATAGCAATAGGTGCAGAAAAAGAGGAGGCATTCGGCCCTTCGAGCCAGAACCGCATAATTGTGATCATGGCTAAATGTATATCTTTTATTTGTCCGCTATCAATAACCCATGCCTGCCTCTCTCCCAATATCCCTTGGACTCCAACTAGCCCCTAAGGCTCTATCAGCTCTCTCTTAAAATCCATCCAGTGACTTGGCCTCCACTGCCCTCTGTGGCAGGGAATTCCCACAAATTCAAATCTCTCTGGGTAAAAAAGTTTTTTTCATCCTCAGTTCTTCAAATGGCCTCCCCTTATTCTAAGACTGTGTGGACCCTGGTTCTGGGACTCGCCCAAACATTGGGAACATTTTTCCTGCATCAAGCTTGTCAGTCCTTTTATAATTTTTATGTTTCTATAGATCCCCCCCTCATCTTCTAAACCCCAGTAATTACGCCTAGTCTTTTCATCTTCAATCTTTCCCTCATATGACAGTCCCGCCATCCAGGGATCAATCTCGTGACCCGTTGAGTCTACTCCAGCATTTTGGAGTCAATTAATATCTCTCTATGACATAACGTGCGATGGCTTCTGGCTCGGCCTGTTCGCACTGCTGTCCTCCAGTGTAAAACGTACATGTTGAAACAGGCCCTTCAGCCCATGTCTTCCTCGTCCCAAGTAGCTCCTAGTCGCGTTTGTTGGCCCATATCCCGTGTAAAACTTTTCCCGTTCGTAATGCTTGCTAATGTCTCTGCCCTCAACTACTTGTGCAGGAAGAACTGCAACAGACACAAAAAATGCTGGGATCACTCCGCGGTAAGGCAGCATCTCTGAGAATAGACATGTCTTTCAGGTTAAACCCTCTTCAACCCATGGTGACAAATATTGCTTCCCTAACGTCAATAACCAGTGATTGCATCCTCTCTCGCTCTCTCTCTCCTCTCCTCTCTCTCTCTCTCTCTCTCGCTCTCTCTCCCTCTCTCCTCTGTCTTTCTCTCTCTCTCGCGCGCTCTCTCGCTCATCCTTCTCTCACTCTCTCCCCTCTCTCTCGCTCTCTCTCACTCCGCCTCTGTCTCCTCTCTCTCCTCTCTCCATCTCCCGTCTTCTCTCCCCCTCCCCAACCCTCTCCCCTCCCACTCCCTCCCTTCCTCTTCCTCTCCCCCTCCCCACCCTCTCCCTCCCTCGCCATCTCCTCCCCCTCTCCCCCTCTTCCTCTCTCCCCCTCTCTCTCCCCCTCCTCCCTTCGCTCTCCTATCCCCCTCCCCCTCTGCTCGCCCCTCTCCCCCTCTCATCCCCCCTCTCCCCCCTCTCCATCTCGCACGCCCTATCCCTTCTGACTCATCCCCCCCTCCCTGTCCCCTCCCCTCCCCTCTGTCCCCCTAGCACCCCCCCCCCCCCCTCTCTCCTCCCTCCCCCATCCTAGTAACTCCAAGATGTCTCCTTTCCCACCTGATTCTCCAGCCTTTAGTGACTATCCAGCATCAGCAGTTCTTTCTTTCACAGTGTGTTCTTCTGGAGTTAATCCCCTGGTATATGTTTTATTACTGGGTTTTCAGCCTCGCTTTATGTGGGGCGATTCGTATCTGGAACCGCGAGCGCTGCGTTTATTCTGCAACTCGGGAAAGTGATCAAAAAATTTGGCCATCAGCCTTCTCGCCATTCCTTCTTTGAATTCTTTATATTCGTTGCTAAATGTATGTTTAGGTCTTTAAACCTTTTGTATGGGGGGGGAGGGAAGTGGGAGACTTTTTTCTTACGGAGATGCTACGTGGTCCCAACTGTATCTCCGACCGCAATGCGCCTAACACTGTGAGTTGGCCCTCCTCTGAGGCCGACTTCAAGCGCCAACTGCGGACTTAACATCAGATTTGCGCCCTTTCGGGCTGAATTTTAGGAGCTCGAGCCGCTGAGCTTCGACCGTCCCCCAATCTCAGGAGCTTCACCGTCCCCATCGCGGGCTTCGATTCGCCACCTGCTGTTTGGTGCACTGCCCCCAACCGACCACGGAGAATAAAGAGGAAGAAGATCAGCCTTCCATCGCCTCCATCACAGGAGTGAATGTGGGAATCTCTGTGTGGATCTTCATAACTTCCGAGAAACAATTAGATGCAGGAGTAGAGGCCATTTTCTGCCCTTCGAGCCAGCACCGCCATCAATTGATCAGGCTGATCATCCTCAATCAGTACCCCTCCTCCGTCTACATAACCTCCGTGGACCAAGACTAATGATATTAATATATACAGATAATCAGTAACCCTGCCTCCTTCCCCATAGCCCTTGACTCACACCAGCCCCTAAGCTCCTATCAGAACTCTCTCTTAATCCTTCCATGACTTGGCCTCCTCTCCCTATGTGAAAAAGGTTATCCAACATGGTTGATGGAAACTAGGGAAAAAAATGTACTATAAAGAAATAGGTGGCACAGAAACCAACTGCTAGAATTGAAAGTAACGATATATAAACGAATAGGATCGTAATAAAACTTCTTTGCCTACTGTCTCGAAGCGTTGTGATTTTTTATATCTCACACCTCTGGGCGGAAAGCAAAATTTCTTTAAACCTATCTGGCAATACAATAAACTCTCTCCCAGTATCCTCTAAACACGAAATAAACGTGAATACCACAAATTCACAACTCTCTGGGGTATAGGTGATTTTTTTTCTCACCTCATCTTAAATTAGGGGTGTTGACAAAACTACCTTACACGCTGCAGTCCTCCCCTTCCGCTCCCCGTGTGCTGGGTGGACTTTGGCCCGTTTTCAGGGGGGACGGTTTTTAAAATGCCTTTTCCCCCTAACATCCAAAGTGATCATGTCCGGGCGAGTTCGTCGCTAAAGAGAAAGCGCTCCGACATTTCAATTTTAAAACTACACAGATTATTTATTAACTAATAGATTAAAAATCATCTTCTAAAGCTCTGGAACCCGACAGAAACGGACCTAACGTAGGGAGAAAATAAAGTGCACAAGTTTATTTTACATGAAAACGGTTGAGGAACCTTTAAAATTTTCATGTTGCGGAAATGACAAAAAAAAAAATGTTATGATCCGGCAGAATTTTTTTTCCTTGCCGCCTTCACCGCAAACGCAACGTTCTAATCCTCCCATCCTCTAAAATCCCTCGCGCAAGCTAATTTAAAAATCCATCATTTACAGATTAAACACTAAAATCCCTCCATGTGCCTATAATGCCACGAAAATAATTTAAATAGCTTTATATTGGGATTATTGTGCGAATGTTTATTTGGACACTTAGCAATTGAAAAATTTATTCATTTCATAAAAATAAGAGGTGTGTTTAATCTATAATGAATTTTTTAATTGGCTAAAAGTTAGGGGGGTAGGGCATTAGACAACTAACAATTATACTTTAATGCAGGTCTCCAAGTAAAGATTGTTTCCATATTTGTTTCAAAATGCTTCAATCTATAATAACTAAAATGCCATTAGTTCTCTTAAGTTTAAGAATAGTTTTGACTTCCTAGATCACAACTGTGAGTTAGTTAATGAAAGGCAATGGAACAAATCGAAACCAAGTATGAAAATGCCAGATCGTTTTAAATCTACTAAATATTTAATGATTTAAGTCCTAATTAATCTTATGCTTGTGACTGTCATAATCCATCTGTGAGGATGTCATGGATTAGCAGGGGACAGATCTAATTTTCCTTTAGTTTCCAAAACATGGGAATGTCGCAATAGTTAATGAATGATGTCAATGTAAAACTAATGGCTTTTTGACTGTCCTAAAAATCTTAACTTTTTGATGTAGGCAAGATAAACTATAAACAAGACGAATTGCCTATATGGAAATGCCTTTACATTTGTGGTTTTTAACTAGTAGATATTTAAGTATGAGTTTCAAATTATACTAGGGAGTTCCTGGTCATAATCTCATAGGTTGTAGGAGGGAACATGAACAAGGGCGATTTACCGGTTTTAAGGGCCATATCATTGTGAATAACTGAAGATAGGAATATAATAGTCAAATTAAACCGCTTTGTGAGGCTGGATCGATGCATTAGGCAAGCTCCCATCAGAATAAAATCTTCTAATTTTTTAAATGCTCGAACATCTTGTATCTTTGCTATTAAATGGCCTCCCCGGTATGCTCAGTCTTTGTGCCCCCTGTTTCTGGACGCGCCCTACATGGAACACTCTGCGTTGTCCTTTTGTCCGGGGGGGGAAATGTTTTATTTGACTGTAATGGTTGGTGTGATGTACGACACGCGGCCCGCGCCCGGCACGGCGCAAGGCGAGACCCCCCCTTGATGGCGGGATTGTGCGCGGCGGCCGCCGGCCCCTCCGTCTTCCTGCTCGCTAGCGGGGGCAGAGGGGCCCACGGGGCTGGATTGTGAGGGGTAGGGAGGAAGAGAGAAAAGGAATGGCGGGAAGCTGGGGTTTGTGGGGAGGGGAATGAGGATGAAAAGGAGGAGGTAAAAAGGGGAGAGAGAGAAGAGAGAGGAAATTGAAAGTATTGGAAGAAGGAAGTGAGAAAGGAAAGTGGACAAGAGAGGAGAAGGGAAGGAGAGAGAGAGGAGAGAGAGAAGGAGGAGGTAAGTCTGAGGTTTTGTGGAGGGAGGGGAGGGAGTGAGAGAGAGAGAGGAGAGGAATGGAAGAGAGGGGGAGGAGATGGGGGCGAGAGAGAGATCTAGGTTTTGAGAGAGGGGAATAGAGGAATGAGGATTTAAAGAGGAGTAAGAGGAAGGGGGAGGGAGGGAGAGAGAGAGGAATGAAGAATAGATGGAGAGAGATTTGAGGGGAGAAGGAGAGAGAGAAGAAGGGGAAGGGAAAGAGAAAGGAAATGAGAGAATAAGAGGAAAGGAGAAGTAGAGGGTGAAAGGAGAGAGGGAAAGAGAGATAAATAAAGAGGAGGGAGAGATAAGGGGAAGAAGAGAAGGGAGGGAGGGAAGAGGAAGAGGAGGGAAAAAGGAGGGGAGGAGATGGAGAAAGAGAGGGGAAGGAGGGAGGAGAGAAGGAGGGAAGGAGGGAGAGGAGATGGGGGCGGAGGAAATCTGAGGTTTGGGAGAGGTGAATAGAGGGGAATGAAGGAATAAGGGAGAGGAATGGAGGAACTGAGGTAAGATGAAGAGATGAGGAAGAATGAAAGAATGGGAATGAGACAAGAGGGAAGGGGGAAGAAGGGAGTAGAGAGAAAGAAGTTGAGGGAAATGAAGAATTAGGGAGAGGGAATAGTAGAGAGAGGTAGGGAGACAGGGTAGGTTGTAGAGTGAAAAAAGGAGGAGAAGGGGGTAAGAGAGTAGAGGATGAAGAGAATAAGGGAAGGGGAGAAAGGGTTAGAAGGGGGAAGGAAATTAAAGGAATGGAAGGAGGAAGTTGGAAAAGAGAGTGAGAGGTTAGGTTTATGAGAAAAATGTAGGAGGGATAAGAAGAAATAAAGGTTGAGTTATGGAAATGTAAAGTGAGAGAAACGAAAAAGAAGAGATAAGGAACAGGAATGATAGAAGAAGAATGAAAAATGTTTAGAAGGAGAGAGGGTGGTAAGGGGAGCGAGGTGAAGAGAGAATGAAGGGGATGAGGTGAAGAGTTGTATATAAGAATTATGGTAGTAAGAAATAGGGTTTGTGAGAAATGTGTGAGATAGATAATGAAAGATATTAGGGAGTATGTAGAGTTTTTAGTGTTTATGTTAGAAGGGATAAGGGAAGAAGAAGTATTGTAGTGTTGACTAGTATGAGTAGAGTGTTTTGGATTGTTTTGTATATAGTTTTTAAAGAGATGCATAGTTGAGTGAGTGTTAAGGCAGTAGAGTAAAGAAGAAGATGCAGGGGTGAAGAGGGAGAGAAAGCCAGGGAAGAAGAGAG